>JAYKAV010002914.1:397892-491355 GCA_035582835.1 Phoebastria nigripes | reverse complement strand
GAGATCCCTGTACTCTTCTTGAATTGCCTGCCCCTTCTTCCACAAGTGGTAAACTCTCCTTTTTTTCCTGAGTCCCMRCAAGAGCTCYCCGTTCAGCCAGGCCGGTCGTCTTCCCTGCCCGTTCTTCTTACGGCATATGGGGACAGCCTGCTCCTGCGCTTTTAAGACTTCCTTCTTGAAGAACGTCCAGCTTTCCTGGACCCCTTTGCCCTTCAGGACTGCCTCCCAAGGGACTCTCTCGACCAGTGTCCTGAACAGGCCAAAGTGGCTTTCTCATATAGTCTAAATTGTCTGGAGAGCTGATGTGAATTAGTATAGCTTCTTCTGCACCCTGTAACCTACAGTTTGAGCCCAGCATTTGTAAAGCAAGGAAATGAAACCCATTATTTATCATTACAGTTCAGAGATATCTATTTGGCACATCTATTTGAACAGCTTCTTGAGAAATGGAGGTGATAGATTTTTATTGCAGCTAAACTATTTATTTTTACCCAGACACACATTTTGAAAGGAGTATTAGTTGCACTAGTGCTTTGTGGATGAATGGAGGTTGTTTACCCTGGTGTCTAACTGGCCATATACCATCCTTCATTGATTGCAATGACTACAGTGCAAAACAGCTTTGCGGTAAAACCATTGCACATGTACTGATGGTCAGAGAGCTAAATTCTGCCTTTGTTCTGCAAATGCAACTCCCATYACAGCTGGAAGGCTGTAAGTTTTGGCCCTCCAGTGTGCAATGTCCCTCAGCTTTGACTGTGAGATCAGAAAGTCTTTGAATGTTAACTGGTACATGTAATTATTTTGATGACTTTGTTGATTTAAGTAATTACATGCTTGAGTATTTTGTTGAATTAAGGTCTAAACTGTAAGCTTGCTTATTTTATCTAGTCACTGTTCAGTGAACTCAAAGAACTACTTTATTTTAAGATTGAAATACCTAGCTGGTCAGATTCAGTGTCTAGTACTATGTGCAAAGACATGCTAGAAACAAGATTGCTCAAAAAAAGGAAAACTACTTTCTGGGCACATTGGCAAAGGGAAAAAGAAAAATGGATGACATCATCTAAAGAACATCGCTGTCCCTGGCAGGATGATTTCTGGGAGCTTCCTAACTTGCTTTCTATAGATATAGTTTCTAGAGAAACTTGAGTTTTAAAATGCAAATCCGGTACAGCTTTATCTATTCAAACACTTTGTGCAAAGCAAGAGTGGGTTACTGCACTGTTACAGAACCAGTGAAACCAACCAATCTTTCCAGTGTAGGACAGCTACTTTCAGTAAACAAAATACCCCAGTGTACACCTCTTGCAGGGTGTCCTGTGTGTCAGTTAGCTGGCTGTGACCCAAAAGCTTCCTTCCTCCCATACAGAGAAATCTTCCTTGCTCTACAGATACCTTTTGCACATGTCGGTTGATGCGTTCGGAGGACTTGAAATAAGGATTTGTGTAACACTACATAGCTTATGGACCTGGCTGGAGGAACAGTTCAGCTTCAAGTACTGCCTGCAGGTCGCTTTAGCCAAGGTGTCTGCAGAGAGGTAGGAGCAGGAGATCAAAAAGCCACCGATAGGTAGTGTGAGCAGTGTTACAAGGAGTGTAACACTGGCTGAATCTAAGCAGTGGTGGCTTATCTAGCTAGCAAACCCCTGTGTGGTGTAACTCTTATTCCTGCAGTCAGATATCTCAGTCTATGTCCATTTGGCTGGTCACCAGCTCTGTTTTGTCTTCCCCACCAAAGATGGCTGTATCCCTATGTAGATCATCTTATTAAACCCTAGGAACAAATCTTGTTGGGGAATAAACTGTCTGTCCTTGCCCATGCAAGAGAGAAGCAGAGCAGTTGTCTTCTTTCTTCACTCTTTCTGCCTATTTTACATGTCCTGGTATCCGGGGCATTGTTCATACCCTCAGAATAATGCACACAACTGGGAGCACAACTTCAGCCTCAGATGTTCCCCAAAAGGCTAACTGTTGATGAATGTTTGCCTGTGCAGAAATTGGAAATGAATGTAGTTACCTGTGTCACACATCCTGTTCCTAAAACCTTTTAATCTTTTTATATAAAGGGCAAAGATGCTGAAGCTGAAGCCAGTAATGCAAATACCAGTGTTCAGAGTTTTCTGTGTGGTCTTCATTAGCTGAGTGAGTTACCAAGAAATCAGAGTATTAACTGTATTTTGAAGGTTACTTAAAGCTTGGTGATGGCTCTAGATTCAGCTGCTTTTTATTGAGGCAGAAATTGAGGCAGATTCTTGAGAAGAAAAGTTAAGAGATCATCTACAGGTTACTAAATACTAATATCAGAGTTAGAGAAGTTACTGAAATAGCCATCTCTACTGCCTCTGTGAGTCAATTCAGACAATGTATTTACCTACATTACACTGGTTACCTGCTGCTGCAATGAAATCAGATTCTGACCAAGAGAAGGGCTTTCATGCCTTGCAGCAGCCAGATGCTGTCAGACCCAGGGTGTGTATTAGCTTACTGTTGGGGACAAGACGTGTAGGAAGAGGCCTTCCTTTGCTTCCTTCATCCAGAGAAGAGATATGTAGAGTTACAGGGAAAGGGAGTATAGCAGAGGGAATGGAGTCTGTTCAGTCTGGATCTGCCTTTGTCCTGGAAGGCTTCATAGCTTAGACAGTGAAGTGAACCCTGTGTTAGTCTAAGACAAAAAAGCAAGCACAGAAGCTACAGCAGTGCCTTGCTTTCCATGCATGGGAGGATTTGAGCATTGGGGTCAGGAGGAGTTATTTCAGAGCAGTCCATGACTGCATGTCTGAAGCTCTGAGACACTCAATCCAATCAGCTAGACACTTCAACCTTTAAAATAAAGTGCTTCTTTGTGCCTAGCAAACAGTGACCAGATATAATAAGCATGCTTAAAATTTAATTCACATGCCTGCTTGCCCTTTGGAACCAAGTGTCTTAAATGCACCCATCCTACAGCCAGAAAGGGAGACTTGTGATTATCCCATTCAATCCCCGCAGTGACGCACCCTCCTTGCTTCATTCAGCAAATCCAGCACTACAGGAATTACTGTTCTGTCCTTATTCAGGCCAGCAACCAATGGTGCACGTGGAACAAACCTGCTGGGAAGACGTCCAGGCTTGGCTTGGACTCCAAGTGACAATGAATTTGCTACACACACTGCACCACCCCCACTAATCATAGCTAATTACTGTCACTGCTAAGAAGCCCTTCTGCGTCTGCCCACTTGGCTTCTGTTCTGCCTTTGCGGATGCTTGGTGAGACTGAACCCCTGACCTGTTCCTGTCCGGGGATGTTTACAGAGCTCTCAATTCACTTCTTAACCCACACTTTCCCTCAGCTAAAAGACTTCTGCTGTTGCCTGGGAGAGGGGCTTGGCTCTAGTGAAGGGAGGCTTTAAGGAGAGCTTGGAGTTYTCCCAGGAAACAGGCCTTTTCCATCCATGTGTTGGCAAATCTGGAAAAGGCAGCAAGTTGAGTGTCTGTGTAAAGGACCAAGGAGATGAGCTCCTGGGCTATGTTCTTCTCATTCCATACATGAGTTGGCTTAAAGCTTTTGGTCTTTGAGATAACTGGTATATTGATGCCTTCTTATGTCTCAGAGAGTCCTAGAACTTAATTAATTAACATTTGTGAACGGTGAACACTTCGTCTGATAGGAGCTATTAAGTATCAGAGCAAAATATGAATAATCTTGGCATGCTCAAATTAGCTCAGCTTTGGTATAAGTGAAAAGAGAATGAGTGACACTTGCTACACCATACGGAATATCTTGCGTTATTTCAAATGCTGTAATCCTTCTTTTATGGATTTCTGGGCTATTTTTATAATACTAATTCTGATTAAAAATATTAAGTCTGACTGTCAGCTCTAATCCATGCTTCATCCTTGCATATCTAGCAATGTTAAACACTCTAACTAGTCTAAAGGCATTTAAAAACATTCCCATCCTGTAGAAACTTCTGAGGAAAACATCAAAGCTACACACGTTTCTCCACTTCTGCAGTGGGAAGAGTTTATGGAGCTGCACAAGCCAGGATGACTGTTGTATTTAGTGTATTGACTTTGATTATGTCCCAGTTTGAAAGCAGCTGATTTAGTTTTTAGTGTCTGTTGTTCCAATCTGAATAAGTGGAGCTCAGCTGTGATCATCCACTGATATAAAAAATGGTTTGTCCATTTCCAGTTATTGTAGTTTCCTTCTTCCTCATTATGGTAGCTGCTCAGCTCCACTCTTAATAAGCTAAACAGCTGTATAAAACTAGGCTGGAAATGCCTCCACCAAAATGGGTGAGGTTGAGAGGCTGCTGCTGTAGCCCGTTCTCTGTGCAGGGTACAGCTGCTTTGAGCTCTGTCCAAATTACAGCCAGGCAAAAAAAAGTTTCACCAAACTACTCATCAGTGTGTAACTCACGGTAGCAATGGAGAAAAAGGCACAACTCTAGAGTTATCTTGTGTTCTTAGGCAGTTTTGCCCCACTTTGGTTTGTATTTCGGGCTGTCTGTACTGCAGATAGAAATGTACTTTGCAGTACTGAATTCTATGTTTTGATACTTAAAAAGCTCAGCTAACCTCCCCAAGCTTCACAGCTGCTCTGAGAGGGTTTTCAGCCACAAAGTGTGAACTTTTTAGCACTGCTTTGCAATTAAAATGAGAAAAATCCCCCCAAAAGAAGGTTTTTAAAAATATGTAAGTTGGTGGTGTTATTCAGTACCCTGTGTCTAAAAGACAGGGTTTTTTCTCAGTTTTCTAGTGAAACCTAATTTGACCATGCAAGAAGCAATTAAGCTAGAATATGTTGTTCTGTTTTATCTGATCTTTAAATAATTTAGACGCTGGAATTGGGGTTTTTTTGTTATTTGTACTGAATGATAAAGACTTTGCTGATTACATGTGCCTTGCACAGCAGGCAAATTATGTGAGGCACATAAAAGTGAGAAAGGGCTAAGAAAGAAAGTATGTGTGGAAGAATGTACTTAGTCCTGCAGAGTCTGGCAGCCATATGTAGTGTGATTTTCTGATATGGACAGATGGAAAAATAGTAATGTAAAAATGTTACGCGAGGAATCATCCAGTTCAAGTCTCCATCTCCAAGTTGTCTTATAATTTCAAATTCTTTCTTTCCATCTGATACAATACTGATACAGGTGCAATCTTATAAACTTCCTTAATAGAAGAAAATGGAATTTATTGGCTATAGGGATGAGTGTAGGAAGATCCAGAGAGTATACCGTATTTCAACTTTGTAGTTAAAGATTGAAGAGTGGTTTGAAAGCAATGCTTTTCATTAAACATTTAAGAAACGTCCACTGTAGGAAAGTTGTTTGCATGCTTAACAGAGGAGAAGGGCATAGATCACTTTCTGTAATGATAATACTGTGCCTTGGGACAGGCTGACCCACAGTGTTGTCTTGCTTGGACCATCTGGATAGAAGTCAGTCACTACTCACCTTCACAAAGACTTCTCTGTTTTCAGAGTGGGGCACTTGCTGAGAAATTAGTCTTATGCTTCGACCCAGTATAATCACTGGAGGAAGGTTCCTTTGTAGTGGGGATGTACATGGGTTGGTTGGCTCTACAGCCAAAGGAGATGGGAGATGCATAGAAAAAACCGCGATCCCTTCAGTGCAATGGAAGAGTAGGCACAGAGAGAAGGGGCAGGGGGATTATGAGGGCACAGATGGTGGCTTTTTTGAGACACAGCGGCTGTTTTCAAAGCACAGATGGTGGTTGAGATGTAGGAATCTGTAGGAAAGCAGTTCAGCTTTCTCTGATTTCAAGCACGCTTATAGCCAGATTTTAAAAGAGCCTGGGTGACTCTTCAGAATATGTGGTCTTAGCACTTTGTGCAAACCAAGCTCCAAATAACCCAGGCTGTCCCCCTCCCACCACAAAGTCAGCGCAGTCACTGGTTACTTTGGAAAACTGTGTCCATCCATCCTAGAATTACAATAAATGTTAAGGCAAATGCATTCAAAGAAATGGATTTTCTCACATGCAGTAGTGAGTGTGTAAGTGTTCTTTGCCACTATTTGATTATTTTTCCCCAGGTTGGCCCTTTTGTCATTAAACAGAGCCACAGAGTGACTGTGGCCTGCTGACCTTTTTTTCATGACACAATGGATCAGTCTAGTCTTTCCATCCTACAACCATGAAGCAAACAAGGCTATGCCAATAAGCTGGGTTTGTTTTTAGCTTCCTGTAAGCTGCCTCCTGCTTCTTGGCTCCTCCCTCTCCAGGTAGCTGGGAGATGCTGTCTTCTTCTCTCAGCCCCTGGTGATTACACACTATCTGTTCTGGAGTTCGTGTCCATTCCCGAAGTAAGAACAAAGATAAGATATGATTATCAACAGTGGGTACCTTGAAGCCTCAGGCTCCCCAGAGGAATACTCATGCCAAAACAGGTGACTGTCTATTAATTTCCATTTCATACACTTCTTTCTTCTTTGAAATGACTAAGTGTAGTTGCCCTGATCCTAAAAGCCATCACGTCAAAGGAGTGCATATCACATAAAAACAGTCATACCAGATCAGACCAGTGTCCACTAAGCCAAATGTTCTGTCTCCAGACAGGCACTCCTGTACAAGAAATTACAAGAACAGGGTGAGGGCATAATGTTGTTTCATTGATCATTGCCCGAACTTTTGGAAAGTAGTCGCTGTGGGACTCCTGAGCCAGAGATGGGGTATTTGTGCTTAGAAGCCCGTCAAGGACTTTATTCTTTGAATTTGTTCAGTTGCTTCTGCAGCCTGCATTTTTAAATTTTTTCTARTATTCTCAGTGCTTTCTAGCTAGGATTTCCAAAGCTGAACTACAGTTTGCATGAATAAGCACCAACCTTTTGTTTTGAAACGGCTATATTTGTTGCTCCTTAATTCTTGGATGAGAAGAGATGGTGAAAAAATGATCCCTGCTCATTTTCTCTGTGATGCTTATGTTTGCATAGACCTGTATCATATAATGCCTCAGCTTCTTTACTTTCTTTAGCCTGAAGAGGTGGCATTTGCTAGAGCGCACGCATCTCCMTAAAGATGGCTCACAGAAATGTCACAGGCAAGAGAGTTTCTGCCTGTTTTGAGTTCATGCCAGGAAGAAAACTCTTGCAGAGAATTCTTTCCCTTAGGTCTATCCAGAAGTCTTTCACAGCATACTGGGCTACTAGACTGCACATATTCACTCCAGATTAAATGCACATAAAAAGTAGGCATGCTGATGTCACCAAGCCATTCTTTTTGAGCAATGGCTGACAAATGCCAGGAACCATCTATCTCAGTGATTCCTTAATGTGAGCCAAGAAGCTGACCCCATTCCTAATACTTTGACATTTCTTTTTTATTTCTGGTTTTCAAGATGGGCACAACAATGCTCCATCCACTGCCACTTTAAAGAACAAAAGCATGCAAAGTCCACCTCTGCTTTGGAGAGTTTTCATAGAGAAAGCCAGGACATTGTCATTTCTCTGACTTAATGCATTGGTTTCTGTCTGCAGCTGCCTTGAAGCCACCAGACACTAGAGTCAATCATTCTTGGTTTTTTTATTGACAGTCAGTTCCTGTATTGATAATGCTACATACCAATACTACTCACAGCAGTTTAATTTATAGCTGTGCTCCCTGCTGCTCCTGAGGTCGTACTGGAGAACTCTGTGATGATGTAGAAGTAGAGTCAGGGAACTATTTGTTACACACAAAGTATGTTGAAAGAAGATTATTAGGGTTGCCAAATGGAGTACCACAGTTTTAGGAAATACGAGAATTGTGCCTGTCTGTCTGGTCTTTGGTTGATAGCCTTAAGTGTGTGCTGAGCCACTCTGCTTCACTGCCTTTCAAGTGGAGTTTTTTTCAGACATTAAAGGAGCATCTGCACTGAGCGTGCTACACTGTGTGAACCGCTTCCTTATCAGAAGAAATTCCAGCTCTATAACTAGAACTACCATTAGACTATGAAGGATTTTGTTGATCAGGGGAGATTGGAAGGGGAGTCTAGAGCTCCACAGGGCTAGGTAGGAGTGCCTTGCTATGACGTCCTTCTGCTAAGTACTTTCACAATCATCTGGGTTGTTCCTGTCACTAAAGCAGGTTGCAAGTGTTATCCTCCACTCTGACCTCTCTTTATAATCCCTTGTGCAGATGATGGTCGTAGCACCTAACAGTTCATCCTGCATAAAGCCACTGAGATATGGACTGGATATATGCTGATAGGAGGTGTTGTAGGAAGTCCATACAACTTAGCTGGACCAACAGGAGAACTTGTAGTACTTGGACTAAGCCCTTTTAACAGACAGTGCAAATTTCAGAAATTTTGATTTCTGATAGTACTTTGAAACCTCCTTAAAATTTACTTTAAAACAAATTTCCAGTTTTGATATTTTCTGCATCAAAATTGTGCTATTAAAAGCAGTGTATTGTTACTATTTTTTTAAAAGCCTGATTCTGATAATGACTTCAGAAACACCTAAATGACTTCAGAGTTTTTGAAAACACTACTCCAAGAGGGGCACTTAGACCAGTTAAAGATCCTTTCAGAAAGTTTTCATATGCTGTGGAATTATGAAGTAGAGCAGAGCAGAATCAGTTCTTGCTCTCTACAGCTGTGGTTAGCTCCTTAGCTGAGATTTGCAAAAGTCCGTCAACATCAAACTGTCATCACGACTGGTGCTTCTCTTGCAGTGTTAAAGGGATGCACAGGTAGTGTCTGCCACCACAATCAACAGGGAGGGACAAAGGCTCATTGGGAAGAGGGGTGCAATCCATGGTAGTGCAGAGCTGGCATGTTGTGTGCTGGAATTTCATTTAGTGCAGAACAAAACCATCTCAGATCTTTAACTCTTGGAGCTGGTTGTGTCTGGATAAAGCAGCTATAGGTTGCTTTATTTATATACTCTCTCTTGATCTATTTGTGAAAATAGGCAACGTGTAGCGGTACTAAAGTATTCCCTGAAACAGAATACTAACCTTTTAAAACTTATCCTGCAAACAAATGCTAAGTCCTTAGGCAATTTTCTTTTCCCCACTGTGGACATCTACATACACCGTGATTTTATCATTTATATATGGCGTGTTACTAACAGCCTCAGGTTAAAAAGCTGAAATTCCATTTTGTTAGGCACTGCATTAAATGAGAAAAAAAAGGCAGTCTTTTGTGAACTCACTCTCTGATATAATGATAAAACTCACAGTGGGGCCTTCATATCGGGGGCTTCTATATGCTACTGAATGATGAATGATAATAATTTCAAAGGAAGTGGGATGAGGTTATGGAAATGGGTAACATCTGCCAAGAGAAGATGTGGTTTGTCCTCTGAGTGAAAGTGGCAGCTCGGGCAATGGAAAAGAGGGCATTAGATCGGTGCTTGTGTTGCAAGAGGAAAACTGCTGTTTTTCTGTTGAGGTTAAAACCTGAAGCGAGCTGGAAAACAAGAATCCTGTTTCCTGGGAAAAACTGAGACTTTTTCTTCCTCAAGGAGGAACAGCCCTTTGAAGATTTGAGCAATTTGTCACCCAGCTGGAGGGAAGTCAGTGATGAGGATTCCTGCTGCTCAGCATTGGGCAGACCATGGGCTGAAATCTGTGTTTGTTGTACACTAGGTAAGAAGCAAGCTGCTGAAGGATTTCCTTCTGCAGCTCTTGTAAGCAACTGAATACAGTCCACACCAAAATAAATATCCAACAGTCTGTAATTAGGGCAGGAAGCTAAAATGTCAAAAGTCCGGATTAAAGTTCTTGTTTTTACATCAGGTAAATCAGGGTCTTTCTTTTCAGTCTCAGTGCAGCTGATCTCTTTGACTACAGAGGTGTTTGCTATTTTAGGCTGTTCCTAGTTCTCTCTGTCTCTGGCCAGGTAATTCTTATGTTGAATCTGCATTCCTCAGACCTCTTTTAAAACTCTGAGGTCTGCAAGAAATCGGCATGGATGCATATGAAGGGACAGATCTGGTTTTCTAAAATGAATGACAGCAGCTTGGGTGAGAATGAAAGAAGTTGTGTGGAATTTGCTAGGAAACAAATCTGCCTGATTTTTACAAATCTTAGATAAATCAGGGTCTGTTTAGGTGATATTGAGATAATGATACTGTTTTTCTGAAACATCAGGGCTGTGCTTTATAATTTGAGAGCATATTCTGGCCCTTCAGAGGCATATCAGATATTAAAAAAAAACCAACAACCAAYGAACATTAGGAGGGCTCTCATCCCTGTTGCTTACGACGAATTCAAAGAAAGAGCTGAGGTTGCAGGACCAGCCCTTGTGGCTGGAGATGGCTGGAGATGGCTAATGCTGAAGGGTCCTTACTGGTGAGGCTGTAACGCTGTGAGGGGCTTTGCTCCTCCAGTCCCCCAGTGAAACTTCCCCCCACTATGGGCCTTGAGTATTGGGGGTCACTATCACTCCTCAGGCACAGGTGCATCACTCCACTGGGAATGCTGGGACAATTGTTGTGAATCATTGCCTTTCATCTGATGTGTGGAAAAAAAAAAGAAATCAGTTTTAAGAAGAAATCCACTGGTGGTGTTTGTTCCTGCGGAGGCTTTGCTTCTGCTCTGGAGGGAACTCCTTGCTGCTTGCAACAGGTTATTTCCCTGGCTGCTCTCTCTTGGCCATGGTGCAAATTTGGGAGGCTGAAGGTGAAGCGCTGAATTCTGGCTTGTTGTCCAAGAGAGCTGAGGAAGCTTGCATGTGCTGGATGTACATTTCCAGGGTACCCAGCAATTTGCTAACTTTCAGAGGCCAGATTTATACTCATCTAGCACTGTGTAAACTGTGCTTCCGTCTTTTAAAAATTGAAGAATTATGTAGGTAGACTCCTGCTTCTTTGTTTCTTGAGCAGAAGGCTATTCCCTGAAAGAGATGTTAGGGCCTACAATATCTGTATATGTCCTTTTTCTTGTCATTTATATCTGCACACACAGCACCTTTTTTGCTGTTTTGATTCCCCTATGATTCTATCTTGCATTTTGTGCACACTGTTCACTCCAGCTATCTCTGGTTGAATTATACAGGGCACTTGATGTGAAACCAGGCAGAGAATGTAGTGGATGACCAATTTTTTCTTTTTTTTTTTTTTTTTTTCAAGGCGGGTGGAAGTATCTCTCTTGAAGGTGCCACAGCGCCTGTCAGCGATTATTCTCTCAAATGTCTGGGCTGTAAATACTGAAATTTACTGTGTCACAAATCATAAAATGATGCAGGTTAGAAGGACCTCTAGAGGTTGCTTCTGCTTCTCCCTCCTCAACACTAGTTCAGCTACATCAGATTCCTCCACACCGTGGCCAGCTATGTTTTGAATAGCTCCAAGAATGGAGAACCTGTGATGTCCCTGAGACCTTGCTGTAATGGAGACCTTCCTCTCTGGGGAAAAAAGTTGTTCCTAAGATCCCATGGGAGTGCCCTGTGTTGCATCTTGTGCCTGCCACCTCTCGCTCTTTCTCTGTGYGTCTCTGGGAAGAGTCTGTCTCCATCTTTGCTCTCCTCTCCCATGACGCTGCTGAAGGCAGCAGTAAGGTCCCTTTTAACCTTCTCTTCTTAACCCTGCCTTGAAAATCATTACCTATCATAAAGAAATATAGGTTTAAGGGCTTTAATATTTTGGTTTTTGAGCAAAAAGGGATCAGGTTTTCAGGCTTTTATGCACAACCACAAAGCCTACTGTTCTTTTTTGTCTGAACTTTTCATTGTTTATATTGAGCCATGGTTCTCTGATTTTCATTTATTCCAAGGAGCTGAAGCTGTAAATAAGACAAGTGTTAAAAGAAAGGAAAGAAAATAGTGACAATTGCCAAAACTATAAATGCAATTTTAATTGAAAGTGGTTTTGTAGGCACATAAAAATGCTTTAGTAGGTAGTATTGCTTCAGTGCTTGTGAAATAGTTTGCAGTTTCCCCCAAAGAAAGAAAAAAAGATTCACAAACTCAAAAGAGCAGTGYTGACAATTGACTAGAAATAAGCATTTTCTGGCAGCACTGAAAAGATGGGATATATCCTTAAAAAACCACTTTTGGTTTCTTATTTCTTGCTTTGAAGATGCAATCCTTCAAGAGACTCACAGAAAGATGAGGCAAAATGTGTTAACCCAGCACTTGGGCAGAGAGGCTTCTACAAGCCTTGCATTTGAGAAGTTTCAGTTTTGATATGTAAAGAAATGTTTCAAGAAATAAAAACATAATAAAAGCAGTAATGTCACATTGAAAAATGTTGGACAGTTAGAATACCTTAGTGAGGAAGAAAAGGCAAGGCAGGCAAAGGAAAGGGAAGAACAACTGTGATGGATGAGTACTAAAACAATATGCAATTAGAGAAAGCAAAGCTATTGTGCAAACAAAAGTGAGGAACAGCACGAATAGAGGCTGGAGATCAAAAGGACTCCGAATCGAGGAGGGCAAGTTCTGGGAAAATCTTTATAAACAATAAGAACGCCTTAGAATTGGTTTCTTTGATAAACAGGAAGCAAGTGAAAGGTAGGTAGCATGATGCTTTGTATTAGATTTGAGAAGACTGTTTTGGAAAAGCAAGGAAAATAGCACTGAATAAAGAGTAGTTCTGAATATAATGCAATCTTTAAAAAAACAACAATAGGTCAATGCATCACTCACCTCACTTCCCGCTTAGCAAGAGAATCTGTGTGCTCCTGTTACATGTAAAACAGCAAGAGAACAAGAGCTCATGACCAAATTACCTTTTTTGCTGCTTCGCTTAGGCAATTCTGAAGATCCTGAAAGTGGTTGGTCTATTGCTGATTTTTAGTGAAAATTTGTTGCAAGCAGATTTAAGTACAAATAAACATAAAAAAGCCCCTAAGAGACTGGAGTCTTCAGCCAAAGTAACTCAAGAGTAGTATCTTAAAACTTTGTCAGGGTTTGGAGGGATGGCCCTATATCTTGCTTTAGCTGATTCTGCTGCAAGGTAGAAACTATAAAAGTGAAATTCCTCCTCAGCCTTTGCACTTACAACAGACAAATTACTTCAATGGTATTCTGCATTAGTATGAATGGGTGAAAGCATCTGTCAGCAATAACTTAGCATTAACTACTCTTCAGTTAGTATAATGAGCATTTCTAGATGGTGTAATGCTTATGTGTGCATTCCAGTGCTTTCTCAAATGAAGAATTAATTCTGCATGTCCTCACTGAAAAATCTTATAAGTATTGTGAATGCTGTTTCACCATTCATCTTCATTATTAACTAATACGTACGGCCCAGTCAAATTCTGTGAGAACAGGTCAGGAAGGGAGATCATTTAAAGAGAAATAAGAGCTCAACAAAGACAATGCTAGAACGGTATTTAGACTCACTCACTGTTGCCTTAGTAGTCAGGCTGAGACTTTGGACTGAAGGACAGATGCCAAGCTCCTTTCCTCCTCACCGGTAAAATCTCCTGCTGTTTACATGGCTGTGTACCTGTGATGCTTATGGATTCATTGTTTGCTCTGTAGCAGCAGCACAGAAACTATTTTTATTAAAAGCTCCATGAACCTTTCAGATTCCTTGGGTTGCTTACAGTATAGCACATACCTGAGGGTCCTCCATCAACACTGCAGGTAAAGGGAGGTCATATGAGTTAACTCTGATACCCAGACCTTGTGCAAAAGAGAAGGCAGTAGGACCAAAAAGAGAACTAGATTAGAAATGTAGTGAGTATGACCTTGAATGTTAAAATACGTGGACTCAAGTGCTTTCAGGCTGAAAGGCTGTCAGTCCACCTCTAGTCCCTCATTTACAGAGCATGTCTGGAACGAAGAACATCAGAGCAGTCTGATGCCTGTACCTCTGCACCTTCTGCGACAGGGACTATTACCTCCATAGCAAATTCACAAGTGCTAAGGAGACACGTCAGGTTAATAACACAGCTTTTGCTGACCTCAGTCAAACATACCCTTAATGCCAAAGAGGATTTGGATTGCACTTTTCTGAGGGAAAAGTTATTCATAATAAGAAATGTTGCCAAGCTATTTTTTCTGCTGCATCCAATGTCTGTTAATGAACTGGACAGCAGGGCGGACATGCTCATGTTTAACATTCAGGTCCTATCATATGCATCTGTCCTTAAAGAAATGCTGAAAGATTAACTCAGGCTTGACAGCCTGATCTGCAAGGATCTTATCTGCCAGCGAAGTCCTGCACATACCTGTTGCAATGGCATCGCCAGTTCTGCAGCTTGCGTGCCCTCCACCCTTTTTAATGATCCCAGTACAAGGCATTTCCAGTGGGCTGACAGTCAGACAACGCAAACGAGACGCCTTAGCAGGACTCAAGGCAATCAGCTTCTCCAGATTTCTGCTGGAAGATGTGTTTGTGTGCATGTGAGTGTCTGTGTGTTGGAGGGGGAAGGAATTTACAGTAAGAAGTTGTGTTAAAAAATA
The DNA here is from genome assembly GCA_035582835.1 of Phoebastria nigripes. Classification (NCBI taxonomy): domain Eukaryota; kingdom Metazoa; phylum Chordata; class Aves; order Procellariiformes; family Diomedeidae; genus Phoebastria; species Phoebastria nigripes. The sequence goes on along the minus strand of JAYKAV010002914.1, from coordinate 477,008 downwards.
GTGGAGGGTGTCTGCAGATCTGTTCAGTGAGTTTATCTAAATATTCCCTTTTCTTCCCTTTCTTTTCCCCTTCCCTTCCTCCCTTCTTTTCTCCCATTTACTGTCAGGAAGGGCCACCTCTGAAGGGTCAATTCAGTACAGCCTGGCACCAACACAGACGGATGTCAACAGCAGTTACAACAGTGAGTCAATTTGCAATCGGGGGACTCCTTCGAATGGTATTGTTTTATGTGCATATGGAAGGTGCAAGAAGCTGCAGAGGTGCAGAGGGCTTCCAGAAGAGGGAGAGGGTAGGTTTGTCACCCCTAGCTCCCTCTGGTTGGAGCAGCCTGCAAGTTTTTGATGCATCACTAAAAGCATTAGATAAAGGTAGCTTTTCGTGAAAGATACAGGATCCTGATGTACGAAGGCCAGTGCCAGGGCATTTTACCAACAGAGTAGGCTTTTGGAGCTGGATGCTGTTAAGAGAAAACTGGCCACCAAGAAAGCTTAAGACACTTCAACTGACTAGAGAAGAAGAGGCTGGAAGCCATGCACAGACAAGGATCTTCATTGAATTGTTACTTTCCCAGCTGGAGACAAGAGCTGCCAGTCTCAGATTTGTGTAGGAGCACTGATCTGTTTTAGGACAGGCGAAGAGACCTTGCTTTCAGTTTTGAGGTAGTTTAGCTGCTATCGCTTATATTCTCTGGTGCTCCCTGGAGCACCTGGAGGGGCAAGACAAGCCCTTGCATGGTATAATACGCTCTTTCTCTCTCATTATGCACACACACAATGTTATCCAACACTTGTGATCCCAGGCCTCGGTGGCCCCTTCTGATATGTGTGTTGGGGGAAGAGACTCTATGGGGTTGTAGGAGGAGAAAGAAAAATTCATGACACCACAGGGCAAATGAAAAATGACACCTGCTCCTCACTGTTCCTCTAAGGTACTCCTGTCCTGTATTTTCCTCTTGGTGGCTCTCCTGGGACCAACAAGCTTTGGCCCAGCATCATAGAGAAGGTAGCTGGGGAAGGAGATAGTGGGTTAAAGGAGAAGTGGACAAGTGGGTGAGCTGGAGGGGATGAGAAGAGGTGATGGCAAATGGAGAGGACACCAGAAGGGAAAAGAGATGGCAGTGAAAAGATCCAGAGAAAGCAGTTCTGGGTCTCTGGAAAAGCAGTCTGAGGGCTGAAAATGTCACAGTGAGCTGTTTTTTAGCTAAACTCTCTGGCCTGAGATCTGGAAAAAGCCTCCATTCACCCCTCCACTTCAAAGACAGCAGGACAAATGACACCCTCTGGCAGGGACTGAGTGAGCAGACCCTGTCTGTCACTGATTCAAGACTGACCACCAGAGTTATATGATTTGTAGCATCTCATTCATGGAATGGTAATATAAAGCAATTGTGAACTGCTGCACAGTGATGGGATTAACGCTTTTTTTTCTAGCTGCATTGTCCTCAGCATAGTTCTAACATTTTCCATGTGTCTACTAAACACTGTATCTTTCGTATATATATATGAAGATATGGCTTTTTATTAATATATTTGAATATATTTGTTAAAGTCTTGCTCACAAACTGTAAATGTAACTGTAATAATGTAATCATAAACTATGCTGTAATCTGATTTTATGCTGCACAGTGAACAACTGAAAATTTACAGCATAGACCAACATCTCGCTGATCTGTGACTCTTAAGCAAAGAATTGGTTGTTTCTTCTTACCATACTTTGCCTCAAATGCTTGAGTCATATTGTATTTGTTCCCCCTTTTAGTTTTCTGATGGTTTGTTTAAATCCCACAGTTCATGCAGTCTGATGGTCGCTTCTCTAAACTATTGCTTCGAAGTGTTGATATCCTGGGCAGTGCATCAAACCAGATGTTTAGGCAGCTGTATTAATCCTGTGAGCAGTTCCATGTGGACATGGACCTTGAGATCAACAGGAAGACTCATTGTGAAATTGCAGCATGCAGCTGAGGGACCAGGGCCTGTATTTGTGCCAGGTGGAAATCATTTTAAAAGATTTTAAAATCTTCCAAAGATAGGAGGCTGAGCACTGGGGAAATTCAGGCTGATGCTTGGCTCATCATAAGATGCCTTTAGCAGTCAATGAGTGGATCTGAACTACAACACAGGGATTACATTTTACCAGGTCCTAGTTGGAAAAAACAGCAAATGAAAAAAGCAACAGCCTCAGACAAGTACAGCCCCATGGTTTAGGAGAGGATGAACTGCAAAGCTCATCCAGAGACTTAAAGTCTCTGTGAAATACAATACACTATCATATCTTCTTTTTAGCTCACCTAGTTGGCAATCCTGTACTTGTCTAGAGCAGCACTCTATTTTTGGCTTTTTTTCTTTTCTTCCTCAAGTTGTTAGGGCACTTAATCAAACTTCAAGATGGATTGTGATCAGGTCTCAAGCCCCACTTGGAACCGTGATTGATTTTGTTAATGTCGACTGTGCTTCCTCTCTAGGAAGAACAGTTTGAGGCTAGACTATATGAGTTTTCAGGGGAAAATTCAGACAAGAAAAGCAACAGCATAGTAATATCTAGCAGGTGAGCTATTGGGCAAGGTTATTCACAATGTTTGGCCAATGTGTCTTTTTTTTTTTCCTATTCATTTGTATGTAGCCTCTCCCACTCTCCTGGTCAGAAACTGGACCTGCACGGCTTAGTGTTGAAATTATTGTAGCGCAATACTTGGAGATTCCTGACAGCATCTCAAAATGTTGTTAGGACTTTATTATTATTATTATTAAGGATGGTGTCCTTTGAGTGACAAAGTCTTGTACAAACAGGAAGAGAGAATCTATCTAGGTCGACAGACTAAAGAGCAAGAAAAAGGAAAGGGTCTGAGCCCTGTAACAATGTAGAAATCTCCCTCTGAGAGTGGGGCAGTACTGGGGTAGGGGCTGAGAGAGGGTGTACAATCCCCATTCTTGGAGATACTCAAAACTTCGCTAAACAAGGCTTGGAGCAAGCTGGTTGAACATGAAAGTCACGCTTTGAGCAGGGGTTGGACTCAACATCCTCCAGAGGGCCCTTCCAAACAACATCATCTTCTAATTCTATTATATATGGTAAAATCAGTGGCAAAAAGTCCTGTGTATTGCGGTACATATAGCCTGATACTTGGTCTACATATATGGCTACATACAGCCTAAGCTTCAGAAAATATCCTCCCTCTTTGGAAATAAGCTGTCTCCTCCGAAACTACCAGGTGAACATTGTCTTCTGGTAGTCTGCAGTGGACAGGAGAAGAATGTGATGGAATTTTTTGCATCAAATCAAAATGAAGACTGCTATATACACAGAGTAGCTAGGATTTTAGGAAACATGGGCTGGAAGGCGAGCTGGCAATCTTAAACATGCAAAGAAATCTTGCTCTCCATAAGACTGAGACTGACTGAAGTCTCTCAAGGGCAGAAGGACAAAACTGTCCTTTCACAGATGACCTGGGGATCAGAGCTAGAGGCATCTCACTCTGACAGCATTGTGCCTGCTGTGTAGCTAAATTGAATGGGTCAGGTCCTGGGGCTGTCAATCCAGCTAAGTTTGCACCAGCATTTAGAAAGGAAGTAGATATTCTCCAAGGGCTGAATGCCAGTGACTCTGATGTGACATTGTGATAAAATCCTGGGCTCTTTCAGTGGGAAGAAAGTATTGTTGCATTGCTGTAATGACTTGTGATATCACATCCATTGCTCTTTTATTGTGTGTTTTCAAACCCTGGGCTCCCATTTGGTTTTGATGGACACCAGCTTTTTTGTTCTGACTGGTTTTTTTACCTTTCTTTTTTGTAGTGATGGGAATCTAAACTGAGAGCTCATTATAAATTCCTGCTGTGCATACTAAGCTCCTAAGTATTACCTGAGGTGGGGTCTGTAGAAAAAGGTAATAGCAGATATTCTCTTATTCCAACCAACATAGATGTGAAAAAAGAATGAATTTCTGACACATTAGTCACTGTTCATAGCTGAAACAGAAGCAAGAAATTTCAAGCTATCATGCTGCATTCTGGGTTTCTTGGCTGTTGTATTTTGCTCCTTAAAATTCCTATTCAGAATCCACTGAGGCTGCTTGTGTGGCTGCTATTCATTTTATTGAATCATAGAATCACATTTTAGTGTGTTTGGGTATAAGTATCATATCAGCAAGATTAATGATTATAATTGAATTTATGTTTCTTTTTTTTCTTGCTACCTATGACATTACTAGCTTTTTAAATGGCCATTCATTAAAAAGCAAACTAGCTGATTCCCTGAGAGATGCCAAATTGTTTCTGCAGTCTGCTAATGACCAGTAACTCTGCTGGCAGAGTTCGTAGGGAAAATTTAGAAAGCCAATCTATGTTACTAACAGCACTGCTGCCAGCTGACTTTATTATTACAAGAGTTAAACCCTTATCCTTTCTGTGCTCTGACTTATACACTGTGATGCCTTGATTTTGTCAGCATCCTAATCATGACTGTCACAATACAAATTGGATGGAAAATCTTCCACAGGAGCGTCCTGCCCATGATTTTAGCATTACCAAGAAATAATTGTGCAGTGCCTTCTATGGAAACATTTCATTCCATCACAGCTGCCAATTTCAAATGATTGTTTTTGTTCCAGTTAATGGGAGCTGCTACAGAAATGTCACTCTGGCACAGTTTTTGGTGCCGAGATGTGCAAGCAGCAGAAAACAGCAGCTACCGAGAGAGGGTCAATGGCTCTCATCATATGGAACAACTTTTAAGGACAGCAGGATGTCTGGACACCACTCGTTTGCAGTTACAAGCTCCTAATGCACACAGGGTTTTATGAACCTGAACAACTTTGGAGTGAATTTGTGACAGGACAGGGGCATAATGTCGCTGACCTCCTTCTGAGGTGATGATGCATGCCAGTGCTGGATTATGGCCCTCAGGTTCCTTATCTACAACACTAAAACAACACAGCAAAAAGTCTGCTTTTCCAGGTGAGGGGGGACAGGCAGAGGTGATGGCAGAGATCAGACAAAAGCACATGCCAATGTTTGGTGGGACGCTGGCAAGTCAGGAGAGTCTCAGCAGTGTCAGTACCGCTGCAGGGTGAGCCCCAGCAAGAAGTTTGTGTCTATTGCTCAAGATGGGGGTACAGGGGAGGGGTACTCATGGGGTTCAGAAAGAGCAGAACTTGATCTTTAAATACTTCAAGGTGTTAAAGCTGTGAAATGTTCAGGGTTGTGGGATTTTTTTTTTTAATGACTGCCTCCAGGTGATGGATTTAAAAGATAAAAACATCCAATAATTGCTTTTTCTTGTTGGTTTTTTGTTGTTGTTGTTTATATTATATCTTGTATTTCACAGATGTATTTCATAGATATTCTGGAACCTGTTTACATGGGGACACTCAGGCAATAGGATCTGAATTAATTTTTGAAGTGCATTTATTACACAGAATTAGATCCTGGTGTGGGCACTCTCACTCAGAATTAAGCTAAACTAAAATAAAGGGTGAAATTCAAGAGCAGGGTATGAAAGGCAATGAAGACAGAAGGAGAATTTGCCTTCATTTGAATTTTGTGAAAAGCTCACGGAGGTAAAATGCTATAAACCAGGTCCTCAACCAGTATAAGTGAGCATTATCCAGTGATTTCATTCAGGTGTTCAATAGGGGAGAAACTGGTCCTTGGCAGGTAGTTAACCATGCAGAGTGTGAATGCTCAGGAATTGGCTGGGATGTAGGAAAAGGGCATAAACTGCAGAGGTTTACAGAAGCATCTGTTGTTTAGATCAAGTTAAAGCAGCGTTTGGCTTTTCCTACTTTGTGCAGAAATGAAATTACTGTATTTTTTTTAAGTCAGTACTCTTGCATCTGACTGTCTTTTGTGAATAGGACAAACAGGAGATGATAGAAAATATAAAATGGAGTGATCTAAACATGGAGAAATAGACACTTCTGCCTCAAAATGTAAGAATTCAGAGGCAGTGGTAGAAATTAAAGATGACAGTTTCACAGTAAGTAAAAAGACTGTGGAATCCACTGCCACGAGAAGATTTTGAAGCCAAGAGTTTAGTTAAATTCAAAGAAGCATTAGCAACTTATATGAATTACAAGAATACCTAGACAGGTAATAATTAATTATCATGAAAATTCTGGAAAGGATATTAGATGCTGTGCTTTGGGTATTATGCCAGTCTCTATCAGGATGAGATAATCTAGGCAACCTGCAGTAGGCAGAAAATTACCTGAGAAATACCTGGGATTGATCACTGAGACATAAGATTTAGAAGACCTTGGGTCATATCCAGGCTATCACTTGATCTAGCTTCCTTTTTTGAACTGCTCCATCCTTATTTTGGCTGAATTAAGCCTTTCAGGCGTCCAGCTGCTGATGACTAGTGTATTCTGATCGTACTGATTCACAGTGAGTCAGGAAACCTGACTTTTTAATGTGACTTGCAGAAGAATCGTGTTGAGCTAGATGTGCTTGGAGCTGAATATTGCCACAAATAACAATGCTGAGGAAAATGGTGAGTAGGTTTAACTCTCAGCCTAGCACGAAGTCAGTGATTGAGATGTAGAGTTGGAACTGTTCAGTATTGTCATAACAGCAGTGTCCAAGATTATTAGCAACATGCTGTGAAAAAGCAAGCTGTGGGAACTGACAGGTAGGTTTGCTTGACAGATCCTCAAGGTTGCAAATAAAGCATCCATGTCCAGGTCTGCTGGGGCACATTATGCAACAGACTTTTTCCTCAGCAAAGAAATCAGTGGACATCAGGGAACAGAACAGGAGAAAATGCTGTGCGCTCTCCTTCCATGACTGACAGGGGAAGCAATGCGAAGGGGTTTATATGAGAAGGAGCAAGACCCAGGAGTCACGGTGCAGGTCATTTCACATGTACCTTTCACACAGCAACCCAGACAGTCCCTGTTCATCGACATCTTCATTGTGAACAGCAAAACTGAGGATGAGAGACAAAGTCACTAGTCACTTAGGGGAGTAAGAGGCATGTCTTACAAAGTAAGAGGCATGTCACACTGAGTGCCTGTGTAAACAACTAATATCCACTAAGTGCAGAGGAACTGAAAAGGGAGAAGGATGCCTCATGCAAAAGCATCAAAAGTTTGGGCCACGTTTTGCTGCCTGTATTTCTGCCTAAGCCCTTGTATACTTCTGACCAGCTCTGGGGTCTCCCTTTCCATTGCCTTCAACAGTACCTTGAACTGCTATTACAGGCACTCAATTCTTCTCTGTACTCGGTGTGCAGGAGGAATTTAGCCCCTGAAGAGTTCATCCCAGCAGTCAGTACGGAAAAGCCAGTATGCAGTAATTTAATGTCTGAATTCCTCAGCACTCTAACTTCCCTTTATCTAGAGGATACAAAGAAATTATTGCAATATAGTGCATTAAGAAATGCATTTCAAATACTTCTTATTTATGTGTTTTGTTGGTTTATGTCAGTATTACAGTTCAGCAGGTAACAGCCATTCTCATTCCACAGTAATTATGTTCAGATGAAGTACTTTACTGGTTAAACTGCAAAAGTTTAACTGGTCATACATTCTTTATGCAATTAATTTATGAGAACTAGTGTCATGTCCTCTGAGTGATGTGCACATCCTATGAGATCCCAACATCATCAGTAAGCACCTGATGAAATCTCTACAGCAGTGCTTGTCCTCGGAGCGCTAGAGCAGGAATTTAAAATTGCTCTCAGTATAGCCAACAAAGGTAGTTTGACACTACCTTTCTTGTTCGGAATGGCCAAGTCACTTACGGTGATGTTTTTCTTTTTTAAAACGCAATGCTTTCACTACATCATTGTCCTGAATTATAAAATTAACTTCTATTCTTTCTTTTTTTGTTTAAGACAAACATAATTTCTCTACAGTAGACTTCAGCTCTGAAATAATCAAGCATTATGTCACTTCAGACCAAAGTATCTGCCACAACTCTTAACAGTCTTGTAGAAGAAGAATTCAAAAAAGGAAGATTTTTGCTCTCCCTGTAGTGTTTTCACATTAAGTTTGTACTTATGAGGAAGAGCGACTTTGAAAGGTCAAAAGAAACCATAGTTTACAAGCCCTTTCTGTTCTGGCTGCTGCAGCTCTCTTTCTGCTCTTSCACTAGGCAGGTAGGGTCCACTTAAACATAACTTGGATGTGACAGTTTCCAAAGGATCAGACAAAGAACAGAGGAGGAAGTATGTTTGGGAAATCTAGGAGAACGATGTGGCTGAGATGACCAGCTAACTGCTTGCAAGCCAGCAGCTGATTTCCTGCATAGGTAGGGTAATTTCTTTACACAAGCTTACTCAGCTGAAAGGTGCAACKCATCTTTAGTTGTCACACCTGAATCCTTAACTGGAAAGAGCACAAAAACTCACAAAATTTGTGAGATATATGCTAAGAGCATCCAGAAGTTGTCCAAATAGCAGATAGTCAGGCTCCAGTAGGCAATGTGAGCTCAACAGAAAAGAAAGCAGGCTATTGAATTTAACATCTCATAAAGCAGCAGGTTGTATTTGGTGAAATAAAATGGGATATGTTGTGCAACTTTTTACAGAGGCATGGATTGTAGCTCAGGGAGAGAAACACCTCTCCCTCCCTTTCTTTTCCCTGGCTCCCTTTATTCATGSACAGCTAAGTGTCCTGGGCTGTTGGCTGCCTGTAGGAGCGGGTCCTTGCTTGTGTAAAGCCCAATTGTGCTGATAGGGCAGTTAGTGTGAACTGTACAGCGATTTTTGTTACTGGTGTAGATAAGATTTTGAAGGATGAAACTGCTTCAGGAACAAACAGGTTGGTCAGACTACAGTGTCATTCAGAGTCTTTTCCTATATTATTCTTAATATGCCTCACTTATAACAAGGAGAAAGTATTTTTCTGTAAGAGGACAGCCTTTAATTCCTTTTGTTTGGCAATCTCTACACCAGCCCACACGTATTCATCACTGTCACAGTGTAACTCCTGCCATCGTGCTGACTGAGCCTACACAAATGTGAAGGGAATTGTGTGCATGCCACCAGCTGCAGCTGTCTTCCCGTGCCATCCCACAGATGCAGCCAAGGTCCTGATTTCCTCTTGCTGTTGTAAATCAGGACTAAGTCCATAGGGCTTACAGGGGCAAAAATGGGATGCAAGTGACAAAATGATGTCTAGTGGGGTCAACATAAATTCAGGAGGGAGAAACAAACAAACAAAAAATGCTGCTCACAGTCTCTTATGGAGCTGCTGTAATGACTTTGGCTACTTTCGTATTTCCAGTATGCAGAATTAAATCTTTTTTTTTTTTTTTTTTTTTTTTTTTTTTTTTTTTTTTTTTTTTTTTTTTTTTTTTTTTTTTTTTTTTTTTTTTTCCTCCTGTGATTTTAAATGAGTTAAAGCCTTTGGGGTTTTCTCTCCATTGCTAAAGTGTTTACAAAGAGCTTTTTGCCCCTGTTTTCTAAGACCAATGATAACACAGGACTGTTGGCACAGTCATTAGAATGAGGAACAACATTTAGGCTGCACTATCCCCAAATTAAGTCTGTTAAGATCTCTGCATGCCCGGTCAGCCTTCCCATCTTTTAGTCCTCTTTGGGATGGCCGTGCTGCATGGCCAGCCCTGATTACACCCTGATGTTTGTAAGGATGGCTTATTGCTCCCTTCTGTCCCTGTTAGTGGCCTCCTCTGCTAACCACACCTGTAGGTCTCCAGGTGATCTAGCAAAGGGAGAAGAGGGAAAGAGGTGGAAAAGCCTTTCAGATAAAGATCTCAATGTGTTGCTGAAGTAGACTGGGCCTTTCACAAGCACTGCTTGTATGTGGACAGGCCAGGTGTTCAGATGGTGTGAAAGCTGTTCTCTCCAACATTTGGTGTTATCCCATTACACTTGCCCAATGTCTTGAAATTCAACCTTAGCTCAATACCTCTGCATCTTTGTCCATCCATGTCTTCACATCCATCTAAAGCCATCCAGGATCTGGGAGGTCAGTGCTTGCCCCAACTCCCAGCCATGCTTCCCTGACTCCTCTCTTGTGTCATCTCTCCCATTCCTGCAATTGCAAGAACTGACTGAAAAACTAGTCAAAACCCTCCTTTTGCAGGGGTAGTCTTCAGATGAATCAGTGGATTCGTGGCAGAAGAAAGAAACTATTAGCATCTCTGCTCAGGGAAAGGCTGACATTTCAGTTCAACCCTTATTAAACATTAAAGTCCAAACCAGAGAGGTGTTAGGAAGGCCTTGAGTGAGGGGAAAGGCTTCTACGAGTGGTCAGTCTAGCTGTGAAATGCAGCACCACAGAAAAACATTGTTTATACTGCTGCCTACAATACTGCTGAAATAGCAAGAGCACTTCAGTTCACCATGGGCATTACTGGAACGCCTCAACACGTAGGAGACACTCAAGCCCCATGCCTGGTGGGGTTTCATAGGACTGCCTTCCCAACTGGATTACTTTACTTTTATTCCCGTTGTTTGTGCCTGTTGCCAAACAATCCTTACGGATGGGGGCTTCTGCAAGATGGCTGTTCTCAGGAGTGCAAGGAGGTTTCTCTTACCGTGGCTGCCTGAAGTGCTTCTACCTTCCCATCAGTCTCTTCAAAATGTAATGCCTGCGCCTGTAAAACATAAGAAAGATAATTACCCAGCAGATCAACCTCCTGCTGGATATGATGAGTTCTCTCATGCACGTGGTCTTTAGATCAAGACTGGATTTGGGGCAGTCAGGGACTGTTTGTTTCCTACATGGATTTCAACTGTGAGAAAAGCTCCCCTGTCTTCAAGGGTCAAGGCTAGATTTGGCTGTGCAATTGGGTCGAAGCTTTACTGACAGGGCAAACTCACTACTTTCTGAGAGAAGGGAGGTAGGAGGCAGACTACAATCCAGGCTATGGCTACAGGAACAAGCTGTCACAGATAATCCAGCATATAGCTTTACAGAATGTCAAGTACTCAATTTAAAATGAGTGCACCGTATTCTGTCACCCTGTCACCAGCATGAGGCAGCTCCCTCCCTATGGAAATATTTCTTGTTTAGAGTAAGTAAGTGGAGAATTCAAGTTTGCCAGGTTGCTATCATGTCTTAAACCTATTGGTATGAGGTAAGGAGTCAGGCCTCAAGATTTTTTCTAACGTCTTTCCAATGAATGCACAATGGTTTCTGTTTTGCTTGCAGAGAAATACCTCACTTCTCTTCTTGCTAATCCCATTTGTATTGGGTTTCATTTCCCTCCCTGACACAGAAGGTTACCAGCATGTTCATGCCCAGCAGGCATCAGTTTGCATCTGTTCTTAAATTCAGAGCACATAACCGTGCCCTCAATTTCCATTCTTTGGAAACCTGAATGTACCATGATTAAAATAGACTGCAAACAGATGCTTGATGATAAAGAGGTCCCGTTTGCTTGTACTAATTGCAATTTGTGCTGTGAGGATTTTGTCACTGTCTAATGGCTAATCTTTGTAAGGGTTCAATGAATCTGCTGGGCTTGGGGCTTTGGCATAACCATGATAGGCCTGAAGTTTTGATTTGTGGAGGTTTTGGATTCAAAGCTTGCTGAGCAGCCCAGAACTGCCCAGCCACGGGAACTGACAGCAAAATAGACACTCTGTCACATCCTCCTGCTGCAAATTTGACAAGTAGGGACATCCCTCTTCCAGAGGGCATGAGAAGAACAGTAGAGTTGGTTGTGTCCACCCTGCACTGGAAAATTGGTCATTTGGCTCCAGGATGTGGAAAACCTTCCTTAGTGTTGAATATAGAAAGGATCCTTCAATTTTCTTTCTTTTGTACCAATTGAACTTCAATGAGCAAAGGCCAGAAAAGGCAGGTGGGAGCAAAACAAAGTGGTCTTTACAAAGAGGTCACTTAAAATCTTCTCTGACAGCAGGCAAGAGCAGGTCACAGGATAGGAAAGGAAAAGGCAGCGATGACCCTGATTGAATCTGGAGGCATGTGTCTGAAGCAGCTTTTTGACAATGTTGTTGATAGCATCAGCTGTTCACATGCCTCCAAGATGAGTTTGGTGCCCCTGACTCAAGAGAAGGAAGGGAATAGTGTCTCTCTTCCCGCAGCCCCAAGGCCTACCCTTATGCCAGTCCTCACTGTGAAGTTCTGGGGACAAACCAAAACAGCGCCATTGCCTACTCACTCTTACATTGTTGTTAGAGGTCTTTTCCAGCCTTAATTATTCTATGATTCTGCGATTCTATACATCAGGAGTGACTCCCTCCACAGCAGTCTGAAACTGATGTGGAGAGAACCTGGACTTTAAGTAAAACAGAGCTCTCTATTCTTATAGATAATGCCCTCCCAGTTTCAAGATGCATGAGAAGGTCTGCAGGTGCCCTGCCAACGCCCCAGCTCTCAGAGAGAGAGCCAGTACTGCAGCATACACGACACATCCCCTCGCTCATGATGTGAACGCACCCAAGGCTGCAGCAGGCATGTAGAGGAACATACTTTTTGTTTGTTTTCCTGACTGCTCTGTTAAACCTTTGAATCCTGTATCGAGAGTAAAAGCAAGCTGCAGGCAAAGTAGAAGCTGGCCAGGCATGTGTTTATAACAAACACATCTGTTTTTTTCAGTACAGGAGTTCTGGATGGAGTTGGATTTTCAGCCCACGTTTATTATCACTCTTAGATTTTGTTTTTGTAAAGCCAGTGTTTCTGTGAAAATGAACAGAAATGTCAACATGATAGAGGAAAGAAGGGGAAAAAAGCTAAGCAGGGTGGTAAAGGCAGCAGTACCTGTGGCTTTATTTCAGGCATTCACGTGTTACTGAAAATGTAAAGGGTGGGAGGCAGGGAAGGTGCAAGGAGCAAGGGCATATGGTATGATGATTTTAGCTCTTAGGTGTCTTGAGCTTTGTATGTTTCGTTCAGAAGTGAGTGATTTCAGGGGTGTAGGGCTGTGTTCAAACTGTTTTCGTTAGGTCACTGGTAGCAGGCATCCTGTGCCTGGTGAGAGCATTTGAATGCTATGCTGACATAGTCCATCTCTGTCTTTCTTCATAGGGTGAGCTCGTGATAAATACCCCTGTGCCACATGAAGCACCGTGCACATGTGGTGCTTGCTTCTTAGCAAGTAACTTTGACTACTCCTAAATCATGCCAGATGTGGTATTCCTTGTCTATGCTTCCTAGCCAGAAAGTAAAAAGCATCCAACTCCTTTCTTGTACAAGATAAAGCAGTGAACTTTTTTAAAAGTAATTTTGACTTCGCAGAAGGGTCATTTAAGAGACTTATAGTTTCTATAATAACTTTAATAATTCAATATTATTTATTTAGCTGAATAACTTAGCTGAATTTTGTTAATTACAGTCACTAGCACAGTATCTGCAGTCAAATGTATCCTCTGATCATTGTAGGTCCCTTCCAACTGAAATACTCTCTGCTCTGCTCTGCTCTGCTCTGCTCTTCCCTATTATCTATTATACTACAGATAGGTATACCATTGAACGTATCAGTGTAACTCCCTTTTTAAAAGTCTAAATTGAAATTGGAACAATCTGGTATTTCTGAAGTGTTTTGCAAAAATTGAGAATGATGTGCTACAAATAATCATATAGGAAGTAAAAAAAACCTTTTTTTTTAATCTCTGGTCTTTTTTTAATTTAAGATTATTATTTCTCAGCATCTTCACAGGCCCTATAAAKTACCATGTTCCTTTTGATCAGAAGAGAGTTAGGGGATGAGTTTCACAGTCAAAAGCATAGGGGCACTCTCAAAAGGACAGGGGGACTCTCGGCATAAAGCAATTGCTTTCAGACCAGTAAATCCTGTCCTGAAGTTGTATTTTCCATGGTCATTTTCAGAAATCTTTGCACAACCTTATGCATAGAAAGTGGTTTAGAAACAAAGAACTTGCATGAAATTCTTTCTTATCCTCCTCCAACTCCTGCTCCGAGGCCCTGGGTGAGTAAACCTCTCAAACACAACCCTGGAAGCTTAACTGAAATCAGGCTGGAATGACTGATGCCAACAAAGTACCAGTGCTTCAAACATCAAGGAGAGCCATTCCTCGACTAAGCAAATGCAGTCATCAGGTCCTGCAATAGGAGCCAGAGTACGTTACAGATTGGCCCATCAGGGGATTAGATTGATAGTTATCAAGATCTAACAGGCTCAACAAGGCTGAAAACTAAAACCGTTCTCTGTAGCATGCAAAGAGGGGAATACAGTTGGGACTGAGAGTGGCTGTAACACAGCTGACGAAGGCAGCAGTCCTGCAGGAGGTATGTTCCCTGACTTGTTCTGGAGGGGGTTGTGAGCAGTTAGAGAGCATGATAAGCTTCTGAAAGAAGCGATGCTGGCACCAAACTGTGCTGTGCTCTCAGATCCTCTCACTTCTTCCATGACTTTGAAGGTCATCTCATGGAAAGCCCGTTTCCTTTCAGAGGGAGAATTTGTTGGGGGGGGGAGGGATCCTACCATTTATGGAATTTTATTTTTTTTCTGTCTGATTTTTTATTTCCTGCTATTCTGGTCTGAAACTTCTAAGGAGAATTTTGTTGGGAATTTTTCAGGTTGCCTCCCAGTGATCAGGGAGCAAATCTTTTTACAGAAAAACTCCAGGAAGGGTCTTACTGGTTTCCTTGCTTTGCCATGAATAGGGACATTTTGTTGCAGTCTCAAAACCCTTCACAACAAACCAGAGAAAACAGATGCATGAGTTATTTTAAGGGTAATTCTAAAAAGCATTGCTCCCCCAGTGTTTTAGTTTTCTCTACTCAAGGGTCAGAGTCAGAAAGGTGGTGAGGAATCTGTTTATTCTTATAACCAGTTCCTCTCAGGGTTGTTGATCCCCCAGAGAAGTTTGCAGTCACATTCCTACATTGCAACATAACTTTGAAATAAGAAGGAAACCCGATTGAGTGTTTGTGCCGTGGTATATGCCAGTTTATAAAGATTTGCTGTCCAGCTCCACAGTTGCAGAATTAAGAGCACCTCTGAAAATTTCAGCGTGTGAGGCTAGTGATATTTGGAGGTCTGCTAGCAGTTACAGGAAATCCCAGAGACACAGCAGTGAGTAAGGTGCACAGTTTTGTCAGGCCAAGTGGGTATTTGCCTCTGGTCTGGCAGGATGCAACAACCTCAACTACGGTTTCATCCTGCAGCTGCTGAATCAAACCTGTAAGTCTGGCTAATTTGCTTTGTCAAAAATCAGTGGGAGTTTTTCATCTTCCAGTCTGTTCCCCTTCAGGAGGGAGTTTTCATCGTGACTTCCTTAGACCTGCTGTGCACTTTAAAACTGGCCATTTCCCTCCCTTTTCTTTCTCAGACCACCACAGATTCCCATCCCCTGATTAGTCTGGGTTTTTTTAGCCTCTTTTACTACATCTGAGTTTTCTGATTTTCATTTTGCTGTGTAAGCCCTTTGTTTTTGCCTAAGACAACATGCTGCAGGAATGAGAGAGCGGCTAAGCCAGGTCAGTAGTGAGAGCCAGCAAAAGCCTGCTCATTGCTACCGTCAGGCATGCAGCAAAGTCTCCCGAGTCTTTGACTGGACATTAACRCCGGTCCCCTTCATGGCACAGGAAACTCACCCAAGGCCAGCATCTCAGAAACTGTACCCTAGYTGCCTTCATCAGCAGCATTTTGGTATAGATGTCATACCACTTTGAGGTAATTTCCAGTCATTGATAAGAACCAGCTGATTGCCCTTTGTTTCCCCAGGGGAAAAGCTCATGCCTATAAACGCCTTGTATTAGTAGCTTTGTGTGATTATAATTAAGCCCTTAATTTTATCGTTTATGGGGGTAATAAGCTCCTGCACCAGCAGGAAGGGCTGTAAATTGATGGCATCACAGAGGAAAGAGAAAGGAGATTTTTCACAGTGAGCCCTGGGGAGAGGCACCAGTCACCTTTGGTAAGGGTCCAAGTTTTTCTAGAAAACATATACCAGCACCTTTACAGGATCCCTTTTGGATGGGAGCAAGACATTACTGGAGCAGGACTAGCCAGTGCAATCATTGGGAGGGGCTGCTTTCTCTCTGTAGACCCTCTCTAGTTTGCAGTACTTCCACTGCTTTATCCTGAGTTAGGGCGGTCTCCACCTGCCTAACCCAGGAATTAGTGCAGCTCTGTCTTTGTTTTCCACTTCTCTAAATGAAGCAGAAAATTAAAATAAAATACTGGCTACACGCTTGTCAGTGCCTATTTAGAAATACCCCTGGAATGATCTTTTGGTGCCATAAAGGTTTGCATTCAGACTTGCAATTTAGGACTGGACAGGTCAACCCACAGAAGAATAGCTGAAATGCGTAAACAACTAAAAATAAACTACTGCTATGCTGTCCAGGATGCTTATCTCTTGCAGGGCATAATTGTGCATTAAATTAGGTGTTGAACGGTGGGACATGGGTAGGAGATGTGGCTGCCAGGCACTCTCCTAGTGTCAGGAGAGAGATTTTCAAAACTCTATACAGTGTTTTATTTTGTGCATGAATTGTATTGGAAGCTGCTTGACTGTGCTTTTGAAAGGCTCACCTCTATTTGCTAAAGCCCTCACCTCTGCAAATTTCTGTGTATATCACATACTGCATGGCTGAGTGGAGGGATCCACCTACACAGAGACAGGTCACAGAAACGTGACTTTATACCTAATTCTCTAAAGATAGGCTTGGAAACCTAATTTTAGGTATCCAGGTTTGAATGTTTTATTCAGATTTTGGCAGGAACAAAGGAAGTAGTTTGCTAAACTTTGGACAATAAGAACCTCTCCTCTCCCCTCCCCTCCCCTCTCATAAATCTCTGGGGAAGGGGAAGGGAGGGAAAATGGTTTGAGTATGAATTCAATTGTCGTGGTTTAACCCCAACCAGCAACTAAGCCCCACACAGCCGCTCGCTCACTCCCCCCCAGTGGGATGGTGGAGAGAATCGGAAGGGTAAAAGTGAGAAAACTCGTGGGTTGAGATAAAGACAGTTTAATAGGCAAAGCAAAAGCTGCGCACGCAAGCAAAGCAAAGCAAGGAATTCATTCACTCCTTCCCATTGGCAGGCAGGTATTCAGCCATCTCCAGGAAAGCAGGGCTCCATCACGCGTTACAGTTACTTGGGAAGACAAACGCCATCACTCCGAACGTGCCCCCTTCCTTCTTCTTCCCCCAGCTTTATATGCTGAGCATGACGTCATACGGTATGGAATATCCCTTTGGTCAGTTGGGGTCAGCTGTCCCAGCTGTGTCCCCTCCCAACTTCTTGTGCACCCCCAGCCTACTCACTGGTGGGGTGGGGTGAGAAGCAGAAAAGGCCTTGACTCTGCGTAAGCACTGCTCAGCAATAACGAAAATAGCCCTGTATTATCAACACTTTTCCAGCACAAATCCAAAACAGCCTCATACTAGCTACTATGAAGAAAATTAACTCTATCCCAGCCAAAACCAGCACAAGTTTAAGGAGTTTCTCCTCAGTGTTGTTTCCATTTGAATTCATTAGCATGTAGTTGTTTCCACAGCTTGCTGTTCTAACCAGTTGTCTGCCTCGCTTGCTGCCTTCCTCCACATGCTTGTGCCAGTTATCTGCTGGCTAAAGGGGAGCTCAAAGATGTTGTGGGACCTTCTGCTGCAGCATATTCTCTTCACTGTGTCAAAAATCTCATGTCCTTTTGATTCATTAACCAGAGTTTAGCTGAGGGCCATTGTTCCATGGATTTATCCTGTTATTAACTTGCATTATTAGTTTGCAGATTATATGCAAAAGTGAGTTATTACCACCTTAATGATGCTGCGTCATCACTGGCTGTTGTTAGTCTGTAAAGCTGCTCCCAACGGGGTGGAAGTGCTACAAGATATCATAAACCACAGTCTATAAAATCTTTGTTAGGTACATCATCATTTATCATTTTAGTCCATCTTCTATCATACAAAGACAGACCTCCAATAATCTGTATTTTTTGTAGTTGTCTTCTCTCAGGCATCCTAAATGTCTCTACTGCAACTGTTAGGAATAAATGCTGATAATTTACCTTGTAATCCATGCAGAAAGCAAGGGAAATTAAAAAGACAGGGCCTTCAAAAGGCTTTTTCTCATTTCAGAGATCATTTTCTCTGGCCTACAGAGCATCTTATTGCAATTTTTTGACACTATGTATTATGGCATGGTCATGAAAAAAGACCAAAGTATCTTTTAATGATTCTCTTACTAATTAAAGGAATTCCCACAGTATCAGTGACTGTTCTCAGGTCTGTAAACCAGCCTGTGGCCACAGAAAAGTCCCCCACCCCCAAAAAAACATTAGAAGACACCAGTTTTGATGGAAAACCTAAAAGTAAGGTCCTTCTCATACGGCAGTTACTGAGGCCAGCCTCCTGTTGATTATAGCCTCTCTGTTCACATCAGTCCCATACCTGACTGGTTGGACTATCCAGTATGTGATATTCTGAAATAGTTATGGGCCATTAAATTTTGCAGACTTATTTGGGAGCTCACTCCTTTAGTCCTGCTCTCACACTCACCTGACAGCATACACAGTTTACCATGGAGCTCCTTTTCCCAGTCCAGGATACCAATTGCCAATTGCTGCAGAGCCTTAACTGCACAACAATTGGTTGCTGATGCATGGTTGCGACTTTTATTGTCAAAACACACTCAAGTGTTTTGTTGTTTAGATAAAAAGTCCCCTGAACTTCAAAGTAAGATCTGCAATGCAAGACCTCTTAGCATAAGGCATGGATACGCAGCAGTTGGAACCATCTTGTGGTGACGCCTTACATTTATTCCTGTGAAAATGCACAACTATTCAAGAGCAAATTACCTAGCACCCAAAAGACATTGCCCAGGTCTGCTTATCCTCATCCTAGTGTCAAACTATCCTCTTGGCCTCGTGCAAAGGGAGGCTGGAGTTTTTCATAAGGTGTTTTCCCAGGCAGGTAGGGTCCAGCAAACATGCAATGAAGGTGCAGTCTTGCAATAAGGGCATGTTATGACTGCATGCTAAAAGGCCCTAGTTCTATAGGTTAAGCATGGTGTATAATTCACCTTAATGGAGAGAAGTTGTTTAATAGTATTGGTGTTGGACAACTGTTCTGACCTTTGGTGCTAGATCATGTTAGTTTTGATTGTAAAAACGTGCTTATGGATGTGGTATTTTGTTACCCTGGACCTTGTACTTGTTAGAGAGAGTAAATATAGCTGTATTAATGGGCTTAGAAATGGTTACTCAGTGTTGGATTCTCACAAGAGGAGAATTTTTGTGTAAATCTTGTATTTATGAATTCAATTAATTCTGATCTATACCACGTTTTCATCTAAGTGTTAAGAAGTGTGTGTATTTTGACACTTCATATCTTTCTATTAACAGGTGCTGCAAGATGTTCAGAGTATTGCAAAATTGGCTGTTAAGAGCAGTTCCCAAGAGCATGGTCAGGTGATTGCTGCTGGGTGTGAATATGCTGCTGCCACTGCCACGGAAATGTGTTGCTGATCACTCACTCACTGCTAGTTCACTATGAACTGCCAGTGTAATGGCAGACAGCCACTTAAGGTGTGCTGATCAGATTGCTGGTGCTAGCCTGGTCATGCTCAGATGCACCCCTCTGCTCATGTTTGTTCATAAACTTAGATTTTGCATCCTTAGGGAAGTATGCCACAAATCCCATGCTGTAGACTGCATGGAGCCAGAGGAAATTCCTGCCACAAGGGCAATGGAACATTTCAGCAGCTCCGTTCCTGTGAACACCCAAACTTGTTGCATTGAGAAGGCATCCCCAGAAAGAAGGACATCCTGATCAAAGAAAGGCTGAGGCAGGTCTGTAACAAAAATAAAAACTGCCACAAAAGGAGACCAAAGCTCCACTACAGCTAACTAGCCCATGCTTGGGAGAATAACTTACAATGGTTACAATAATTTTAAGATTTTGCAGTGCCTTGTTGTGGAAATTGTGACAGGACCAACAGAAATAAATGTTGCACCCCATGGACTTAGGTGGCAGAAATCCTCTGTGTTAATGAGTTGATTCTAATTAGTGTAGGTGCCAATATGTGGCTCACTAGAGACTATGATTCCTGCTGACTCCAGTGTCTTTGGTATCACAGGCTGGATGGTGCTGCTGGTGGTCCTCTGTGGCAGGGAGCACACAAGCTGACCAGAGCTGCAGCTGAGAAAGGGAGGCTACAGGAAACCCAGTGCTCCCAAAGGGCTTTGAAGTGATATACAGAGCCCACTGTGGTCGTCTTTGCCAGAACAGGAACCATTTGGACATTTGGAGTATACATTAATTTGTGTGTTTATAGGATACCATACTGCATATCTTTAGCAATTGTGTGCATGTTTATACTTAAGCATTTGTGCTTCGCTCTTTGAAAAACATAAATTTCATAAAAATGCTATCAGAACAAGCCAACTGCAGCATTCTTGCATACCAGAGAATTTGGGTGGGAATCAGTTTTGTGATGCTTGGTTAAATCTCATCCTACAGCACGTAAGTATAGTGGGTTTTCCTGTGCAAAGCAGAACCAGGTATCTAAAAGTGAAAAGTTTCCCACCTCCTGAGATTCAGCTGCCCAAATGGTCTTACCGATACTCTGGCAGAAATGTTTTAAAGTCCTGATGTGTATCATACACACACACAGAGGTTTTGTGTTTGTGAGAGAGAGAAAGTGTGTATTTACAGAAACAGAGAGAGATTCAGTAACTTGCCCAGTCATGCTGGGGTCTGTGGTGGGAGCCGAGATTCTTCTCACAAGACTGCCTCCATTATAGAAAAATCTACCCTCTTTTCTCTGTCTTTTTTCCCTGTCCATATCATGAGTGCAGTAGCATTCTCTAAAATGGATCTTTCAAGATCTGTTACTGGTTCTCATAAAAGCATCACTAGTTCAGGCATGCATAACCAATACATCATTATATGGTAGAAAATGCTGCAGCCTGACGTAAAGAAGGGTATATTTGTTGACAGAGTTCTTTATTTAAAAAAAAAAAAATCATTAAAAAGTATTAGTATTGTGCCATCATGCCCATTAGGACGTGTATTTGAAAACATAGACTTTACTTTTCTTTAGTCTGGTTTACCTTCCAGATCAGGAGGAATGTAAACAACTAAACTTACAGCCCCTCATATTCAAAACATCAAGCTCTGGGCATGTTTGAGTGGCCAACTGCAATAGATCTGACTCAAATGTCTGTGAAAGCCAGTATTTTCCACTCACAGAAGGCTCAGCTGATTCTATTCAGGCTTGAAATAGAGAATTAAATAAGGCATTTGCCGTTGGGCAGAGACTCGAGTGGGTATTCACTAACAGGCGGCCTGCTGGACAACTTTGTCCCACGTGTGTAAAGCCCATAGGTATCCCATAGGTAATCCCATGGCAGGCATAAGTAACTAAGGGCACCTGTATAGCATGGATGCTGGGGTTGGCTTCTGCAGTGAATTTTCAGCTGAGGGCCATGCTGAGCTCAGAGAAAAGTTAGCATGTATGTAAGAGTTTTGCAAACCAAGGCTGAGGAAATAACTCACTTAGCTCCCAGCAAAGAGCACAATCTCTTCCTCCTTAGGCCGGTCACTTTTTGGGGACGTGGTCACATGGATGGAGAGTCTATACTACACACACATGGGAAAGAGAGGCTAAAAAAAAATAAAAATTGGTTCGATGGAAACTGAGGAGCACAGAAAGAGAGGAAGTTAATTCAGTTAGTAATTATTGTAGGCACTACCTATAAACGTTGTAATTCTTAAAAAATGTCAGCATTCATGGGCAAATCAAACAGATCAGGTCTGTGCGTGTGATAGTGCAGTCAGCAAAAGCTTGGGCCTGTGTCGCTAGGACAGAAGGGTTTCGGATTTTGCTGAGCCAGCTCCTGGCAGTTTTCACAGTTAATTCATTTATAGCTGTAATTTAGAATTTATAAACCTCATTGCTCATGTAATTTAATGTAAGAGTTACCCAATGTCAACCAAGATTGGCTTATGATAGCATGAGATATTTTGAAAGTCAATATGAAAAAAATATCTGCCTTGTACCGAATCTGCAGGAGTAAAGCAGATTTGGACTATGCATAGCTTTTGGTGAGAGAGAAAACGATCTATGGAGCTTGCAGAAAGATTACTAGCAGCAGCTGAAACAGAGGCTATCATGCCTTGTGTTGGGAAATGAAGGAAGAGGTTACTAGATTTGAAAGAAAAAGCATCTCCTTGCAATACACATAGAAGTCTACTGCAATGAAAAATGCAGGTTATCGATATTAATAATGTCTCTATTAACACTTTTGTATGTGACAGACATTATTTAATAAAATCCCAGATGAACATGGAGGGCAAGTGAAGTATGCTTTGCATATTATTGGAGCTTAGCTGTACTGGCTGTATTGAGTAAAATCTTTTCTAAGAATGATCCTGCAGGTCAGTGTTACATTTTTTGTTAATGGCATTTATTAAAATTGTGGAGGGGGCTCTTTCATCTGACAAACTTTTTTTTTTGTGGCCATGGATATTAAATGTTAGGCATTTAAATATTAGAATACATTTTTAAAAATGAACCTAAGATACATACCATCTGAAAAGTAAATAATTCTTATTCCTGCCAGTTAAAGTATCTAGTGGTATTACATTTCAGATTTGTGTGTTTTGCTTTAAGTTTGTAACACCCTTAAATGGATCCAAATATCTCTCAGGGCATCAAAGGATTTTGCAGTTTTAAATTCTGCAGTTATAAAGCTCAGCTTACCTGGATGCGCATTTATTAAAACCAGGCTGTTCCTGAAGAAAAACAAAAAAATATCTTTTAAGCTGCCACTAGTGTGGTAGAGCTGAGTGAACTATCCATAGCATGTCATGGCTTATTCACATGAGTGACTTTTTGCTTTAGTGGATACCAAGGAATAAGAAAAGTCCCAGTCTAAGACAGAGCTTCTTATGGAGCACAAGTCCCTTTCCACAGTCAACTGTCTGCAGGTAGAGTCCCAGCAGTGCCAGAAAGGACCGTAATGATGAGTTAACCTCCTTATCACAAGCAAGGGGTTGGGTTCTTCCAGTGTGTCCTGTGTCAAGTTTATACAGTCTGAGTGAACTGTAGGCTAGTACAGTTATCCATACGCAGCTGAAACACCTTGAGTCAAGTAGGATCAGACACAGCTTTAGCTCAACCATTCCTTTGACTCATTAGCCTCCAATCAATGAAATATCTTGGACCTTATTTCAAGCTAATTTATTGCTAGGCTTAGATTCCAGGCTCTTGGTCCTGTTAGAGACTCACAGCTCCCCCTGGAAGGGACAGTGGGAGGTGTCTCATCCAACCTCCTGCTCAGAGGTGGTCACCACTGGATGTAACTCAGTCTCCTGAAGAATGCAGTCACTGTTTTGAAGCATGCAATATCCAGATTTCAAATACTGTGGGACATCGCATTCATGCACCCCAGAAAGTATAGACTAGTGCTGGAAAAGGTAAACTGAGGGGTGACAAGGAAAGTCGGAAGTTATGGAACAGCTTTGATGTGTGCAACAACTAAACGGACAAGCACTCTTCAGCCAGCACATCCCCAGAGCCCTTACAGCATGACACCTCATACAACAAAATGTAAAGGTCCCTGGATCGTATGTTTGCAATAGTAGGTATTAGTATCCAGTGCTCCAAAGTCACTTTGTGCAAACTTTGAACGGATTAACCACCACTTGCCATGCAGAGCTTGGAGACAATGAGCAGAAGATAAAAACATCCTCTTTTAAGTAGGATAATATTTCTCACAAAGCAGTCACTCTGTAAACTTTCAGTTTGGATCCTCAAATGAGAGCTCACTAATCAGCTTCAAAGGATAAGACAAGAAATTAAAGTCCTTAACTGTCAAACAACAAAAGTCATAGACTCTGAACAGGTATTTGTTGTATTGCACATTATTAATTTTCCTAACCATTAGACATAATCATCCTATCACCTCTCCTGCTGCTAAAACCCTTCCTACATGAGAACCAAGCACTTTTTTTGTCTTAGAAGGTCTGACTAATTAGTGTGTCTAGTAAAAATCCAAATAATTATTCTCAACTTTTGAAGAACGCTGTTTCTCTTTTATGCTTGAAAAAAAAGGCTCATGTGCCAAAAATCATATCTATTTTTTTCCAGCAATATTATTTGGCCCAGTAGAAGGCTTAACCTCCTTCCACAAACCTTACTGTAATTACATCAGGAGCTTCATTACCACAAGTTGTTCAGAAAAAGATGAATATGTAGAGGACAGGACTATCACTGACTGTTTAAAATGGCACCTGTAAACATAACAGAAAAGAATTCCTCTATACTTGCCTTTTTTGTTAACATATTTTCTTAAATTAGCTGTTAAGTGATAGAATACTAGGCTAGATGGATCTTTGGTCTGAGTGTGGGCAGCTCATATTGTGTGCTTACAAATCATCTACTGTCAAATATCTATCCCTTGGTAAGTTTTTCATCAAGTCAAGTCAAGTGTTTAATTGTACCTTGGTTAATTTAAAAAAAATAAAGCCAGAGCTGTGTTTCACCCTATAAGCAGGAAAATCTATGGGATTTTAAGGTTAGCATCTGAAAATGGAGAGCACAAGTCCCTGTGTAAACATGCATTTGCCACAGACTTTCTTTTAGAGCAAAAATAAATCAACAGTCAGAAAATAAATAACTAGACTCTTGAGTCTGGTCAGAGCAGGTGTCCAAATGAATGTTCCACTAGTACTGTTTGGCAGCATAAGCCAATTTTTAATTAGACATTATTTTATGTGTGTAACATGTCTAAAATGCAAGATATAGACTGCCTGAGTATTGCATTATCATCCTATTATTCATGTTAACTCATTCCTGTCATTCACTGTTCTACATTTGACTGCTAAAAGCAGTGTTTTTCTATTCATATTCAGATTTCTGCAGAACCACAGAGCAGGAATAAAGCAGAGCTTAGAATCTTTGACTAAAAAGAGAAAAATGTGTTTCACCCTCACTAAACTACAAGTATTTTGGGCCTGCTTCTGCATTGCCTTGCATTTGATGTGGTCGTTTACAACAACACAAAGCTTGGATTTAACTATCTTTTTAAGTTTTTCTTTTGTTTCAAGGGTTATATGCTGTGCAGATCAGTGGAGGACTGGATCCTTTCTGTTAATCTAGGAGCAGGCACACCAATTAGGTATTTGCCTTTTTTTGTCATCCTGATGACTCCTTTCTCCAAGTACCAACCAGGACTGAGAGAGAGTTAAAAGCCACCTCTTTGTGCTCTGACAGCAAGATCCAGAGGTTGTAAGATCTAATCTGGTCTCAAAAGCTGTTTCCAGGGAGCAGGTAGTCACTTTTATCAATCATATCATCAGAGATTATCATTACAAATTAAAAGATACACAGGAGACTTTTGGTGGAATAACTAAAAGGATTTGCATGTTGTGCCAAATTCTTTCTTCAGTCAACTCAGTGCAACCACAGTTTTGTAAACAGAAGGAAAATTTGGCCCTACATGTATTATAAAGATTTATTTGTTTTGACTGCAATTACAGTAAGTATTATTTTGGGGGTAATATAATTACCAAAATCATAACTGACTTTTTCTCTAGTTTTTTTTTTTAATAATGTCCTCTTTCTTTTCATATTGCTGAATTTTACTGGTGTGGCGCTTCCAAAAAAAAGTATTTTTCACACTTCTAGTGTGATCTTTGATGTGCAATTTCTTCATTTCACACTTCCATTTTTAAAGCACTTTTGAGAAGCAAGATAAGTACAATGGAAACTGTTTTACCTATTTCTTTTTTGGAAAGTGCAGCTGGGTATGTGCAGTAAATTGGCTCCTTCACCTATGAAATAATTGGTTTTCCCCTACAGAAGTTCAAAATGTTTTTTGCCACTACACGTGAAGAATATCTTGCAAAGCTGGGATTCCTTTCCAGCCCTTGGCTCTTAGTCATGTCCCAATCATTTAAAAAAATTATTATAACGGCTAATTTAAAAAATTATTATAACGGCTAATCAGAGACCAAAACCCAAACAGAATAATTGTGCCACAATGTGAACAATGATAAATATGTAAGCACACCAAAATTTTGTGCTCTGCTTGGTACATAGAAAACCTCAGAGCTGCTTGCAGTTTTATCTCAGAATTACTACACAGAAAAACACATTTTAACTGAAATCCAGTTCTTTGTAGGAAAATATCTTCCTTCTTTTTTTCTTTAATTTCTTTTCAATCTTTTAAAAGCAGTTTTTCCAAATGATATGTTTGAACAGATTTTTTTATAAATGATTTTTTTTTAAAACCAAGTGTGTGAATGTAGGTGACAATTCCGGTTAGAAAAATGTTGCAGACATTTAAATTTTGGATTGGCATTAGAATTTACATGGCTAAGAGTGAATTATTCATTTTAATATTTTTAAATTGTTAATTTTGTGCAACTTAAAAGTACTTTTGTCTTCCATCCAAATGCAAAATAAAATGCAAGTATTTCTTCCTATGTGTACAAAATCAGAACATTACCATCTTTGCCAATGTATTTAAGCACCTTTGTAAAAGAGTGCAGTAAATCGCAAGGTGTTGAGTGTATGCGTTTGGAAAACATGACTCATTATACACTTGCTGTCTGAGTCTAGCTTTCACTACCATGCCACTTGTACAAATACCTCTGCTTACTGAGAGAAGATACAGAACACCACGTGTGTGCTTGTGTGTGTGAGTGTGTCTGTGCACGTGCATGTGTGCATGTCTGCATGTGTGCATGTGTATCTGTGTGTGTGTGTACGTACAGGTGGGAGTGTCCACGTGCAAAGCACAGAAAAACAGAGGACTCTACCTCGGCAGCTGATGTGGATGTAGCTGATGGCTCAGGTGACAGCAGTAGGCTGTCTCCAAACCATCTGCAATGTTCAATGTTTTTTTGTACTCCTACCTATGGGCAAGTTTCAGCTAAGGTTGCCCTCAGGATGGGCAAGGTTTGCTTCAAATCCATCTGGCTGGTGGAAGGGATTTGGGTGGTAAGATCTGGGAAACTCTCCTCTGAAGGAGAATTAATGTTCAGAGGCAGATCAGCTAGGCAACTCTGGCAGAAGAGTGATCTTTCGTTATCCAGAGCAGTAGCCAGCCATGGGGATAGTCTGGCTGATGTCTGCTCTTCTGCTTACAAACAGCAGCCACACACCTGGTTGCTTGCATGGCTAAACCCATTGCATCAACGTGTGATGCAGTGCTGTATGCATGCCTGTGAGTGCAGCCCTCCACTTCTGAGCTGACATGCTGCTTCACGTCTCAGCATACTACTTGGTCTTAGTTGAGAACAGTGAACTTTTTCTGTAATAGTTATTTTGTTAGTGTTCCCTGCAATGCTGTAGGGTGCTTGGGGAGCACTTCTGTGGATTTCCAGGCCAGGGGAAACAGTCAGATCTTTTAGGCTGGCCTCCTGCATAGCACAAGCAATAAAGCCTTGCTCTGGTATTTCTGCTGCTAATCAACCACCCTGTAGATCATAGAATCATAGAATAGAATCATAGAATCATTAAGGTTGGAAAAGACCTCTAAGATCATCGAGTCCAGCCGTCAACCCAACACCACCATGCCCACTAAACCATGTCCCTAAGCGCCTCATCTACACGTCTTTTAAATACTTCCAGGGATGTTGACTCTACCTGGGCAGCCTGTTCCAATGCTTAACCACTCTTTCAGTAAAGAAATTTTTCCTAATGTCCAATCTAAACCTCCCCTGGCGCAACTTGAGGCCATTTCCTCTCGTCCTATCGCTAGTTGCTTGGCAGAAGAGACCAACACCCACCTCGCTGCAACCTCCTTTCAGGTAGTTGTAGAGCGCGATAAGGTCTCCCCTGAGCCTCCTCTTCTCCAGACTAAACAGTCCCAGTTCCCTCAGCCACTCCTCATAAGACTTGCTCTCCAGACCCTTCACCAGCTTCGTTGCCCTCCTCTGGACACACTCCAGCACCTCAATGTCCTTCTTGTAGTCAGGGGCCCAAAACTGAACACAGTATTCAAGGTGCGGCCTCACCAGTGCTGAGTACAGGGGCACAGTCACCTCCCTACTCCTGCTGGCCACACTATTTCTGATACAGGCCAGGATACCATTGGCCTTCTTGGCCACCTGGGCACACTGCCGGCTCATATTCAGCCGGCTGTCAACCAGCACCCCCAAGTCCTTTTCCGACAGGCAGCTTTCCAGCCACTCTTCCCCCAGCCTGTAGCGTTGCATGGGGTTGTTGTGGCCAAAGTGCAGGACCCGGCACTTGGCCTTGTTGAACCTCATGCAGTTGGCCTCAGCCCATCGATCCAGCCTGTCCAGGTCCCTCTGCAGAGCCTTCCTACCCTCCAGCAGATCGACACTCCCGCCCAGCTTGGTGTCGTCTGCAAACTTACTGAGGGAGCACTCAATCCCCTCATCCAGATCATTGATAAAGATATTGATCAAGACTGGCCCCAAAACGGAGCCCTGGGGGACACCACTTGTGACCGGCCGCCAACTGGATTTCACTCCATTCACCACAACCCTCTGGGCCTGGCCGTACAGCCAGTTTTTTACCCAGCAAAGAGTACACCTGTCTAGGCCATGAGCCGCCAGCTTCTCTAGGAGAATGCTGTGGGAGACAGTGTCAAAGGCTTTACTTTTGGTCCAGGTAGACATCCACAGCCTTTCCCTCATCCACTAGGCGGGTCACCTGGTCATAGAAGGAGATCAGGTTAGTCAAGCAGGACCTGCCTTTCATGAACCCRTGCTGGCTGGRCCTGATCCCCTGGTTGTCCCGCACATGGCTTGCGAGTGCCCCCAAGATGAACCGCTCCATAATCTTCCCCGGCACCGAGGTCAGGCTGACAGGCCTGTAGTTCCCCAGGTCCTCCTTCCGGCCCTTCTTGTAGATGGGCGTCACATTGGCAAGCCTCCAGTTGTCCAGGACCTCCCCCGTTAACCAGGACCGCTGATAAATGATGGAGAGTGGCTTGGCAAGTTCCTCCGCCAGCTCCCTCAGCACTCTCGGGTGGATGCACTAGAGAAGCTGATGTTGACTGAGAATGGCTTAAGAAGGCTTGGGTTCCTGCTCGGTAATGTCCGTGTGTCTTAGCAGGCCTGAACTTTAGAAAACCACAAGCAATCATCTCTGTTCCTCTGTGTATGATCATTTCTATGCTATTGTGCTAAATGAGCAGACTCAGTGGCCTTGATAACGTTATGACTGTTTATCGAAGAGTGGTGGCAGGAGGAACCAATCCTTTGCCCAGCATCATAGCTCACACAAAGCGAAACAGAAAGTGTGACGGCTGTGTGTCTCTCTGCATTACCAAGAGAGGCATCACTTTTTGACTCCAGTGGCTGACCATGAACGCATGGACCTCAGTGCCCTGGGAACAGCAGTGTCCTGGTGAGCTCAGTCAGCCAGCCTCTTTGCGGGCTTGGTAAGTGCACTGGGCAAATGCTGCTGTCAGAGGCAACACCTGAAAGCCTAAGCAGACCTTGGGAGTATGTTTTTAGCTGGCGAACCATCTGAGTTTAAACAACCAACCTCCCTTTGAGTAGGTGACCATGTGCCCCTGCCTTCTCGGGGTGGCATGCCTAAGTCAGTGCACCAAGTTCAACTTGCCTCCTTGTAGATACCTGTACCAATGTACAAACAGTGTAAAATGTTGTTCTGATCTCGCGGCTGACTGCAACGGATGCAGGACAATTGGGCAGTCAGTCCTTATGTTTCCTCCCATGCAGATACTATATATCTGAGACTTATATACTAAAGGGATTTTCATATCAAGATGTAGGGAGAAAATTAAAGACCAACAGCTAATGAAAGCATCAGTGGGGGGCAATGTTAATTCAAAAGTAAAAAGCAGTGAATTAGAGACTTTTGAAATAGCAACATTGCAATTACAGTTGCATATTTCACCAGAAGAATGAGATTGTTAGCCTCACATCCTTTATGTTGCTGTAGGCAGAACACCCTGGGGTCTTGTTGCTGCTTCGGGAAAGATGTTTTGCAGGAAGTAAATGCCCAAAGATCAGCCACAGCAATTCCCTTACAGAGGAAGATTTGGCCAACCAATAGTAATGAGAAGGAAAGAGCTCCTGCAAGACCAGTTCAAGGCATCTGCTTGTCAGAGTTTGATTATCTTACAGATAAAAGTATCATCTGGATAGCTTTTCATGGATAGGTTTTCAAAAATACCTAAATGAATCAGTAGCAAAGCAAGGAACATAACCCACCTCCCCACATTTCCCACAAGGTACCTGATCCACTAGTCCCCCACCAAAAGACTCCACCTGCAAGACTCACCCACAAGTGTGTAGGGGCCTGAGGAAAATCATGTGGGGCAATTTCCATCATCATTTGTGTCAAAGTGAACTGCAGAGGTTATCTCTACGTATGGGTGCATTTGTAAGGCTGAATATATGTCGCTGAACTGAGCAGACAACATTGAAAATTAGCTGTGAGTGAATAATTTTCACCTTTTTCTCATATTAGATATTCCTGTGTAAGGTCAATGTACAGTGTCTTTGAATGGATGTGGAGCATCTCAGGAACTGACTTTTACTGCTGCAGCGCGAAGTCTTTTCCCATCCACCTTTACCCATCCAAGCCCAAGATGACCACCTGCAGTTTGGTGATGCTTCCATGTGAAGGTGTAGTGGCTGAAGAAGTAACTATATGCAGCAGGTGCATTTTCTCCAGGCCAGGTCAATGCCTACATGGGCTGTAGCCTGTTCTCTGCATATAAGATCTCTTGACTCCTATCTGTGGATTCTGCTTCTGGGATCAGGCTTCCAAAACAGTTCAGAGTTGCAGTGGAGAGTCCAATGCACCTTTGTGTATCTTGGCCTCACGTTTCACTTACTTTGGCACTCCTTTTCTTTTTAGCAAAAAAAAGAGCCTGTGTGTAACTCACCTACTGAAAAGCCTGAGAAAACTCAAGGTGCTTCTTATCACAGTCACTTACTTTGCTTTTCACCAGGCTTCAGTGAAAAAGCACAGTAATGCTGGTGTATATTGACTGCTTCTCAAGACATTTAATCTGAATTAGTTTTAGAGTAAATAACAGCAATATGAGACAGGGAATATGCTGTGATTTCTTCCTCTTCTGTCTCTCTCCCTACATACATATGTGTGTATGTATGCATGTTTCCATGTGTGCATGTGTGCTGGAAAGCTTTAGAGATATTGTTATTTATTAGAACTGCAGTGACTATCAGAGCATTCACAAATTTGTTTTCACTGTAGCGGTGACACAGGATGTAGCAATATGTTATCAAGCTAATATGCACAGTCTGCCCTTTGGAAAAAAGAAAAAAGGAGTGATTGATGGTCATGAATTAGTCATAGAAAGTATTTTTAGTAACACATACATCATTCCTCCAAGTTCTGCATCAAGAAACTCTTCTGTGAAAACAGGTTTTCTTCTCAGTTTGTCAATTTGAATGCACATCTATAGAAAGATTTTTGTCAACAAAGGAGTAAATATTTTGGCTTAGAGTTTTGGAAGATGGCATCCCATATTGTAATGACAGTGGACATCTGCAAAACTTGGTACCTCCACCATACAATGGAGGCACCCAAACAAGCAAAGATGCAAGTTGCGTTTTATGTTTATTTTCTATCTTTTTGCAGGTGCAGTGTGCATTTGCACAAAAAAATGTCTGACTGACACTAGGCTTGAAATGGGTGCAACAGACTAAAAATTGTTTTCCAGTTCTCTCCAGAAAAAAGAAAATGTCCAGTGGCTAAGGGTGAAAGAGTTCCAACAAATAAATTTCTGCAGCGATTAAACCCAGCCAAAATCTTTATAATAAAGACAAGCTTTGAAACAACACAAGTTCATCTTTGGTTTTGCCAAGCAAATACATTTTCTTAGCTCAAACATGTAGAAAGTCTCATTGAGTTTAATATGTTGCAATTCATTGTTAATGGTAAGTGAAGATCTTGGCTGTGGGCCTGCTTGCAACCTCCAAGTATGCCCTGGTGCTAGTTTTCCTGGGTTTGCTTCTGAGTGTATTGCTGGATTGAAGGGACGTGGGCAGGTCACTTCACCATCCACACCTCTGTTTCTTCTGCCTTTTTCTCTTGAAATCTCATTGAATAACATATCACCTAGACATCTGAGGCCACCAAAAAGTGAGGGTTTGGGAACAGTGGACACTAGAAAGCTAATAATTTTGAGAAACTAATCAGTTCCTCTGACTAGGTTCTTTGTAAGAACATGGGACCAAACCTCCTGTTCTATATCTCACTTAATCATATCTTTTCTATTTAAATTATATACACTTTGGGTGGTATCTGCATCTGAGAGAGATTTGGTATTTACATCCTTACGGATGTATTTTAACAAGAATGTAAACTGCCACCATATAGACTGGTAGGGGTAGAAGTCTTTCAGTGAGCTTAGCTGAGCAAATACCACAGATAGATACATTCTCTGAAAACAAAGCATTTGGGACTGCTCAGGCTGCCTACATGGGCTCCGGAGTTGATTGGGGCTGTACCATGCTTTACCACAAGACTTTTGGCAGTGGTGGCAGGCAGCTGTGTTACTCCCACTCTGGAGGGACTTTGAGAGCATGGTGCTTCTCTGTGTCTCAGGTACCTGTTTGTGAAAGTGGCTCACTAATTCCCTGGGGCTAATGCTAAAAAAAAAGAGAGGTGTTGAGGGGCAGAAGATCAGATTCTTGCTCCTCTCTCTCGCTGAGGTGGGGGTGTGGTACCTTTGCTGTCTGAGAGCTAGGTGGTCCACGGGGTGAGTGGGGGCACTTTCCAGTCCTCTGTGTACCACTGTACACTTAGGGCACTGGGAAGCACACAGGACTTCAGCACTGGCTGTTCCTCCCACTCCCTGGATGGTTGTATGCACAACTGATTGCCTGAAAAATTAGCGTTGGCCACGCTTTTATTTGTGCTTTAATGAAGTGCAGGTATGCTGGGAATTTATGTCTCTGTACAAGAAAGGAATAGCTGAATCTTAACAGATACATCATCACGTTTGAAGGGTGCAAAGCTGATCCCTTGGCTCACAAAGTAACTGCAGGAGGAAAGGACTGCTTTTCCTCCTTGTTCCCTTGGCAACGCTCGATCTCGTATTCAGCACCAGCCCAGCAGCCTAGAGAGCATAATTGGAGGAGGGAGGTGGTGGTGGGGATGGGTAGGGGATAGCGCATCATGTAATTAATTCTGAGCATGGCTTGCTAGGGATGGCACACTTTCAATCTCTGCTGTAACACCTCCATCCCCAGCCAAAGGAGCTTGTAAAAAGAGAAGGGGCTTGGGGGGGTGGGGTGGGTGGGGATTAGCTAGGTTTCCAAAGGGAGAGCTGTGATTTCCAAAAATAACCCTCCCACTGATTGAGCTACGGATGTGTCACTATTTATCAGCAGACCAGGCCAGCTGCTAGAGTGTTTCCCTGGAAACTTCTCGTCTTCTCCCCTCCCCCCATCCCTCCTCCTTCGCAGTCCTTTGCTATCAGAGTGGGCGAGTGCCCTCCCATGCACAAACCATGGAAGTGAAATGAAAGTRGTTCCCAGTGACGTCATTGGCACTTTCTCACCCGGGGAATCCCTAAGCAGAAAGAAATCCTCTTGAGCACCAGACAAGTAGGAAATCTAGATCCATAAAAAATTGCAGGAAGAAAAGGAACTGCCACCATCCACAAAGCAAGTTCTTCATCATTATTTTGTTTTACAGATACCACTCCCTTCTGCAGATTTCTCTTTGGGAAAAAAAATAAAAATAGAACTGATATACGTAAACGCTTGCTGAGTGGCAGTGCCTGCTCTGTAGCTGATTGCTTCTGTTTTTCATTAGCTGCTTCAGAAATGTGGAACAAATGAAGCAAAAAATGCAGGGATTTTTTTAGGTCCTCCAGACCTCAGATAAGCTGCCAAAGGGCCAAAACCCCATCATGCAAGTGATCTTAATGCAGAGGTTTGCTGCAAGATTAAATGTTCTTTCCAAACAAAAGAGTTGACAGAATTACATTGACATGTCTTTATTTGCCTTTCACTTATATGTGTATTTCTGTAATGCCGAAGTAGCTACAAGCTGTGGCCCTATAAGCGTGGTGCTATACGAAAAGGTAAAATGCAAAAAGGACACTTGTTCCCCTCAAGATCCTATTTGGACATTGGAGACACTAATTCTGTATTTATTGATTTGCCCCTTAAGAAAAAAAGTCCTAAAGGCAACAAATGTTCCCAGAATGCCCTCTCATCATTCTGGATCCAATACAAGGATGCAGAGAAATCCCATGATACTGCTAGCCACCAGCTGGCTCTGCTGAAACTGTGCACCTCACTCACTGAATACAAAAGGAGAAACAGGTTAGGTGTTGACTTGTCTTGTATATGGGCCCTTTCCTCTCTTTCAACATAATTAGAGGTTATTTTTCCACACTGGTGCAGAAAGTTTCAATTTGCCTGTCTCCCTCCCATATTAACTCAGAGAAACAGAAAAATCAATCTTAAAGCGTGTACTAATATTTCCCACAACAAAAATTTGAAGGCTGGATTACATTTAATTCAGAATTTTAAAGGAGAACTCAATGTTACTCTGATCTACGGATATAATTGATTTTTAAATTAATGCCTTAATTTAGTCTTAATTGTATTTTTCATTTAAATAATAGGAGAAATTTATTTTACCCATTAAAGCCCTTTATTCTAGCCATTGCTTCAGCTTTTGGACTTTTTCAACAAGCACCTCAAACTACTGTTCCCTTTCCCTAAAAACAAAATACAGCACCTGCAGAGATAAATCCAAATTTCTTATTATCCAAAACAGATCTTAACAGAATTTTTGATCTTACTCAAAATACAATCCAGAAATAGATTTCCTCCCATTAGATTAGTCTTGAATTCTTACAGTCTTTTCCTTTCTATTTTAGTTCTGCAAAACCAATATATTGATTTACCAATGCATTTTATTTGTTCTTTTTTATTTTTAGGGAATTAACTGTGAAAATTCAGATAATGAAATTCTTCAGTTTTATTCTTTTAGAAATGTCTAACAATGCAATCTTATCCTTGGCATAAACAAAATACTGGATGACTTCATTACAAAGCTTAAATAAGAAAATATTTCACTTGTGTCCTAAATAAACTAGCCTTTTTCTTTTTTTTTTGGGGGGACTCAGTCATCAAACTGCTGATGTGTTATTGGTCTAGTTTGATTATTACAATACGCATACCTGGGAAGATCAAAACTTACTATGCATTGCTCATATTCTGCGTAATTTGTGTTCTCCAAAGGATGTCAGCACTTTTTTGTGGTTTAGTTTTTCGATTTTGTTATTTTGCATGTTTGTTTTTTAATTAAGAAAATTCCACAGCTGAACACACAACAGAGCGCAGACAGAATTAATGACTCAACAGTTGCTAGATATGTGCTAGAAATGTGCATTCAGGCTCCGAAGTGA
This sequence comes from Phoebastria nigripes, assembly GCA_035582835.1. Taxonomy (NCBI): domain Eukaryota; kingdom Metazoa; phylum Chordata; class Aves; order Procellariiformes; family Diomedeidae; genus Phoebastria; species Phoebastria nigripes. Next base: position 441,746 of record JAYKAV010002914.1, on the reverse strand, counting down.
ACTTCCCTACAGTTGTGATCATAAGTCACGTTCTTTCTTTGAAAAAGAGTGCAGGTCCTGTTTACTTTGTTCCAGAAGTAGTAATTTAGTTTTGCATTTATATATCACATCTGATACTGGTTTTTTATATATTCCTTAATAATGTTGTGTTTTAATCACTGCGGAAACCATAATCATGATATTAGTAGTGCATAATGGACAACGTACCAGTGCTCATAAAAAGCTCAGCCGAAGCATGAACACTTGAATATAGCAAATTTCAGACTATTGAGTAGGTTGTGTAAATTGTGGTATTGTACCATGGGTCCTCCAGGAATAACGAGCCTACATATGATTTATTACCAGTAAGCAGTGGGAGGTGTATGAGCCACATGAAGCAAATATTGGCAATGTAATGCTCACTGGCAATCTGCAGAGTTGGACTCATCCACTGAACTGAACTCCAGGTTGTTTGAAAGAATAAATTCGATCTGCCTTTGAAAGTAAATATGGGACAATTTGCTAAATAAGTTAGTAAGGCAGGTGGTACAGGCAATACCACTTTGACCATTGTTCCCATTTAAAAAAAAAAAAAAAAAGAACAAACTTCTGACCTTCAGGACATCTTCACTCAGTTTAACAAGATGTGGCAAAATCCAAACTAACTAAGGCTAAGACATTATTGCTCTTAACGTAACTTAATTTTGTTAATCTCTCCACTTGGAAGTGTTTGTGATTAGCAATGTTTGGTGCAGAGTCGCTGCATAAATTGGAGCTTTTCTGATGCTCAGATTTTTATTAAGTGGAAGAGCTGTTTATTTCAGTACCCAGGCTCATATCTTACACATAATTTGTAAATCTCCTTTAGGGCTGGGACTGAGAGATGGGCAAGCTTTTTTGTGAGTTGTTTTCATTTTCATAAGAGGCTATGTCTCTCCTTTGTGACCTGCTGCGTTCGCTCGCACTGGACTTCAGTGACAGAGCAGTTTGGCTGAAGGCTTTTCAGGAGGGCTTGCATCAGGCCCTGTCCTTGCTAGCCAGAAAGCAGAAAACCTGCTTTAGTGGTCTGCTGCTGCAACAGGCACAGGACTAGCACTTGTGCAGTCATGGAGAGGACATAGAAGGCATCACATGAGTTTGCAAAAGCAAACTGCTTAGATCATAAATTCAGAGTCCTGGCAGATCATTGTCTTAAAACTGAGCAAGTCCATTCTTGGTACTGAGATGCTGCCTCCCACTTCAGGAATTTGTTACAGAAATTCATCATACAAAATGGAAATAAACTGGTAACAAATTGCTTTACCACAGAGAAGACCATTTCTGAAACGGCTGGGTGGTCTAACTTCAGCTCTCTACTGTGCATGGGAAGAATGGCAGTGTTCCCCCATCACATCAAAGCAGGTTCAATGATTGTATGACCCAAACCTACAGTCAGTCCACAGCTGTTTAGCCATTGCCATGTTCATTTTTCAGGGAGTAATAATGAGAAACTATTTTCCTTTGGATTACTTTTGTGAAATGACATTGTTACTTTCGTCTTTAATGCTCAAACATTCTGTATGTGGATCAGGACCCTGCCCTGCCAGTTTGCATTGCACCATTGATGGTGAGTTCACAGCCTTTTGCAGCCAGGCTTGTCCTTAGGCCTTGCTTTCCCATTCGCTGGAGAGTTTAGTTTTCTATTTAGCTATGTGAAAGCTCCCTCTAGCCATGCCTTAGGATATCAGTATCAAAAATTCAGGCTGCAGCAGGTAGTCTTTAGTAAAAGTATGAGAAACTGTTATCCCAGTTAGCTATCAAGTTTATAAATGACATAAAGACCTTCTGAGAGTTTGAATCTGAGTGAAACCCCCCAGAGAAACACAGATAAGATGGCAAGCAAACCTACAAGAGGTCATAAGGAACAAGACTCAGCCGTGAGAGTACTGTAAGTGTCCTAGCAGGATTTTGTTGGAATGAGCAGAAAAAAACACTCTGAGATAAAGAAAAGAAGTTACTGGAGGGGGTGGTGTTTTCTTTATTTCTTTTTATCTCCTTCTGGGTTTTGTACCTATTCATTAACCTGGCATTCTTAGTAAAATATATTCATCCTTTACTGCCACCTTAACATTTGCATAACGCTTAGCATGATGTGGGGCTGGCTGGCTAACCACAGGCGTTTCACTCCTGAGAATGGTAGCTCACAGCTTCAGCAGCTGCAACTGCACTTGCAACACTCTGTAGGAGACCACAAATACTCAAGATGTAGCAGGTGCTTCTCAGATGAAGTGCCAGGTTTGGGTTGGAATCTGGAAACACAGGCTGCACATTTGGGAAAGATATTTTGCAGTCATAGGTCTTAACAAGAACCTCCAGGGATGCAGCAGGACAGGCAGAACAGTGCCTGCAGCTCAAAGATCTCCTCCAATGGATACCATAACTACAAAAATTTCTGTTACCTCCTTAGACCATCCCAACAACAACCCTGTTGATGCAATGTGAATAAGCTGTTTCTAAGGAGTTACGTGGCTGTGTATTTGAATATTTTTCCATCTACCATATGGTGGATTTAGTTTCACCTTCTGGTTGCTTTACGTAGTGTGGCATGTAGGATATGCAAGACTTTCCTTGAATGCTGAACACCTTGTCTGTGCCACTCATAAAAATTGCAAGTAGCTTTCAATACACAGGTCTTACATCACACAAATAGTCATGATATTGTAAGTAGCCTTCACATTGCTGAAGAGTGGTATTTCTATGTTCAGTTGCAGTACAGTAATTTTTACTTTGCTGTTGAGTGTACCATGCTTCCTTCCTAAGTGCTTCATCATTCAAACACCGAAACTACCGTCAGCATGATTTTCCCATGTTGTGAACATGGCAAAGTAGGCTGTTAATAGCAGGACCAAGTTTGGATTTGAGTGGTCACACAGCAACACATTGCACAGGAACCTTGTAGGCACAATTTAAAGATTGCTCAGTCATTTATCTGTTCCCGCAAGGAGATTGTTTTTATCTCTGTGTCTGTGGAGCAAAAGGCAAGTTGAGTTTAGATTGTTAAACACTTGTTTAGCTTTAAAACCAAAATAACAGGTTTTAGTGCCTAAAGCAGCTGTAAGATAGATTCATCTCTCTGACATATTTCTTTGAAGATTCAGAGACTGTCATACAGATTTGAAAACCTCTTTGTCTGGTCTTTCACAGTCCAGTTTACTGGGAGAGTTCAACAGGGCCAGTAACTGTTTTCTGTTGCTAGCTGTCCAGGTGAGCATACAGTTTGCATTGTAATTGTCTGTGCACAGGATCAATGATCAGAATACCTCAGCAGAGAGTAGCTGAAATGAAAACACATGCAGAACAAACTCTCTTATAAAAAAACCCACGATATCACCAGCCACAAATAAGAACCTACCACCCACTACATTAAGGTACAGGGCAAGTGACATCATTTTATCATTGGTGTACAAGCAGATGTAATCTAGTAGACTCACCTAACCATCTTGTCCTACAAAAAATCTCCCTCTGCACTCAACCTCCCAGTAACAGCCTGCCCACATGGTTCACCAGGAGTGATCCAGCACTTGCTGGAGTGAAATATACATCAACTTCAATCAGCTTTGAATTAGCCCCTTCAAACAATGGGCACTTGGGGTAGCAGTGGAAGTGCTCTTCTTTATCATCTGCCTTCTGTAGCACAAAGATTTGGAGCACACCGGTGCTGCAGAAGTGATGAGGGAAGAGGTTTCCTTCTGGTCAATGACTGTAGCTTGAGCTACATCATGTCTCTGAAAACTCTGCTGCACTGGAAGCTCTGAGACACTTCTGAAAAAAATCCATTCTTTCTTTCTGAAAGCCACTTCGCAAAAGTGACTACAATTTCTAGAGTATGGTGCCCTAGTGCCACACTAATAGCTGCTTTGGAAAGATAGTTGGAGGAAGCTTTTTTCAGAGTCTGAGTCAGTTGCACAGATGAAGATAGGGCCAGGACCTTCAAGATACTGGATGCCTTTCTTCTAACAGATTAACAGGACTAAAGTGTTCATTACACTTTAGTATAATGCATTGCCTGAGACTGCTGAGACTGCTCTACAAAGTCCTTAGTGCCATATTCAGAGCTGCAAAAAGACTAAAGATCGGTTCATTTTATTCCTATGTCTGGCACAGCCAGCTGGGAAAAACAAGAAATGATTTTGACCTACTGCTCCCTAAATTACTTGTTTCATCAGCTCAGTGGGCAGTTTCCATATACCCCCAGGCTGGAGAGGGTCAGCCAGGGAGGTGGAGTGACTCATCTCCTGACATATTCACTCTTTGCGGGATCAAAGGTAGCATCATCTGGCAGCAGGCAGCCAAGGTGAGCACACGCTGTATCGTGTGGTAGAAGAAAGGGTTAGTGGTGAAGGACATTTCTCATAGCCTCCCACAAATCATTTTGCAGTCATCAAGCTTGCATAGGAAAAATGGAATGGCAAATTTTGCTCTCCTGAGAGCAGCTCCTCAGATTTAAGCCCTGATGGCCAGAAGTCTGTAAAATGTCCATCCTCACCTGGGCAAAGAGAGGTACAGAGCGGTCTGGCTCTGCTGTCGTCAGGGTTTTTTTCTTATATTCTCTTTTTCTTGAGGCTGTTCCTTCCTTAACACTTATGTCAATACCTGTTTTGACCAGGAGAAGTCTTCCTGTAACATTAATGTTTCTCATCTCCAGAGGTGACTCACACTGAGGGCTGGGGCTGCCGGCATTCCAGGATCCTCCTCTCCATGAAGTTTCCGGGCAGTGTTGTTCAGAACTGTATTGCAAACCCACAGCATCCTGGAGGGATGCCTCTTCATCAGGGGGTTTAACAAATTGCTTTCTAGTGTAATAGCATCATTTTTGGATAGCAAATCAGGGCTGACTCACAAATTCATCACAGGAATGTGCTTCCGGACCTATACTACTCCCTACAGAACAAGGGGAAAGGTCACTGTCAGCAAATGTATATAGGTTGGTGGAGGCACCTCACACTTTTCGTAAGAAATCTTGCCTTTCAGGCACACATGGTAGAAGTGAGGAGATAGATTTTCCAAGGGGAAACAAACTCCTAAGCTAAAAAAATAAATTTAAGCATTAGAACCAGTAAGATAGGTATGGTATGGATCTGGTCAGGTCACAAAAAGATGTTAATCCTGGCCCTGAAGGGAATGAGGTATGCGTTTCATTTCAGCCAAAGCAAGGTCATACATGAATCATGGTGTAAAGATGTAATGAGATTGATCAATAGATAGATAAATAGATGATATATTTATACACTTAGATTTTATTTAATGCAGTAAACTTGCCAAGTAAAACCAATCAACTAAACAGCGCCAATGTATCAGCTAAATATTATGGACTAGGTCTCCGTCTAGAGAAAACTGTTATGGTTCCACTGGCAATTGACAGCTTGATGGTATTAGTAGCTACAAACTCCACTGTTTCAGGTTTCTGTCAGAAAGGAGCACTGGATCCTCTAGCCTGACCTGAGTAGCAAATACCATCACATTCCACCTCACAATCTGACCTCCTTTGTTCTGATTGAGCTGAAGGGTGTCTTTAGAGACATCCTACCTTGAGTAATGATTCAAAGCACAGAGAATCCACAACATCCTTTGAGTTATTTGTTTTTAGTATTAAAATAGAAATAATTACAATTTAGAAGATGAAKCTTCTTTCTAGTCTGAATCTGCCTTCAGTATCCAAGCACTGCCTGGATTCAGACCTTACTATGTGGCTTGTGTACCTTTTCCTTGGCAGCAATACTGGCTTACAGAGTTTTTTGTGCTCAGTGTGCTCTCAGATGTTTTCTGCATCTCTGTTGTCTTCCAGTTGGCCAACAGTTGTTTAGGGCTAGACACTATATCAGTTCAGGTTTTCCTTTGCAGGACTGTTCTCGACCTAGATCTATTTATTGATCTAACTTTCAGCCCCATATACAATTGGGTCACACAACTGAAGGTCTGATATGGGGGAAAGAACAGGGACTTTGGATGGAAGAAAGGGAAAGGATCCATATGTTGCCAAGAAGAAGGTAGGTGGTCCCACATCCTTACCTGCTAAAAAGAGTGATCAATAATCTTCCTTCTGTGGATATGCTTAAAATTAATTCGCCTCTTACCTTTCTCTTTGTTAAGTTAAAAAAACTCAGTTTCAGTCCTTCCTGAGAAGCAGATTTTCTATATTTCAGACATTATTTTAGATTCTTTTCCTTGTATTCCCCGGTGTCCTTTTTGAAAAAGGTGACTGGAAACAGACACTGCCTTGCAACACTAGTGGAAAGAAGTAACCCTCCTTGTCTCGGACTTTGCCATATTTCATACAGACATGGGCACTATGGACTTGCTTTAGCCACCATACAAGACAAGCAGCTCATCTCAGAAAATTGCCTACAGGCCCAGTGTTTTGTGGCCAGTGTTTCATTATGCCAATAGTAAAGTGATTTGCTTTTTCACTCTGTTTTGGGCATAGTTTCTTTTATCTCCTCCCACTTCCAGTCTTCCTGAAGCCTCTGTTGGTCACTAGGCCGGAAGTGGAAGGTTCAGTGTTTTATTTCCGTGCCTTTTCCTCATTTTGGCTCTGAACCATGGATAAGCTTATGAACTTTGGAATTAAAACATCTAGCAGCAGCCAAGCATGTCATAACAGTCAGGTCAGAGCCACTCACAGTTCTCTGCCCAGACTTGCGGGAATGAGGGAGACTGTCATGCTTTGAGCCTTTCTAGCAAGGTGTGTCTCTCCTCTTTGTCTGAACTTGCAAAAGTGAAGGTTGCATTGCAGCACATTCAGTATATAGGCAGGCTGCTGTTTGGTTTTAAAGGGGATGTCAGAGCAGGAGTGGAGAAATGTGCCAGTGAAACATGGAAAAGTAAATACTTTTCAAATGCTGTTTGCCACTCACCAAGACTTAATCTCTACATCAGCTCTCTGAATGCATCTGTTTCTTAGAAAATTGAGAGGCAGGTAAGGATGCAATACCAAAGAAGCTGTTAAAATGTCAGTCTTCACCAACCGTTGCCACATAGGTAGCGTAGACAAAGAGGAAGGTAATTGCATTATTTGCATAGTGCCAACAGTGTGATRAGTGATTTATGGATACTTCTGCATGCTGTGAGACTCACCCTGTTCTTCTCTAGGTTAGGTTTCCAGTACTGGGGCACCACAGACTCTGGTAGACGTACGCTGGGGTATGAGATCACATTGGACTGCAACTCTAGGGATTCAGTGTCTCCTCCAGAAAACATGGGAAAACCACTGCAAACAGAAAGACATTGCACAGTCTACACAGTGGGTTTTCTAATGTTCATTAACTCCAGCACACATAATAACAAAATGGCTGCAATACCTTTTCTGAATACTGGGTACAAAAAGAAATGAGGAGTTGCTCTCATATCTGGAGAAAACTGTGACTTAAATAGGTTAGCCTATCCTGAACTTGCCTGTGATCCTCAGGAGACTTTAACGAACACGAATATCTTTAGGTTGGTTTATGAGCTGACCTCACTGTGTCTGTGATTTGCTTTCCATGTAAGGAGCCACTGTGGGGTACCCTAAGGTGGCTATCTGTGTGCAAGCAGGAGGTATCCACAAGGCAGTATCACATGTAGAACCAGTCTGCTGGGCATCCAGGAAAGTTAGTCTGTGTAACCTTTTAAAACAAAGTAGCTAAGTATGAGCAGTCTCTCTGAGAATTTATAAGTAATTCTCTGGTACAAAAATGCTCTGAAACAAAACAGTATTATGTCCTTGTGAGTTCATGATACAGTGCCACCTAACCCTCTTGTGAGGTAGACAAGATCCTGATTGTGCTTCCTGTGGTCTGTGTCTACTACCATCACATTTAGGGACTTTGTTCTTAGTCAGGATGCAGAGAGGACAGGTAAGAATAATGGTAGCAAGTCACGACTGCTACAAAGAGTCCCTGGGAAAACAGACAAGATAGAAGTACAGAGAAAGAAAGGAAGGCTAGCAGAGGAGTGTGATTAAGAGTTTTGCACATGAAAGTCCATCCAGGCATCCTGTATGTTTCTGAGGAAGGAATGAACTATTGCGACTGTATCTACTTGTCCAATATTATGTCAGAGACAATACATTTCCTGCCAGCCTAGGTTATTACCCAGCTTCTGCTCTGGAACCTGCGGTTATACTCACTTTGATTTTTATTATCCCTAAGCAGCAGAGTGAGCTCCACTACTTATTACCCCATTACACCTGTAATTTTTGGCAATACTCCTGTTATGGGGACAATGACGTGAGCAATGACGCAATATATTTCATGATGCTGTTCAAGCACACTTCATAAGTTATTACAAAGCATGTTTAAGTGGAGGCTGTGTCTTGCCACTTACTGGTTGCAGAGTCTTTGCATTCTTGTTGATACCACCTTTGCTTTGGAAAAATGGCAAGTAAAATTTCTGGCCTAATCTTAAGGAATTGTTTATGTTCTGTGCTCCAGAGTTTGTGGCAGTACCTGTAATGAACCTGTAATGATGTGCAGATGGCAAAGCAGATATTGCCCCTCACAGAGCGTGACTGTGGAGTATAACCAGCTAAGGTCTTTTCATCCAGCAGTCACATACAGCAGAATCCAACATAAGTGCTGATGCACTACCCTCTGATAGAAGTTAATTTAGGCTACTTCTTATCACTTAATATTGTAACTCAGTGGTCGCATTGTGCAAGGAGCTCTACAAATACATATTGAGAGATACAGAAGATGTGCATGTCGGGGAGGAGACAGCAGCCTGTTGAAGCTGAGGTAAACCCCAGAGTTGTATCCACAGCCTGGTAAATAGATTCACACACCTCTGCACATACCCAGTTGCTGGGAGTAGATGCTTCATCTGAGGCATGTGCAGGGAACAACTAGCTTGTCTACCTATAGCAGCTTTGTCCATTCAGCTGCTCCCTTTAGATAATAATGATAAAGCCAAAACAAGCTGACGGACATAGCTGTGTTTCTAGAAGCTATCTGCACCATTATGTTTCCACTCCTTGAACTCCCCTGTCAGTCATCAGCCTGAACTGACTCTCACAGCAGAACCAAAGCACTCTGCAAAGATTGAGTCATAAAACATTTCTAACCCCTCTTGGATTATTGCTTGAGCAGCTGCATGTGATAAAATTACAGAATCTTATATACTGTAAGAGCTGAAGTTGTAATGCTGCGTGCAACAGGCAGTCCTTTGATCTTGTCTTTGAATTGGTGCCTGCACATTAATCTTATTAGTACCTACTACCAACGCAAATGCAAAGACTAAGATCAGGTGGTATGACTTTGATTTTGCAAATCAGCCCCTACCTGTGATAACTGTAAGGTTTAACAAGTAAGCTTCCTTCATTTTGTTTTTCATTGTATTTAAGAAACACACGTATGTTGTCTTAACACAGCTGGTGGCCTGTTGGTCTTGAGAGCGGTTAGTGGGCCTTGGAGAAGCACTTTTTATGTGGAAAATGCTGTGGAAAGCCACTTTGGGGCTAGATTCTGCACTCCAAGTGCCCCTGAAGAGGCTAAAGAAAAAATGTACTGGTTAAGAGCTGAGTAGTACTGGAGATCCTGGGAGCCATTCCAGYCCCGTTCCCTACTGGTTACCTGGTTAGTGAGACAACACATTTTAACCTTCTCACTGAGGGCACGAATTGCTGTGAGTCTTTACCAATTTGGTGGACAACACCAAACTCAGCATCTGCCCCAGAGGACTCCTGCTGCCTCTCTGCCTGTGTGTCACCCTACAGCCTTAACCCTGCTAGAGACCTGTGGAGGTGATTCAGAGCTGTGCGGGCATCCGCTCCATGGTAAAATGCCTCCTAAACAATTCACTTCACCAGAAAAGAAAGTGAGGGACATAGAATGCTGCTGAAATATAGAAGAAAAGGCTGGATGGTAAAATCAGAGTGAGGGAAAACAGGTGTGTGAGCAAGGTCCACATCCATTCACAGGAGTGAAGTGTGAGCGAAGCATGAGCATCCGTCTCTCAGAGACGAATTCAAGCCTTTGACGGATCCCAGCCCAAGGCTTTAGAGGCTGAGAGTGTTTTCAACCCTGGGAAGTGATACCCAGGGAAATGTGCATGCAGGAGAATAGATGCTCTTTGAAGAGCTCTCTCCTCCACTTCCCCCACACAACTATGTATTTTCACAGATCACCCTGGTAAGCCTCTATAAAAACAGAGATCGTGAAGAACCAGCTGCAGTTGATGTTTAAAAAAGCAGTTTCATCTGGAAATATCTTAGAATAAAGCTTCTTGACCTGTACCTCAATGATTTTAAATGGAGAGGTCTGGATTGCCTTGTAGTTTGTCTCATTTGAATGCTGTGGGTTTTTATTCAGCAAAATGACAGGTCAAATGTCCCGGAAGAGAGGTAAATAAGCTGTACTTGCAAAATGGAGATTTGTATCCTATAATGCACTCCTAAAGAGCTAATGGATCATGGTAGGGGTCTAATTGAGCTGGGACCTCCAAAGCAGTGCCATAAGACAATCAGGTCATACAGAATAGGGGAATGAACTAGAAGCAGGGAGACTGTTGTGGCTGTATGCAGCATTAGGCATCAAAAAAGCTGTTAGAAAATTGGGAAGGAATTCAGGAAAGAACAGCAAAAATCACCTGAAGTCAATAAAACTCACTTTGCTGTGAGGTTATTTGAGAAGCATGGTTCATTTCATATGTTCAAGGGAATTGACTTGATGTCATTCTCTAGAGAGTAACCTGGAGAAGGGATCACAGACCTCTCTTTTGTGTAGCAAAACAAGCTGAAGGAAAAAGTCAATGGCTAGGAGCCAGAGCTAGAATAATTCAGACCAGAAACAAAAGTGGAAAGGTTTATAGAGAGTGAGTCACAATTCATTGAGCAACATGGCAGATCTTCCCGTATTTGCAGGCTTTAAAAAAAACATAAGAAATAATATCATTCAGTTCAAATTTACTGAAATTCAGTGGCTACACATGAGATCAGAGTAGATGATCTCTGTGAGGTGCTTAGAGCCTTAGGAATAACTTGTGCTCGGATATTATGGTAAGCATTACACCTGTTCAACTATTTGCTAGTTAACCACTTATTCATTTGTGTAGAAATTAGGTTTATGACTTAAGCACAAGTATTGTAAGGAGAGATACAGTATCTACTATGTTCTGTTCAGTTATTGTAGTAAAAACCTGTCTTCTGGAAGGAATAGATAGCAAGGGAAGGCAAGTTGCAGAGCTGCAAAGACATGATGAAGAAAAGCATGAAGCAGAAATGATTCCCAGACCACCGGATGCGGTTCTGAATGTGTTTCTACAGAAAAATCAATCTAATTTCTGATAAAATAACCAAAGTAGTACTGTTAGGAAATCTAGGGTAAGAGTTGGAAAGCAAAATGGTTTCTCTTTTTATTCCCAATGCGGTACTTGACAGTGTTAAATTACAGCACTGAATATACATACAAAAGGTTTCAACAGTAATAATGCGAGGAAAAAAATTCACTATGTAGTGAGCTAGGTGGCAGGAGGCCAACAGTTTTCCTTTTTTGCATCTCACAGTAACATCGTGCATCTGAAAGTGGTATACTGTCACTCCATCAGAGTGTACGTGAGCCTGAAGACTGGTTCTGGGGAAAGCAAATGTATAGAGTAGCCTGGAGGTTTGTTCTGAGGGTCCTCGTACACTGCCAGGGATGGATCTTGAAACAAAAGTTTCCCATCTCTCTCAATTAAAAGCTTCATTTTGCTTCACTGAGTGTAAGAAAGGCCATTTGTTTGTCCTTCTTCAGTGTTCACCCAGAGCTTCTGCTGATTTTGGATGACCAGTGTTGGCTGTGTAACCCCAAAACCAGCCAGCATCACAGCTTAGGGAGAGAAGGCAGAGAGGTCCTTCTGTAACTTGCTCCCAGTGGGGAAACTCAGATCTCTCCCCACAATCCTGCATCTGTCGGCAGGCCCCAGCTTATGCTTGCCAGCATGGCAGCAGACAGGGTCAGAGACTCAGAAATTGCTCTGGACACTCTTCCGGCATACTTTTTTTTTTTTTTCCCCTGCAGTTGTCTTTTCCTGTATGCAACATCTGCCATCGTTAGTAGAGCAAAGAAGAGAGATGGGTCTGTGAGCAAGGAAGTCAGGGCTCAGCCTGTCACTCCTCTAGGTTCAGGGACTACCCTCCAGAGCAGTAGCTAGCAGCACGGGACTCATTTCCAGCTAGCAGACGAAAAGCAGGAGGTCAGGAACAAGTTAAGGTCAGCAGATCAGGCTGGAAGAAACAGCGGAAGTTTTAAAAGCTTATTTCCATAGCTTGCCTTAGGGAATAACTTGCAAGCTCAGACTTGCAGGAGAACTGGCTCTGTCTCTACAGCATCACTGCCCTTATCACACTTACTACACTGCGATCATAATTTCACATACTAATGTCCCATCTTCCCTACATGCTGAATGGGGATTTCCCAACTACTTCTTGCAAGACACTTTAAAATTTTTGGAAAGGTGAGGCTTGGTCAGACACACCAAGGATGAGTAGGGCAAACCAGCAGGACAAAGAGGCCAGTGAAACTGCTGTTTCTGACCACTTTCTGTGTGTTTTCATCCTAGCTGCTGCCTGTAGTAGACCTTTCAGCCTTTACATTACAGTAAGGCAAAGCCCACGACCACCAGTGGAAAGAGTCTGGTTGAGTTAAATGCTCTTTGGCTGAGATGTTGTGCAAGAGAGATCCCTCTCTGCAAGAAAATGCCAAGACATCTGAGCTGTGACACTTGCAAGTGTGACAGTTCTCCTGCAGGTGCACAACAGCCCAAGGAGAAAGCCACCTTCTTCCCTATTTCCAGCACAGGCTAATGAGTGTGTGGTTTTCATTACAACTGGAGTGATACACAGAAATTGCAAATTGGCAGGGGACTTATGCTCCTGGGGAGCTTGAAGGTGTGCCATGTCTTTAGCATTTATCAGTGGCGGGTGAGGAGAGCACTGGTCCGGGTTTTATAACTGCAGTTGGCTTCCATTACAGCACCACCACCATAAAACAGGAGAGCAAAATGTTTGTGAGGCTTTCATGTGTGTCATTGTCAGCTGGTCTCAACCAGAACATCCTTTGGTAAGTTACATTTTAGCCCTGCTACAGGATCACCTATTCTTAAACAGCTAGGAACCTTTTGCTCTCCTGTTTGATGAAAATTACTTTTGATGACAGAGCCATCGCTGCTCCATGTTATTCACCAGGAGAGTGCAGTTATGAATAATCTCTCTCTGAGCAGCATGGTGTGCTTGCACCAGGAACTTGCCAGAGGCAGCAGATATTTGGAGAACATGTATTTTCCTACCAAGCTGTCACACATCGCCCATAGAGAGGGAGTGGCTCCTTCATCCAGCACAACGGTGGGCTGGTAAGGCTGCTAAGGCAGGGCTTGCATCTACCCTCCTCTGGAAAGTCTTTCTGCCCTGCTCCCTATCCCATGCTTCTGTGCAAGGACTGCTCAGTCCTCCTTCTTCACGGTAAGTTAGTCATCTCAAGAAGGCAAAGACTAGGCGCTGTCTTATTCCAAGGCCAACCCTCAGCCGATGCCACAAGCTGTACTTCCATGGTGCAAAGCATGCAGCACGTCCTCTGTTCACGTAAGACTGTCAAGAAAGAAGCAGCTGAATTAGGGCTGCCTTGAAAGTGCACACCTCTGCAGTGTGCACACGTTAGGATGCAGCATTTCATTGTGAGAGCCTTACCTCCTGTGTCTTCCAGTTCCCCCTCTGCAGCCTGGAGCATTGCTACCCTGTCTTCTTGCTTTTCTCTGCCTGCCGCTCTACTTGTTTTCCAGGCAGGTTTTTCCCCCCAGGCACAGCCCAGAGAAAGAGAGAGCTCCCAAGGCACATGTACATAAGCTCTTTACCAAATCAGGGTCCTAATGTGGGTATCAGTGGTAAAAAAGGCTTTTCACATCCATGAAACCTGGGATCAGGTACCACACACTGCTCAAGAGGAAGTTCATTATTTAAATGTATTAATCTCACTTAATTAATTTAAATGCATTTAAATATCTCTCAGTGGAACTAGTGAGAGCTAGTGTATCTAATGTAGAGCTTTTTTTGCATGTTTCTGCAGATATAGGCATTTCAATACTCTGGTATTTGCTTGATGTGTTCCAGTAGCCTGTGTGCTACGATAAAGAGGGACTATGTTATCATTACAATATTCTCAGTTAAGCTGATTGCAAAGCTTTCGTGACATTCCAGGGAAGCTTGGAGGCCTGGGACCAGAAAGTTAAAGAACCACCCATCTTTTCTGTTTGCATAAACAGAGCAATGGTCAGCTGCAGGGGATGCCTCGATTTCTTAGTGTCTAGTATAAGATATATTAATAGCTTAGACTTATAGAAAACGTTAACCCTCCTAACTCAGACACTTTTAAAGTCTAGGGGAACCAACAAGATTGCTAGTCATGTAAATTCTTTTCTCGGCTGTTTACAGAAGAAGGGGTTCTCATGGAAAGAAAGACATACTGGAATAAAATACACAACCATGCTCATTAAGCAAATTGGACACATAGCAGTTGGCTATAAGTAATAAATAATTGCAAGTTAGCATGGCCTTCAAGTTTTGCCAATATGTTCATGTCACTGGTACAGTAACATCTTAAGTGCTGCAGTGCAATGCGATTACTAGTAACTCATGCAATATTTTACGAGGATATTCCTGGCAAAATATGTTCCACACTTTGATGTCCTTGATTTTTTTGAGAAGTACTTGGCAAGGTTTCAATTTTACTGTGCTTATTTTGCATGCTTTTGAGTGCTGCCATGTTACTAAAGAGCCATTTCAAGCAAGTCAGAGCTCATCAGCAGGGCATTTCCCTTAGCATTTTGTACCTAAATATTGATGGGTGTTCTCTGTTTATGATATTACTAAGGACTAAGCCAGTGTTGTTAGGCTGGGGCATAATCAACTTCTATTGTGCTTTTGATCAAAGAGAGCTGACAGTGCCTTCTAGATTGAAAATGCCCTTCATTTGCAATATTACATTAAGAAAAAAAAATTAAATCTGCAGTTTCAAGCAAACTCTGTTTCTGACCAAAAGTAAAAAAATGACAACTGTGCTGTGGCTTTGCCCAGACAAGTTAAAGCAGTATTGACTTTCCTAGTGTTCTTTGCCCTCAAGTTCTGCTCCATGAATATGTTTGCTTTAAGTTGACAATATTGTCACAGGGGGAGAAGCAGAAGCAGTGCCAGAGAAGTGGGCTGGCAGTGGTGCTTCTGCACAACGGGGATGATTTCCTTGTGAATCACCCGTCTCATGAATGAAAGTACCCATCCCCAACTCAGAAGGTGGGGAGGCAGAAGGAAAGACGAGATCCTTGCTACTGCCTCTCATGCTGGAAACATTTTGTGAATGATTTTAACTACATGGTGACTGTAGGAAAGGGGATTCTCTTTGATCATAGGGGTTTTATGTGCTACACCATTCATGTTGTTTGTTTTTCATGGGTGTTGGCACAGAGGCAAGCTACACATTGAGGACTTTGGAGAAGACTCCCCTGAGGAAATTACTGTGCTCCATGCACACGTTTGTCTTTCAATTGTTCAGCAAGGACATGTCTCAGAAGGGTTGTTTCCTGCTTACACCTCTGATGGCCATGGTCCTGGGACAACAGGAGAAGAGCAGAAGCAGAGCACAGTCCTTGGTGGATCTTTGATCTCGCCCTGTTTTCCCCTTTCCATGTGTCATCTGCAGTTCCCTGCTCCCTCCTGCCCTGGGATCAAAGCAATGCTGAACTGAAGAGGCTGTGTTTTATCCGCGTTTTGCCCTGGTGCAAGTAACAGAATAAATTTTGGAGAAGCAGAGACTTGTTCTTGGAGACAGCATTTCAACACAAAGCCTTCAACTCATCATTATCCTTCAGTGTAAGGCAGGAAAGGGGAGAAGATGGTCCAGAAGCTGAAGTAGTAGTTTTGGATACTTGTACAGTCCCATCCTGCAGCACAGGCTCTCTGCTGCAACTATCACTTCATCATCAGCATGGCAGAGAGGGGATGAGAGATAAGAGAATTAATTCATTCACTACAGACTATCAGCTGAGAGCCAGGATCCCCTGCACACAGCACCTGGATTTGGGTTCAGTACCGAACTGTTCCTCACCAGTGCCGGTGACGAGTACTGCCAGACTACCACATGCCCTTTGTGCACACATGCGTGCAGAAAACGGAGAGAGTTGAAACACCGGAAATGCTACACAAATATTTACAAGTTTCACTTGAACTGTACATCAAGATTCACTGAACTAAGAAAAAATTATTTCATCATCACAGATGCATTTTTGTTAATACAAAATATGTATCACTGTAACAAAAACTATTTTCCTTCTCTCTCAAAAATGAGAAAGCATTTTAAAAAAGCTTTGATAAAAGTAGAAGAAAGGTGAATTAAATTAGCAAGGAAGTGTTCATTTAAAAGTGCTAGTAAAACACAGAGGGGGAGGTAAATACCTATGCACAATACTCTGCAGTTTATGCTGCTAAGGCCCTTGTCCAGTAAAAGGCTTAAGACTGCTTAGCTTTAGGCACAGAAACATGAAAATAACAAAAATAACCTAAACTGAAATAAAAAAAAAAAGATTCCTGCCAGCAGTGGTGAACATGGAATTGTGTCCCAAGAAGATCTGGCTAGAGGCTTGGACTGACCAAAGGCAGTGAAAGAAAAAGGGTAATGTATAAATATAAGAGCAACAATACATCATATGTTCTTGTGGATATCCCACAGTGTTCAGGGTGGTGGTAATGTTTGCAAAATATTATAGAACCAAACTACTCTGTAGTCTAAGGCAAACATGAAGCAAGCTTTTTGCTGTTTTCCTTAGAACAATTATTGAAATGTTTCTTATGTAGGAATTGAACTATCAGGAAGGAAATAAAAAAGTCCAGCAATATGCCAGGAAACAGCTTCTGGACTTCTTTTTGCGTGTATTTGCTGAAGTATTCCTTTGTTGTATAGTTAGTTGAATTAAAATCTTTGGTTCGCTGGGTTGAGCTTAGATGTTCCTCTTTAAAAATGGTCATTGAGAAATGTTTTAAGAGCACTTTCTTGCTTCTGTAATAATGTTTAGTAGAATAGACTATTTCAGTTGGAAGGGACCTTCAACGATCATCTAGTCCAACTGCCTGACCAATTGAGGGCTGACCAAGTTAAAGCATGTTATTAAGGGCRTTGTCCAAATGCCTCTTAAACACTGACAGGCCTGGGGCATTGACTGCCTCTCCAGGAAGCCTGTTCCAATGTTTGACCACCCTCTTGGTAAAGAAGTGCTTCCTAACATCCAGTCTAAACCTCCCCTGGKGCAGCTGTGAATCACTCCCATGTATCCTGTCACTGGATACCAGGGAGAAGAGATCAGCACCTCCCTCTCCACTTCCCCTCCTCAGGAAGCTGTAGAGAGCAATGAGGTCACCTCTCAACCTCCTCTTCTCTAAACTAGACAAACCCAAAGTCCTTAGCTGCACCTCATAGGACATTCCTTCCAGCCCTTTCACCAGCTTTGTTGCCCTCCTCTGGATGCATTCAAGCACCTTAACATCCTTCTTAAACTGTGGGGCCCAGAACTGCACGCAGTATTCAAGGTGAGGCTGCACCAACGCTGAATACAGCAGGATAATCACCTCTTTTGACCAGCTGGTTATACTGTGTTTGATGCACCCTAGGATGCAGTTTGCCCTCTTGGCTGCCAGGGCACGCTGCTGACTCATATTGAGCTTAGTGTCAACCCCAGATCTCTTTCTGCAGGGCGGCTCTCCAGCCACTCCTCTCCCAGTTTATACTTGTGTCCAGCATTACTCTGTCCTAGGTGCAGAATCTGGCATTTGGACTTGTTAAATTTAATCCCATTAATCGTTGCCCAATGCTCCAATCTATCTAGATCCCTCTGCAAGGCCTCTGATCCCTCGAGAGAGTCAACAGCACCTCCCAGTTCAGTATCATCAGCAAACTTGCTAATGGTACATTCAACTCCTGCATCCAGATCATTGATAAATATGTTGAACAGAACTGGCCCTAGAATTGAACCCCRAGGAATGCCRCTGGTGACTGGYCACCAACCAGATGTAGCCCCCTTCACTACAACTCTTTGAGCGCTGCCCTTCAGCCAGTTCTTCAGCCAGYGCACCGTGAACCCRCTYATCCCACAGTTGGACAACTCGTCCAGAAGGATGCTGTGAGGGACAGTATCAAAAACCTTACAAAAATCCAGAAGAACTACATCCACCACCTTCCCTTCATCCCCTAGGTGGGTGACATTATTGTAGAAGGATATCAAATTAATTAAACAGGATTTCCCTTTGTGAACCCATGTTGGCTGTGCCTGATGATTGCATTGTCCTTTAAATGCCCTTCAATAGTACCCAGTATAATCTTCTCCATAATTTTTCCAGGAACTGAGGTTAGACTAACAGGTCTGTAGTTCACTGGGTCTTCCCTCATGTCCTTCTTCTAGACTGGAATAACATTGGCCGGTTTCCAGTCAGCAGGGACCTCCCCAGACTCCCAAGACCTTTGGTAGATGATCAAGAGGGGTCCTGCCATAACATCCGCTAGCTCCTTCAGAACTCTGGGATGAATCCCATCAGGACCCATGGACTTCTGAAATTTCATCTGGTACAGCTGGTCCCTTACAATTTCAGTGTCCACAAATGGAAAGTCACTGTTCCCACACTCGTGGTCCTCCGACTCAGGGGACCAGGCAGCCCAAGGTCGATCAGTATTATTAAAGACTGAGGCAAAAAACTCATTGAATACCTCTGCTTTTTCTTCATCCCTATTAGTCAGATGACCATCTTCAACAAGTATCAGTCCAATGTTTTCTTTAGACCTCCTCTTACTATTAATGTACTTAAAAAAGCCCTTCTTCTTATCTGACACAACACTGGCCGGTTGCAACTCTAATTGAGCTTTGGCCTTTCTTGTCTTCTCCCCTCATATATGAACCACAGCTCTGTAATCTTCCTGCGAAGCCTGACCTTGCTTCCAGAGATCATACAGTTTCTTTTTCCTCCTGAGCTCCACAAAGAGTTCCCTGTTCAGCCAAGCTGGTCTTCTGCCCCTTCTGCTTGCTTGACTTAGGACACAGTGGAATTGCTGGCTCCTGTGCTTCTAAAAGGTGGTTCTTAAAGACTGACCAGCACTCGTGGACTCCTAAGCCCTCAAAAGCAGCTCCCTGAATAGCTTAAAGTTTGCTCTCCTGAAGTCCAGGGTAGCAACTCTGCTGTTACACTGGAAATTTTAAACTCAAGCGTTTCATTATCACTGTGGCCAAGGCAGCCACCTGCCATCACATCCCCCACAAGTCCTTCTCTATACACAAACAGCAAGTCTAGGAGGGCATCTTTCCTAGCTGGCTCACTGAGTACCTGTGACAAGAATTTATCTCCTACAAACTTCAAGAATTTCCAAGACCTGCTCATCATAGGAGTATGATATTCCCAGCTGATGTCTCGGAGGTTGAAATCTCCCACAAGGACAAGAGCTACCAATCCAGAAATTTCACCTAATTGCTTCACCTTATTTCACCTAGTAGCTTGAAACTGAAACATTTGTCTAATTTTTATCCACCCATGTAAGGTGTTTTCTGTGAGGTTGTTTGTCGGGTTCAAAGGCACATCTGACGGGATCTTGAAGAAGCCTGGTTTGGTTTTGTATTTTGCTTTTAGCAAAAGGATGATTGAAACATTTGTTCTAAAGTCAGCTTTGGTATATAAGCTTTGCATATGCAAACAGACAGGAAAAGCAGGAAACTCTCAGCTGGATCTCCTAAATCCAAAAAGCTACGGATAAAAATTTGCCAATGAAGTTTTCTTTTGCAAACCATTTGATATGAATTCTGTTGCAATACACTGATACTGAAACTTCTGGCTGCAAAAAAATCTTTTTGTCCTGAAACAGCAGAGGGAGCTATGCCGACATAATTAGCTGTATTCCCGGGCTTCTGCAACTGTGAATGGAGACTTTTGTGTGCTGCCTGTTCCTGACAGAGATTAATATCTCGGAAATATACTGAACTGTGATACTGGCCTCAGGGAAGGGTAGAACATGTGTCTGAGAAGTAACCAACAAGATGAAAAAGCAAAACAAGATACAATGTTCAAATGCTCTTAGGCACTGAAAAGCCTAAAAGACCTTGCAGGTTGGTGGGATGCATGCTTTTCAGGCACTTTGACATTTTTGAAAATTGCATTTTTCATTTCAAGAATGTGGGGAATTCCAGTCATTACTTTGGGAGCCCAGAATGGCCTTTTTTCCATCATCTACATCTTCCTACATCTTCATCCTGACAATGGCACCAACTCACAAAGCTTTTTGCCATCTCCTCAAAACATATGCCTATACTCCACTGACTACTCTGAGGTGTAAGCATGCCTTGACAGTAAGACACATGCTTAAACACGTGGTTAAATAAAGGAAGAGCTTAATTGCTTATACTTAAGCATATGTGCAAGCCTTTTATAATTCTCTTTGAAGAGATTCACCTGTGGGCCTGTTAATGCCAAGCAGTAAATCCTTTAGGAGCTAAATATCTGGAAAATCTTGTAATTTTTACACATAGCCATATGACAAAAAAAGAACTAATTGTTCTGCACTGTTCACATATATAGGTGTGTTGGATGACTTTATATGTGTGTATGTGTTTCTGAGTGTATGGATGTATACATGTATAAAAATAAATTCTCATGAAGCTATGTAACAACTTACATCTTCCTCTTCCTATCTTACTTCCTACTTTCCCATTTTGAGCCCAGTAACCATCAGGGGAAATGTGTAAATCCAAACACAAACAGTGTCTCAGAGGTCACCACAGAGTTTTTGGTTCTCAGTTCAGGGGAGTGAAATTGCCCAAGACAAAGCAAAAACTAAAGAAAACATAGCCCTGTGGAAACTATAAACTTTAGCCTCCATTCCTAGCCCATCAGATTCTGAGCCAGCTCCTAAATAACCAAGTTTTCAAAATAATTAAGTTGGGGAAGGGGAGTATACTCATCCACAGGCATCCATTTGAGCCTGTAGGCTGTTCATTCTTGCAATTTTTCATTGCAGCCAGAAGGTTAAATATGGGGGGAGACGGGGAGGGGAAGACGTGTTACGAAAAGATAAGTTTCTCCTTCAGTGTTGCCGTTGCAAAAGTTGGGGTGAACAGGGAAAATGCAAAACACTTTGGGACTTGTTGCAGAACCACAAGTGCTGTCAGCACTGCCCTGTGCTCCAGTCTCAGGAGACCCAGAGCTTTCTCCAGTCAATGTTTCCTGCTGATCTGAGGCAGGGCAGGATCTGACCTGCAGCAGCAGGGACGTCCAGGCTTTGGAGCTCCACTTCAAGATACTCCTAGTTTCTAGTGCCCAGTGCCTGGCTCTTTAGGTGAGCGGTGTGTTTAATAGCAGCTCTTTCCTTGACTCAGTCGAACTTTCTTTTTAGATGACTGCTTCAGTGGGACCCTGCTTCAGCCTGTTTATCCAGGAGTCTGCTAGAAACCTTTAGAGTTTCTACTGTTTGCTTGTTTTCAAAAGTGGGGATCAGATAAGATAAATTAGGTTTTAATCCTCAGTACACATGTATTTAGCAGTCAAATACTGCAGCATTTAGTGTGTCAGAGAAAAGATCAACATTTACTATGATGTTTGTTGAGAAAGCATTTAGCATAAAAATGTGTATCTCTAAAAAAAACACAAGGCAAGCTTATATATATGGAAATTATTCAACTAGTTGAATTTCAAGTACTTCTCATAAAGGTGTAAAGGAGAGACCAGATAAACTGACTATTGTCTTTGTATAGAACTATAGAAACATTTGTTTGTAGTTTTGTTCAGTCAGAGCATTTCAATATTAAATTATTTGTTCTTTTTACTCAGTATACAAAGAAGTCAGAGCATAACAGAAAGGTCAGTAGTAAAGGAGGGTTCTCAAACTGTCTATAAAGTGAATGTTTTCTGAAGCATTTCCCTGACTTCTCTGCGTGTCCAGGGACGGGATGGGGAATCACAGCACGGCAGGCAGGGAGAGCAGCAGTGAGCACATGGGGGCCCAGGTAACCCTAAGTGTGTGGGTATTTCAATCCCTCTGGAGAGAATGGGTTTCAGCACCTGGAATGATCTGGGCCTGTGCAGCATTGAAGCTCCTTTCTTCTCCAATATTGCCCTTGATCATTTCTCATACCGGTACTGAAATGAAAGGAGTGAAAGGCTGCCTCGTGCTTGGTATGGGAACTGATCTGAAGCCTAGTAAAGGGTTCATGAATGTTCTTCCAGTATTGTAATGGGCCTCAGGGTAAGATGGTTAAAGGATCAGCTGCTTTATTAGATTGGTAAATTCATGCTTGCACTCTTGGTTTCCCTCACCATCACTTTCTCTCTGTGAATTCATGTTTTTGTTAACTAAGGGTGAAACCTCCTGAAATCACAAAGTCTGCAGCTCCATACAGGCTCCCAGCAGTGGGAATTGTGTCCCCAAACTCATCTCCCAGCTGCATCACTCATTAGTGGAAACCTTCTCAGGCTGTGAGAATCAAATGCCACAGCCCTTAATGAATGCTCAGATACTCCCTGTTCAGCACAAGAGGAGCTAAAGAAAGAGTCCAGGAGAGAAACACAGGGGAAAGTAAAAATTTACTTCCTTTCTGTACTATTTCTGCCCAGATTGTGGTTTTGTTATAAGGCCTATGCAAGGAGCAGTGATTTCAGCGTGCTTCCCCAGACTTTTCTTCTTTGAATATGGTCCTTGACTGCTCCTGACCAGAGTAAGAAGTTTGTACCAGCCTTGTCCTCTTGCAGAAACTGTCTTCCTCTCTTGTGTCCCAGCTACTCTGTCTATTGCTCTAGCAGGGGTGGTGTTAAGTCTGTGTCCTTTCTCTACCTACCTTATCCTGGGAAGGATGAGAAGTCTGAGCAGTCTTGTAATAAAGTTTAATTTCCTGTGGTGAAAAAGGGATATGTAGTTGCCTGACATTTGCATAAATCTGAGTACATTTTAAAGATGGGTAATATACTTTGGACAACATCAGACCAAGGGATGAAGGTGTCCGTGCTGGTGGGACTGGCAGGGTCCCTTTGCATTTCTAGCTTTTCATGTTTTTTAAATACTTTGTAAAAAAGCATCACTTCATTTTTATGAAGCAAACACCTGTGAAACTTGTAGTCAATTTGCTGTATTGTAACAAATGTTTTGTTTCTGGATTCCCTGATTTTTTGAGAAAATAGAAATGGTCTATACAACAGAAGGACTGATCAATGCAGTTCATTTGAAACATGCCCTTCGTTTGTCCCAAACTGTTACCACTGCGGAAAATGTCTCAAGCACTGACACAACTCACTACAGCTGGGACTGAGTCCCCCTCAAAATCTTTACCATGCAGTCAATAAACAAGAGATAAAATCAACAGCAAATGTCAACAGTGTATTTCCATTACAGAAATAGACAAAGAAGCAAAGTTAAGGTTGACGTAGCTATGTAAACACTGTTTGTTAATCATGAGTGATAAAGGCTTATGGGGCTTTTGGGAAGCGGCTAAATTCCTTAACCATCCATGTCTAGACAGACTTACTAGTTCTGAGCATGAAATGGAGGTGAGGAGGAAGGGTTCCTTCCTCCACTGTGAAAAAATGTCAGCAGAACCCATTTTGATGAATAACCATTTTTTGTACACAAAACATTGTTTATGCTCATGGAGATCTGTATTTTCCATCCTGGGGTGAGGCAAGCATTGGAGCTTGGAGCCCTTCTGTTCTACAGGTCCTGTCAAAAGCTCTCAAATCTGGAAAGCTGCTCTCTGAGTAAAATGAAAGCTGCAATTTTCAAGCAGTAACTGAAACTAGTAGAAGAAGCTTTAGCAGAAGCAATGCATGTTTTCAAGCTTGTGATGACATTGCCAGCACTGGAAATACTGGTGTGTCAAAATGGCAGAAGCAAAACCAAGAGTTTCTTCCTTCTGGAAAGAGTATCTCCCTTGAGGTGACCTTTGCTAGCACAGAGGTTAGTTATGCTAGGCAAAGATCTCAGCTCCACCTTCAGAGGGTAGAAACACTGGTGTACAAATATGAATGAGTTTTGAGGTAAAACATTAGTATTCTTAGCACAATAGCACAAAACAAAAAATTGAGTGGATTCTTCATAGTTTACACACAGCTGTTCTGATGCAAATGGCAGCATGAAGATGAGTGTTTGCCTTAATGAACTTCAAGGATACTCTGCCACATTTACGTGATGGAGATTGAGGCAGCATCCTTTGAGACTGCTTGGAAACTTGTTGGCACAAATTTGTTCTTATTCCTAGAGTCTTAGTCACTATGAATCATTGACTTCTTTTGACAAGCCTCCAGCCTCACCTATAAAGAGATTTATTTGTAGGCTCTTAAAACAATGTGTGGATGGAGAGAGAGTTGCTTATTTTGGTTAACCACCAGACAGTTAGACTGCACTCACAATGCATAAGCAAGCAAAATGTTCAGTTATAAAGTTTGGCTACATTCTAATATAAACATCATCTATCCTCCAAGGCTGCATTTTCAGGGGAAATTGGGATCATACCACACAACATCCCCAATTATCATCTTCTCTTTATCTCAGCTTCTCAGTTGGGAATAAATCATTTTCATTAAATCACAGATTTGCCATTTTTATTAGAAAAACAATGAACTACTGTACTGTGTCTTGCAATGTGCAATGGTTTCCTAGCTCTGAATGTGAAATAAAAGCATTCTTCTTTGAATGGCTTATAAAAGCTGACAGCAGTTAGGTGGGGGGATGCTTTCCTGATTTTTGAGAGTTTAGCCATTTTTATCCTCTATACTTCCCAAGGACTATGTCTACACTTCTTCTATAGATTGCAGGGTAGTGTTAAAGTACCAAACCAACTTAAAGCCAGCTAACCAGAAACTGATAGTTCTCCAACCATGGAAACACAATATAACACAGGCATACCTGAGAAACCAGATAGATACTGCTGCCTGCAGTTTAGGCTGCTATGGCCAGGTTGAGTATCTTCATACCACTGTGCAGTGTTCAGGATAGACCAATTTCTGTGATTTTCAGTCAAGGTGCCATGTTTTGAAGGAAGAATGAGGATGCTCCTATTTAATGAATGTTGTCAGGGTTGCTGGGAGCAGTGCTCCCTAGGTTCCTCCTGGTCCCACTGAATTTGCCTCTCCTAAAGCTGTCACGTAGGGATTTCCAAGCTGGGACAAATTTTGGCTGATGCACTGACGCAGTCTATGTTATGCTTACTATGAGGCTGAGGCAGTGGGGAAAGCATGAGAAACTTTCAAAAGTAAATATAAAATTGCCCAGTGTTGCAAACACTTGGGAACACAATGAGGACACGTCATTGCATGGTTTGTTTCTCTTCTCCGTAAGTATTTGGTATGCAAGTAATTCCAATCTCATAAGCCCTCCTTTGGAAATCCTTCTTTTGCTTATAATTGAACTTAACTGCTGATATACAGGGTCAGATCAAAGGTCCCTTAAGCCAATTAGCTTTACTTTGGGTGACTATGTTTTAATGAAAGAAATGGTAACATAATCCAGATGCCACTTCCACAACTAAAGCCAAAGCAATATCCCAAAGCATGTGGGGTGAAGTCTCCACAACAGGGCTATGCCTGCTGATCCTGGACACATCCTCAAAAGATACAGTAATAGGTTAAAATACTCCCTTTAACGTTTCTGAAGGCCTGCTTCTTTTCTTCCCCCATTCCTTTTGCATCTGTCATTTACGGAAATCAGCAGGGCTCAGGGGGGTTATCTCCCTTACATGTCTTGAAGTTTTCATTGTGGCATCACCCTGATGGCTAGGAATTATCTCTAACACCCTTGCCCCATCTAATGAACTAATGAAGGTGGAGGTAGTGGCACTGCTGTTTCACGTGATGAGCTTCCCCTTCTTCCCAGGTCCCCTTCAGTCACAAGAAGTCCCTTATCTACCCCAGGAAGCAACACAGACGTGCCAAGTAATGCTGAGAGTGAAGGAAGAACACTTTTCAGGAGTGTTAACCAAGGCTGAGTCAGCTCTGGGAGCAGGGATCCACATTCACTCTCCCTGATGGATGAAAAAACAAACTCAGAAAAAGACCATGCTTGCCTGGTTTAGAAGAGGAGTGGTGGCAGGGTTGTACTTTCCCTTCCCTTCCCTTCCTTTCCCTTCCCTTCCCTTCCCTTCCCTTCCCTTCCCTTCCCTTCCCTTCCCTTCCCTTCCCTTCCCTTCCCTTCCCTTCCCAGGAGAGGAGAACATTAATTTTGAGAGCTAGTAGTCTGGTTTGTCACTGTGCTGAGTGCTTGGGAAATAACATTGAATTGGGCCTGGATCACATAGCTCTGTGTAATGCTAACTTCTATAATAAATCAGGTCCAAGCTATCTCAAACAGCACACCTGAAATGTATTATTATTTCTGTGCCTCTCATCCTCCTCTGTGAGAATAGGATAATAGCCCCTTGTGTCATCATGGTGATAACTGCATGTTTCTGAAGCTTTCAGATAATATAATAATGAAAGCCATAATAATTGAGGAAATTAATAGCAGTTCATTTTCATTAAATTTTAAATACTGAGCAACTACTCAGTGGAGAATGAAGGAAAACTGGAGAAAGGGAATTGTATAAATATCAGAACAGGGGACAATTCCACACTTTGGAACAAGAGAGGAAAATAATTGTATATTCTTACTGCAAAACCCACATTATTTCTCTCCTGAGCACTAAGTAAATTTGAGGTCAGACTGTTGAAACCTGAATCATGATCCATCCACAAAAACCAACCAAACTGGGGACTCGGACATTGTCTAACATTTCAGTGCTTAATATTGCAAACTTCATGTTCTTCTTGTGTAATTGTCCATGCAAAATGTATACTGAGAGTAAGAGCTTAGTCTTGCTCCTTTTGACTTCTGAGATACAGATCTTGATAACCTCCTATTTGTAACTAATACAGCTGTAATTCTGTCAGGAAGTTTTAGTGGTAACAGAAATCCCAAGATGAAAACTCCAGATACCGTATCTCCAAGATGCATGTATCTAGGAGGACCCTGCAAGAACTGAAAGTGGAAAGTTTGTTGAAGTGAATCTGAGTGCTGATTTAATGGTAGTTTTACTGCTGTAGTCCTCCCTACAGACTTAGCTGCAGAAGCTGGGAGATGTCCTTGAAGGGTGTGGTGGTGCACTGGGCAGGGATAAGAGTTCATGTCTACCTATGTGTGCTGTTTTCAACTCCACTAGGATGACAGAAGCCAGCCTTCACTAATCTGCACTGCAGAGCTACATCCCACCCTTCTGCTCAGCAATGCCAGCAGCAGCCCGTGCAGGGAAGATGGTAGCGAGTTGGGGGCTGTAGCTGTGCCATCCCATCTGTGTGCCATCCCATCTGTGTGTCTTCCTGTTTGTAAGATGGAGTGAGTTTGTTTCTTGCTCTGTTTATCTCCAAAGCATATACAAACGAGGAGATCTACCTTCTTGGACTAACATTCACATTTCCCTTCTGCCTATGACCTGAATCATCATCTCTGCTAAAAGCACTGGGATGTCTCACAGGCAGTGGAGAGGGATACTCCACCTGAACCGTGCCGTAGGGAATTTGTAGGGAAGCTGAATGCTCCCTACACCCTGCCGGGCACTGGGCTGGGTCACCACAGTGTACCAGCTCATGATCTTCACTGTGACTAACACTGTTTAGAACCAGCCAAACCCAAGGGCTGAAAAAGGAGCCACTTTCCTGCTTCATCGTGGCATGCCAGATACTCTCCTGCAGAGCTGTCCCCGTGCACCCTAGGACTGGTCACCTCTGCCTATCTGCTCCCCTGCTGCTTTCACCTGGACAGGAGCTTCCCAGGTCCTGTCCCTCCCAGTGAATGCTGTCCTTGGGGAGGAGATTTCAGGGGAACATGTACATGTGCCATTTCACTGAAGTTCCTGAACCTGATTGAGCAAATTACCATTTCTCAAGTACTTCACTGCTGCACCCAGTTGTAGCAAGGAGGTGGCCCAACTTCTTCTTTTAAACCTGTGCCAGATGAATAAATCTCAGTGAAATGAGAATAGACCACAGTGTCTTTTTCACTAGACCAGACCCCAAAATCCTCTCGCAGACCAGTACAAGTTCAGAATACTTTTGTTTTACATTAGTTCTTTTATTTCCTCTGGCAGAACAACAAAATTATCCAGTGAATAGTAGCCTTTGTGGTATTTCTGGCCTCATTAGAAGAAAGATTTCTGCAGAGTTTTAGAAAATGAGGTCTTTGGTTATTGTCTTAAATACAGCTTCAGACTGTATAGGTGCTGCATGAACATAGGAAGAAGCTCTCTTGCTGTTCCAAAGTGCTTAAGACACACGTTATAGCTACCCCAGGAGTATTTTAGTGGCATCAAAGCAAAGGGATCCTGCCTCTTCTTTCCATTGCTACAAATGGCACAAACTAGGATGGCTATATAATAGTTTTTGCAGTCTAATTACATCTGTACCAAGGTAATCTGCACCATTCTGTCAGTGGGGACTGTCCTCCTTCACACCCCTGGCTGAAACTGTGGCAAATGATACCTGAAGAGCACAGCTGGTCCCAGTTGAGCATTATGTACCTCCCACAGCTGCCTCAAGGGCTGTGTGGAGCCCCAGCATTTCTAAGCATCACTGACTGAGCTGTCTGCAGGGCTTGTTTCTCTTTCATGTTACAGTTTCATGCAGGAGGTCAAGAAAGTGGGCAATCCTTTTGACTGAGATTTCCCAGTCTTAGTTTAGCAACAGGATGGGAGGGAGGCAGGGAAAGGATCTGATCCAAATTGAGCTTCTGAGCAATTTGAGCTTTGCCTGTCCTTGTTCCAAATCTGTGCTTAGCACAGCTTGTATCTCCAAGATAAGGGATACCCTAGATTGCCATGACCTCACATTGTACCTATTAGGGACTGTTTCATTGTGTCCAAAGGCTGCTTCTTAAAAGGCACCTCACCTAAAAGAAGTCCTGTCTGCCAGATGTGAAGGTTTATTCACTAGTATCCATGGAAGACGTGACAGCCTCTAGGGATTTTACAGGCTGAGTCACTGGATAGTGACTAAGAGTGGTTATTCATCGGTAGCTGACAACTAAACAATCTTCCAGCCTTGTAGGACAGCATCCTTCAAAGTTTTGCAGAAAGTTGACTTTAACCCTGGATTTAGTTGTCAGGTTTTAGGTTGCACATTGTGAATAACATTGTGATTCAGATGTCTCAGAGATGTTCAGAAACCTCTTACCATAAGAGCTCCTTGTCATAATTATTAATCATAACATTCCCAGAAGCAGGTCCTCCCATGCACCATGACTGTCAAATGCAGGTGCTGGAAAGCAGCCTTTCCTACATAGGCAACAGAGAAAAAAATAAGAAGAAACCTGTAGCTACTTCCTGTGAACAGGAGTAGGGGTAGTTACTCAGGACGACTGACTGTGCCACGCAGCAAGGATATTAATTTTTCATAGCCCTGATCCTTGTCAAGGCTAATCAAAGGTCTGATTCAGAAGACTTAGAGCCATTTCCATTGACTTTAGTTCATAGGGCTGAACTACACTGACTCAATGTAAGCTCCATCTATGGTTTCCTACTAGCTGGGGTTTACAAGGCTGCTAAGCCAAGATCAGGGTCTCAAGCCATCGCAGAATTTTTTTTTTTTTTGCATAAGGGTGAGAATTAAATCTGTTTTACCTCTAGCTCAGCCTTGTTAGATCAAGACACTCAGGCAATAAGCTTATTTTCTTTTTTCACCCTTACAAGTTTTATGAGAATATACGAAATCAAAATCATAATGATACCTCTGTGTTTGACTTCCACAGTGCCCTGGATGGTCTCATGTACATCATATCCTCCTTAATCAGAGCAACACTGCTTGTGCCTCCACAACAGCAGGGACACAACCCTTAGAAAACAGTAAATGAGGGGTTGTCCCTGTCCATTTTTTGCTCGTTTTTACACTATTGTGCAGATTTTCTTACTTGTTTTTCTCTTGCTTCATACCTTCCTGTTTTCTCTAGATCTTTGCTGTTTGGCCATTTGTAAGGCATTAGTGAGGCTGGTTTCTGTCCCGTTTCTTTTCTTCGTAGTTTAATCTTGTCTCTAACTACCTTTCCCTCCATTGATAGTGGAATTCGAAGGCGTGAATTTTGAAACTAGAAACTGGTGGCCTCCTGTGCAGCAACTAACAGAGTAGCTTTAAATGGCAGAGATGCAGGTGTTGCATGTTGACTGACCTAGATCCTACAGATACGTGGTGGTTTACATAGTGGGTTTCTCATGTGTACCTTATATTCATGTACAACCCAGATATTCCCAAGTGAAGAAAGTAGGTGATCTATACAAGAAGAAATGGGTATTCTTGCTATGGAACAGGTGGTCCACGTGACAAGGTTTAGGTCTGCTTTTTGTGCCATTAATAATTATAACTGTACAGTGTCACAGCAGTGCTTGCTGATTTTACTCCCTGGGCTTTTCCTAAGAATCCTTGCATTCAGTTTAACTTTTTGACTGTACCTGAGTATTGAATGACATTTTCATAAGATTGTCATGGCCCTGAGATCTTTCCCCCAAGTGGCAATAGCTAGTGTTTCAACCTGGTTTTGGGTCTGTAAAGTCAGGACTGTTATTTCTTGCCTCCAGTGACGTTTAATACCCACTTACYTGGGATCAACCTTTGCTTTTGCTGCCCTTTATCACCAACACAGTGCTTCAGTGTCATCAGTCACTTCATTTCCACATCTTTTTCTTGATCACTGATAAATATATTGAATATCACAGATGCAAGCAC
The DNA here is from genome assembly GCA_035582835.1 of Phoebastria nigripes. Lineage (NCBI taxonomy): Eukaryota > Metazoa > Chordata > Aves > Procellariiformes > Diomedeidae > Phoebastria > Phoebastria nigripes. Next base: position 411,040 of record JAYKAV010002914.1, on the reverse strand, counting down.
AGACCTTCACAGAACTACATAAATACCTTCTGTTGTGAAAGTTAAGCATCTGTTTGTACCCTTTTGTTCTTTGTCCTTCAGCCAGTTCCTGGTCCATGACAGGATGTCTGCAAAGACACTAGTTTCTTTCAAATCTTCAGTCAGGATTTGTCAAAAGCTTTCCAGGAATCAAACTCTCATCACCCTTATCCATGTGTTTCCTAACTCCCATCCTTAAAAGTTACATTAACTCTTCTCAGGTGCCAAGCCACAGGAAGGTTCTTGGACTTGCAAGAATAAAATTCTATACAAACACATATCATTATCCAGACTGTATGTGTAAATACATTTTGTGTGCCATAGTGGGCACGTATGGGTTACTGTCCTAGACGGAGATATGGTTGACATAAAAAACTGTTGACATAAAATAGACTTCCAGTTTCTCTCACTTACAGCCTTACCCTTGTAAATTCATCCTGAACTATACAGCTTGCCTGAAAGAATAATTGTCCAATTAGATGTATTTGTCTGCAGCTTTGCATTAAAATGTATCTATCATTCAGACTGACTTGCAGGATATCACAGACTGAAAAAGGACAGCCTGCCATTACTCACAGAGCCTGGTGCACAATATATAAGCTACGCTTCTAAGAAGTCTCTGGGAGGGTAGCAAATCCATAACACATAGAAGAGACTAATCTGTCCTAGATGACCAGCTCTGACCCTATGGCCAAAGCTGCCGTAAACAATAATCCTGTGTCATGGCCACAGCTAGCGTCCACCAGTGCCAGAGGTTACTGTCACAAGTGTGAAGGTGAAGTTTTGGGAAGAAAGACCATTTTTGAAATGGCCAAATACTAACCACTCCATCAGCAGAGATGATATCTTGGGTCTTCTTGAGTAATGCAAACGACATCTCAGCCTTACCAATAACATCACCAGAGCAGAGCTTCTGCTGGAGAAAGCTGCTTTCATTATCCTCCATCTTCAAATCAGGGTAGTCTTCCTTTTGCTGTCTCTGGAGTTTGTCTTGCTGGTGGAAGAGTTGTCTCCATATCCCTGAGTGGAGACACTAGATCCAAATGGGCAYGCACGGAAGGGCATGCAGGAAGGGTACTGAAGCTCTGCCAGCTTGACCAGGGAGCAATGGTATCCACCCAGCAGAAAGCCATGGCCTCTAAGCTCTGCACGCACCACGACTGACACAGCTTCCCAGACAGAGCTCCGAAGGGAACATGCTGCCACCCAGGTGCCAGGCTGCAGGCTGTGCCCTACTCTTGTGTCAGTACCGGATAGCAGCAGTGAGCACACCTGTGGGAGGTGCACCCAGGTAGACAAATTCCTCCGCTTAGTGACAGAGCTCCGGGAGGAGGTGAGTAGGTTGAGGAGTATCAGGGAGAGTGAGAGAGAGAGAGACTACTGAAATTACACCCTACCTTCCCTGAGACAGGCCCAACAGGCAGACAGGACGCATGATACGGAGGATTCACTATCCTCTCTCTGCCTGTCTGAAAACAGTGACTTAAAGCATAGGGGGCAATGGCGACAAGTTCCTGCCTGGCCCAGCAGGCACATCTCCTCTGTCACTACCCCACCTTCCTGGGTGCCCTTGCATAATAGGGATGAGGCTCTGCAAGTGGAACCGAACAATAATGAGGACCATGGTTCATCTAGCTTGGAGGTGTCACCAATGTTAAGTTGGCCTACGTCCTGCGTCAAAACTGTTTCTATAAAGAAAAAAAGACAGGTCATTGTCATAGGAGACTTCCTTCTGAAGGGATCGGAAGGCCCAATATGCAGACCAGACCCACTTCTTTGGGAAGTCTGCTGCCTCCCTGCGGCCCGGGTTAAAGATGTGAAGAGAAAACTTCCTACCCTGGCGCAGCCCTCAGATTACTATCCATTACTGATTTTTCAGGTAGGCAGCAATGAAGTTGCAACAAGAAATCCAAGGGCAATCAAGAGAGACTTCAGGGCCTTGGGATGACTGGTTAAGGGATCAGAAACACAAGTAGTGTTCACCTCTAACCTTCCAGTTGCAGGGAATGATGAGGGAAGAAACAGGAAGAGACAACAGATCAATACCTGGCTCCGAGCCTGGTGTCACGGGCAGAATTTTGGGTTTTTTGATCATGGGTCGATCTACATGACACCAGGCCTGCTGACGACAGACAGGGTACAGCTGTCCGAAGGGGGAAAAGGATCTTTGCACAGGAGTTAGCAGGGCTCATTGAAAGAGCTTTAAACCAGATTTGAAGGGGGAAAGGGATAAAAACAGGCTCACTAGAGATAAGCCTGGGGGCAGCATGCCAATGTTTGAGGGATGGTGTGCTAGCAARGTCTTTCAGTCTGCCAGTGGAGGTAGGGTATGGACATCCATGCAGCAGCAAAGACGCGATGGTTATGGATGTGTTAGAAACCATGGAAGCACCTGAGAATGGTCATGTAGGAATTAGGGTTTCTCCCCCCAAAAAAGGTGGAGGGATCAATAGCCGAACTGAAGTGCATCTACACCAATGCACACAGCAAAGGCAACAAACAGGAGGAGCTGGAAGCCATTGTGCAGCAGAAAACTGTGATATAGTTGCCATCATGGATACATGGTGGGATGACTCACACAACTGGAGTGCTGCAACGGATGGCTATAAACTTTTCAGAGGGGATAGGCAAGGAAGGAGAGGTGGTAGGGTACCCATGTATGTTAGGGAGTGTTTTGACTGTCTAGAGCTTGACGATAGTGATGATAGAGTTGAGTGTTTATGGGTAAGAATCAGGGGGAAGGCCACAAGGCAGATATTATAGTGGGAGTCTGTTATAGACCACCCAACCAGGATGAAGAGGCAGATGAAATATTCTATAAGCAGCTGGGACAGTCTCACAATTGCTAGCCCTTGTTCTCATGGCAGACTTCAACTTTACCAGACGTCTGCTGGAAATACAATACAGCAGAGAGGAAACAGTCTAGGAGGTTCCTAGAGTGTGTGGAAGATGATAACTTCCTGACATACCTGGTAAGTGAGCCAACTAGGGAAGGCGCCCTGCTGGACCTGTTTTTTGTGAACAGAGAAGGACTTGTGAGTGATGTGACGGTTGGAGGCCACCTTGGTCACAGTGATCACAAAATGATAGTTTTCAATTCTTGGAGAAGTAAGGAGGCGGGTCAGCAGAACTGCCACCTTGGACTTCCGGAAGGCATACTATGGCCTGTTTAGGAGCCTGGTTGACAGTCCCTTGGGAGGCAGTCCTGAATGGCAAAGGAGTYCAGGAAGGCTGGACATTCTTCAAGAAGAAAATCTTAAAGGTGCAGGAGCAGGCCATCCCCATGTGTCAAAAGACAAGCCAGCAGGGAAGAAAACTGGCCTGGCTGAACAGAGAGCTTTGGCTGGAACTCGGGAGAAAAAGGAGAGTTTATGACCTTTGGAAGAAGGGGCAGGCAACTCAGGAGGACTACAAGGATGTCATGAGGTTATGCAGGGAGAAAATTAGAAGGCCCAAAGCCCAACTAGAACTCAATCTGGCCACTGCAGTAAAAGACAATAAAAAATGTTTCTATAAATACATTAGCAACAAAAGGAGGGCTAAGGAGAATCTCTTCCTTTATTGAATGTGGGGGGAAACATAGTGACAAAGGATGAGGAAAAGGCTGAGCTACTTAATGCCTTCTTTGCCTCAGTCTTTAGTAGTAAGACCAGTTGTTCTTTGGGTACCCAGCCTGCTGAGCTGGAAGACAGGGACAGGGAGCAGATTGAAGCCCCCATAATCCAAGGGGAAATGGTTAGCGGCCTGCTACACCACTTAGACACACACAAGTCTATGGGGCCAGATGGGATCCACCCAAGGGTACTGAGGGAGCTGGCAGAAATGCTCACCAAGCCATTTTCCATCATTTATCAGCAGTCCTGGCTAAACAGGGAGGTCCCAGTTGACTGGAAGTTAGCAAATGTGACACCCATCTACGAAAAGGGCCAGAAGGAGGATCTGGGGAACTACAGGTCTGTCAGTTTAACCTTGGTGCCAGGGAAGGTTATGGAGCAGATCATCTTGAGTGCCATCACATGGCACGTACAGGACAACCAGGTGATCAGGCCCAGTCACCATGGGTTTATGAAAGGCAGGTCTCGCTTGACTAACCTGATCTCCTTCTGTGACAAGGTCACCTGCTTAGTGGATGAGGGAAAGGCTGTGGATGTTGTTTACCTGGACTTTAGTAAAGCCTTTGACACCGGTTCCCACAGCATTCTCCTGAAGAAATCAGCTGCTTGTAGTTTGGATGGGCATACTCTTCACTGCATAAAAAACTGGCTGGATGGCTGGGGCCAAAGAGTTGTGGTGAATGGAGCTAAATCCAGTTGGTGGCTGGTCACAAGTGGTGTTCCCCAGGGTTCAGTATTGGGACCAGTTCTGCTTAATATCTTTATCAACAGTCTGGATGAGGGGATCTAGTGTACCCTCAGTCAGTTTGCAGATGACACCAAGTTGGGCAGGAGTGTTGATCTGCTGGAGGGTAGGAARGCTCTGCAGAGGGATCTGGACAGGCTGGATCGATGGGCTGAGGCCAACTGCATGAGGTTCAACAAGGCCAAGTGCCGGGTCCTGCACTTGGGTCATAACAACCCCATGCAACACTACAGGCTTGGGGAAGAGTGGCTGGAAAGCTGCCTGTCGGAAAAGGACCTGGGGGTGTTGGTCGACACCCAGCTGAATATGAGCCAACAGTGTGCCCAGGTGGCCAAGAAGGCCAAYGGCATCCTGACTTGTATCAGAAACAGTGTGGCCAGCAGGAGTAGGGAGGTGATTGTCCCCCTGTACTCGGCACTGGTGAGGCTGCACCTCGAATACTGTGTTCAGTTTTGGGCCCCTCACTACAAGAAGGACATTGAGGTGCTGGAGCGTGTCCAAAGAAGGGCAACGAAGCTGGTGAAGACAGAACAAGTCTTATGAGGAGCGGCTGAGGGAACTGGGACTGTTTAGTCTGGAGAAGAGGAGGCTGAGGGGAGACCTTATCGCTCTGTACAACTACCTGAAAGGAGGTAAAGAGGTGGGTGTCCGTCTCTTCTCCCAAGTAACAAGCAATAGGACAAGAGGAAATGGCCTCAAGTCGCACCAGGGGAGGTTTAGATTGGATATTAAGAAAAAATTCTTCACCGAAAGGGTTATCAAGCATTGGAACAGGCTGTCCAGGGAAGTGGTTGAGTCACCACCCCTGGAGGTATTTAAAAGATGTGTAGACGTGGTGCTTAGGGACATGGTGTAGTGGTGGACTTGGCAGTGTTAGGTTTACGGTTGGACTTGATGATCTTAAAGGTCTTTTCCAACCTAAACGATTCTATGATTCTAAATCCTGCCCCTTCTGCATACCTGGGGGGTTTCAAGGGAACTGCTCACAGAGGGTAGTTCTGCTATGCAGCACATGAGGCTATGCAAAGGAAATCCCCTCCCTTGCAACTACCTGCTCTGCATGAACCAGCCCTGCCTAGCACACTTTGAGGGACAAGGATAGAGATTCTGCAGGAAGGTCATTGGGACATAAAGGCAACTTCGCAAAGAAGTGTCACTGCTGTAGCCTAAAAGRTATGTTATTTCCAGCCATATACATCTGCTGCACTAGCACCCAAAGTGTACCCAGTCTGAGTGGGAAGCAGTCAGTGGATGTTTAGCCCAAACAGAGCTTAGGCTGGACCTTTATCAAGTACTTATTTTCAGGGACAATAAGTAAGGAAGAAAAATTACCAGTGATTTTAATTCCATGTAGAAAAATTACATAGTAAAATTTAAACTTCATCCTTTCTGAACTCCACTGAAGATTTTTTTTTTTTTTAAACATGGTTTGAAATTAGAAACTCAAGYCTATATCTAATCCAAAGCCCTTATTATTGTGCATTTTTTAAAATCTCATCCTACTTGAAATCTGCAAACCTCCTAAAATTACTGTCACATTCACATGAGAAATACCTAAAATGCCAAATATTTGTGGGATAATTGCTGTTTACTTGACATTTGTTGCTGCCCTGAATTTCAGCAGACATATGCTTGCACAGTTCAACCATTAAGCTTAACATCAGCCACTTTGCAAAGTTAAATAATTCAGCTGTTTGCATTTGCCTACTAATTGCTGAGAGCAGCCATCCACACAAAGGATTAAGTGACTGAAAAATTGGACTATTATTCTGTGGGAAGAAGTCTAAAAAATGTTGTTTGGTACTTTCATATATAGCATCTCTAGGAATAAGCTAATGGTGTTCAGCAAGTTAAAAATGTGTTCAGGCCTGTATATCAAATTCCATCCTGATGTGCATTTAACTTTAGAAAAACATTTTAGAACGGAAGTAGCAATTGGCTCTTAACTTCCACCTACTACTAGTGAACTGCTGTGTTACTACTAGAATTAAACAGTTCATTTAAAAAAACCCAAACAAATAAGCCGTCAAGTCCAAAAGCATCTGAAAGCTTGCAGTAGGCATTAATGAAGACAGCAGACTCTTCTGTGATTGAGGTGCTGAAAACAACACAGCAATATATAATCAAATGAATACTTTACGAGTCATTGTAAATCTGTCTTGTGATAGTGCCTAGAAACTAGAATTACATTCTTCTCCTAAACACTTTTAACTTAGTTGAACTTTTTGCAGAATTTTTTACAAGCAACTGTGACTTTTGAAAGATTTCCTTCCCCTTGCATTGATAACTCCTTCATAGAGTTCATCAGTAAGGAATCAAGGGATACATCTCGAGGCAGTAATTTTCAGAGTGTTCTGTTCAATTTGACTAATCTGCTATGTATACATCTCAAGGGTTCTTTCCCTGGTTAAATAAATACAGAGGCTTTCACTAACTCTTGCACTTGCTGCTCTGCCAGTAGCAATGACATTCTAATTTAGCAAAGGAAAAATAGTTGCACTGGATTTAGCTATAAAATATAAGATGGTAACTCTGCAACAATAAAAGCAATTTTATTCCCTTTGTAGCTTTCACAAAGGAATGGTGTCTAAGGCTGTGGTTCTTTCGTGTATCTTACTGACATCCATGATGCCTTGTAAGCAAGGTGTGATGCTGTGCAGAGACGCTGGTGTGGCTAGCAGGAGACACAGCTGAACAACCACAGTGTCATAGCTCTGTGGGTGACTTGGACTTGGACCAGCTCTCCAGCATGGCAGGCCCGTGCACAGCAGCTGCACTCCTAGCTCAGAGTTGGCTCCTGGACTGTCACTCAGTGACTCTCAGTGCTCTCAGTCATGCTTTCAGAAAGACACGTGCTTGTAAAGCCACATCTCACAACCTTTTGCCAGTGTGCACATCCCTAGGCATGTTTTCCAGAGAGGTACAGAGCTCAATGTATGGCTGAAGTGCGCATGCATCATGATCTCTGGCCCTGCTGCCTGTGCCAACACCTTTGATGCCAGGTGACACTGGTTAGTGCTACTGGAGGAAGGATGGGTTCAGATGGATGGTTTAGGGGTATAGCAACTCCCAGAAGCAGCCATCTCTGCCCCTACTGGCAGGAACAGCAGTCTCCAGCCCAGTTTTGCAGTTTCAGGAGCTGCTTTTCTTCCTGTGGCAGTAGCAGCATTGCCTTGGCATAGCACCTGCCTCTTACCTTCAGGCAAAATTCAGTGTTGCCCCAATGCCTGAGAAGACCCTCCATAAATGTCACAGGCTTGTATTGTTCCGCAGTACTCATGGACATGGGTTTCTGAGTTAGTTACCTCTGCAGATCTCTCAGAAATAATTCATAGACCCTCATGGCTTGGAATGTCTGCTGTAGGGGGTATATGCGCTTGTTGCAATTACTGCAGTCTGGGGGTTGCTGGGAAAAGCCCAACTTCAGTGAAGCTCTCAAACTTTACTCTTGTTTTGCTCTCGCCTGTAAAATCTACTGAGCTTCCGTTCTTCCAAGAAAAGGTCTTTGGACTGCTCACTCTTGTGTAATCTTTGGTCTGCAAAGAATATTTCTCGGTTTCACATGATTATTTGTCTATATCCTTATGTCATCTGCAAAACTTGCCAAGTGCCGTTGTGGTAACAAAACTGGTGAGAGCAATGTATGGCTTGTGATCAGTACTGATAGTTTTGAAAAGGTGTTTAAAACCATTTCAATCCAGGCACTACCTATATTTTAGCATTGTGTTGTGCAGGAGCCAGCTTCYGCCTTCCAGAGCATCTTTGCTTGCAGAACTGAATGGGGGAAGAACTGGCCAGGCTTTATTTTAAGGTTACATTCGTACAAGAGCAGTATGTGATTAATGAAAGGTTTGAGCTTGTTATAGGCATGGGCAGTCTATGCTGTAAATGGCTATAAACACAGCAGGAGAAGGTAATGTAGCTAATTCTAAGCCAATGTTTATAAACAACTTGTCAAACTTTATCACTGTTGGTTAATGTCTATTAATAATGTATTAATGCTTTATAAACTATTTATAAATGGAACCTTAATATAGGAGGAAACTTATGCAACTCAGTTCTATGCCTGTGGTTAAGCACAGAATCTTCTTCAGCTCCAAACTGCATGGGTATTTCTTCTAAAGTCCAAAAACGTAGTACTGCACCAACACTAAATGTTGTTGGCCTTGATAAATGCAAAGCTGATATGCTGACAGAAAAAAGCACACCACTCAGTAGGTTCTGATTTGGTACCCACTTATTACTAATTGGATTCCCCCTAACACTCTGCTCTGATCCCTCTCCAAGTGACTGAACGCTAAAGGTTTGCAATATTTGGTCGTTGGTCACAAGTCTCATGTTGGATAAATACACAGAGGACAACTTTGCTGTGTGATCATAAGTGACCAGATCACACTAGATTTGATCTCCCAGCCCATGGAGAAAGTGAAGTGCTGCTGAAGAGGAAGTAATTCACTGGCCTTAAGTAAAGAGATAGCAGACAACCCTCTGGAGTTGCCACCAGGAAATGTTAGGCTCAGGTATTTCAATTGAACTCAGTCCAGATGAATATACCTCCTTGCTCCCTCCCTTCCACAGGATACCTGCAGGGACAAAATAAAAAATAAGTGGTTGATGTCACTTCTTCCTGGAGCTCAGCACTGCTTTGTGCACAGTTGAGGCTATTGAATGTGTCATACAATTGTGACATTTTATAAACCCATACTCATTCCAAAGCTGATTTTAAAAGATCACAATACTGCTGTGATAAATACTTCAGGACAATAGGAAGTAATAACTGTGTTTCAAAATGTTACCTAAACCAATTTTTCATATTTCTCCTTTACAGCCAAATCTCCATTACCCATGAGCGGATTACACACTTTGCAAATTAACTAAACCATGCTAAAAAATAAAACAAACTCAACTTTTTTTTCTCTTTACATTTATGAGTCATTCTACATCTTCTTTTCAAAGATAAACATGGTGTGTTACGCTAGCCTAATTTACATACAGTGTAAACTCTTTGTAGAGTCCTTCCCCYCCCCCCCCCCCTTTATCTGGGCTATCCATCATTTGCCCTGGATATCTGACAGTTGACAATGCATCCACCCTACCTCAACATCCCGTGGTGCTGAGGAGTGACTGTAAAAAGGCAGAACAAAGAGCAAACATCTATACAGTACAATGCACTTGTGACTTAGCAATGGAGCTTTCTTGGGGCATGAGTCCCCACAGGCACCAGCCAACACCAATCTGAGTCCCAGCTTCGTTCCCTAGCCTTCCTCTCCACCCAGCATTCCATAATCTGGGAAGGGAAAGACAAGATGAAAGTGAATGCATTCCCTGAGACGTGTTTTTCATTTTCTTGGTTTTTTCCAGTTTGATGTGAGATGTATTTTGTAGAGGCTGACAAACAAGGCAGCATTGCTGTGCATTAACGAGGCAGTGCAAGCTCTCAACACATCTTAAGGGTTAGTTTGAAATTAGCAGATGAGGGACTGTATGACCCATTAAGTTGTTTCTGATGATGCAGTGTCACTAAAAGGAATGACCTGTGCTGTTTGTCTCCATCTGACAAACATAGTCATTAATGTTAGAACAAGCCATAGTGCTTCTTCTAGACTGTAATGCAGTTTCTTCAAAAGTGATCTGAGAAGGATGTTTTACTGAGCTGCACCTTGGTGAGGGACTCAAACGATTAGGAACAAGCAATATTTTAGCACTTGTGAAGCTAAAGAAGAAAAAGGTGAGATCTTCCACAAACATATTGTAGTAAAAAGCCTAAACTTGTGTGTAATTTGTTTTAATTAAAGGTCTGTCAGAGGAACTTGCAAATTCACTGGCTGTGCTGAAAGAGCAAGCACTAGGAAAGAGGTACTGCATGAACCACACAAAGCAAGAAAATGAAAGGAATATTTTTTAAACATCTCAGTAATTTAAGAATTATTATCAACATTTGGAAAATGATAGGCTTACGAGTCTCTAAATCTTTTTGCCTGTCAGTGAAACACAGGCTCCTAAATGCCTACAGACCCCTGTTTGGAAAGATATCAAAATGGAGTTAGGAGCAAGTATCCGCTGATGGGATAGAGCACAGGACACTGGGATGCTAGCAGGCCACAAGCCTGGACCCAGCTGCCTTCCACCTGCTGTATATCACCCTGCACTGGATGCATCAAAGGCAGATTTCAGCTAGCTGTGCAAAAATTGTCAGTTTGCCTTAAAAGGTTGCAAAATGTAATGGGCTTAGCAGGTTAACTTTCAAGTTCTTTTACAGATCTCCTCAGGCCAAAGCAGACGGTGTTTGTGAAGTACAGAGAATAAGCTCCCATAGCCTTCCTGTGTCACCTCATGTGTCACCTTCCTGTGACCTCATGTCCAGCCCCTCCAGATAAAGTATCATATATGCCAGTTTTGGTGGATTTTTATTAACTACTCTGTAAAGAAAGGGAAAAACGTGAAATATTTAAATGCTGTCAAAGATTGTCACTTACAGCACATTCTCTTGCTGCCACTTTAATGTCTCTGTTGGTTGTGCTTCCCATTAACAAATCACACTGTTTGGCAATTGAGACAGCCCTGTTTAACAATGCCCTGGTCTGGTTTTATGGGAGATGTGCTGGCAACTGACACCTGAAAACAACCATCAGACAACTACACTCACTTCAGAATCAATAAAAGCTCTTCTTCATAAACAGTGATGGCAAATTATCCATCACTCCACCCCGCTTCTTTCATTTTTCCCACTGATCTGTACTTGAGAGATTGGTCAGCAGCATCTGCTCGTCAGCTCACACTCTCCTGTGGTGAACTTTTTGGTGGGCTCCATTTGATGTGAGAATTAGTCTTACAGGTTACCTCCTTGATGAGTTTTATTTTAGGCCTGCTGCTTCTAGAAAATGCAGAACTCCACAGAGCCGTTTGGGTCTTCTCTTTGCACTGCRCTCTCCTGCTAGCCCGAGTGGCAAATTGTGCGAAGCATCTTCAGAGCAGTGCGGTGACTGGGGTCAAGAGCATTTTCCTTTCAAACAGGCAATCTTTGGGCAGTTGTAAAAGTTGACCCTTGTGCTCTCAGTGGGTTTGAAAGGGTTTGAAAACTGTTGATTCATAGCTGTAAAAGAGACTTTTTGACACCTTGCCCATTAACACAGGTAAAGCTATTCACTCCCAGTAGCAGCCTGGAAGTCAGTGAGGAGATGAGAGAGATGATGCAAGCACTTCTTCATAGGCAGACTGCAACAGCAGCTCTCTGTCATGGCACTAGGGATGCCAGGTTTACATTGAAACAGAGGAGAAACTTGTGTCAGAGATCAAGTACTGCTTTCCACAGACAGCTGAGCAAGAGGTAGCATTGGCAAATGATGCACTGAGGCATGTGTAGAGCACACACTTCGACAACCAGCTATCGCAGTTCTTAAAAAAGCTCATAAGGGGCTTCAATGCAAAGAAAAATGAGTGGAGAAGTCAAACAAACCTCCAGAATCTAAAGCATGTTTATCCTAAGGCCAGAGCCCAAGGTCTGCACACCTGGAAATTTCTCCCTTTCTCAACGAGGTAAAAAGAACTTCTTGCTTTTTCTCTTTATTTTGTTAAATGCAAAAAGGAACGAACAGAAAAGCTCTTTACCTAGGCATATTTCTGTTCTGGATCTGAATACAAGTGTGTCTTGCTATTTCTCTTGTCCCAGGTTGATTTTTTCTAAACCAGCAAATTACTGAACTTTAGTATGAACAGAAAGCTGCATGATCGTGATTCTTGTGACTTTCTGATGAAAACAGAGGGACTTACGACATATCTGTGCACGTGGGGAATGTTGCTTATATTTAAGTAAAAAGTCAAAAATTCCTATACCAAACACTGACAGATTTTAGTGATAGTTGAGAGACTGAGAGAAACATCTGTTTTCATAGTTCCTGAGATCTCAAATGTCCTGTGCTGATGCTCCCTCCACATCTGCTGCAACGGCCAAAGCTGTAGTGGTGGGATTTCTGTCTTTTTAGGGGAGTGTGGTACCATAAAGGCAGCGGGGAGGAGACAGGAGCTATACAAGTCACGTAACTGCCTCCTAGTTGATGGGCAAGAAGAGCTGTCTTTCCTTTGTACCACTTACACCTTCCTGTGATAAGCAGTCAGCACACCCAGAGATCTGCCACGGGCTGGCATCATAGGTATAAAACAGAAGTCTCACACAATGGTACAAAGATAAGGACTTGATCCTCTGCTCAGTTGCAGTATTGGTCATTTACCTGCTGTGAGTCTGATGGCACAGGCTGAGGAACAGACCTTTGAAAGAGGATTTTTCAATGAACTTAGAGGTCTCCATCCAAAATTGCCTCCCTTCTTCTGGAAGTCAGTGGTAGTTTACATAGAAACCACTAGGAAATTAATCGCAAAGTGAAAGAGATCCCCAGCTTCCCTACACAGCACTGGGCTAATTCATTGGGGAAGCTCTCACTCTGTCACACAATGAAATAATGGGATGCTGGCTCCATCCATCCTTCAATTCAGCCTGTTGCGAAGTTCTCAGTCTCATTTCTCTGAGACGGCGTGTGCAAGGAAATGACGCTGGTGCTTCTTGAGTGATTAATGATACTAAGTAGAAGAAATGAGGCAATGTGGCCATTCAGTGCATCCTGCATTTCAGTTTGGTAAATTCAGCCAAATCAGATTCACCTATCTTTTTCCTGGATTTTTCCAATTTCACTCAAGACAGGTGCCATTTTCTTCCTAGTTTGTAACTTAAATTTACACTTATGTGTTTGATTTTCTCTTTTCTTTTCTTTTCTTTT
>JAYKAV010002914.1:17062-397672 GCA_035582835.1 Phoebastria nigripes | reverse complement strand
CTCCTCTCCTCTCCTCTCCTCTCCTCTCCTCTCCTCTCCTCTCCTCTCCTTTCTCTTTTCCTCTCCTCACTTCTCCTCTTCTCTTCTTCCCTTTTCCTCCCCAAGTGATGGAGAGAGTGAGGCTGAAAATAGAGAAGTATGTTCAAGAAAGACTTGAGTGGAGGAGGTTCAATGGAGGCCATCAAGATGGTGGGGCTGGAGCGCTCACCCTGCAAGGAGAGGCTGTGGGGATGGGTCTGGCTCAGCCTGGAGCAGGAACAACCTTGGGGAACCTAATAGCACCCTGGTGCCTATGGGGAGGGGATCAACAGTGCATTGCAGTAGCGGGAGAGACAGTGGTCATGATTTGAAACAGGAGAGTTTCTAACTGGATATACAGGATGGAGAAAAACACTACAAGGATAATTAGGCCTCAGAACAGGGGTCCAGAGTGGCTGTGGGATCTCTGTTGGTGGTGGTTTTCAAGCACTGATTTGACAAAGCTCTGAGCAATCTATCCTGAACTAATAGGTGACCCTGCTCTGAGCAGAAGGTTGGACTAGACTCCCTCCCAACCTGAGTCATTCCATCATTCTAAGAATAAGCATCAGGATTAAGAAAACATTTTTTCTCAAATAAGGACAAGAATAAAATACACTGGACAGGTTCCTGTTGTGCCTCAGCCTTGACTACAAGCGATTTAAGAATAGTTAATGTCTTGCTATCATTTATGCTCAAACTCAATTGTAAAAATCACAAAAGAGCAGACAAAGACTCCTCATATAAACATGGCATGCAGTTATTTAACCTCACACATGGACTCCACTGGCATGGCTTCTAGGGTTGAACTCTGCTTTTGTGTAAATCTCCATAATACTAACTTCAAATTTGCAAGTCTACTGCCAAGGCACTCGTCCCAAAATCTTAGGACTGTCTGAAACTTTGTTCCTTAGATATCAAAATGCTTAGGCTCCTGCTTCAATTTAAGTCCTTAGCTAATATTTACCTGAAGAAGAATGCATGCAGTTGCTTTGCTGATCTCAGGCTATAGTTAAGGAGTGGCTTACAAAATGATAGCTGGTTTGTAAATTGTCTTGTTCAATGGGAGTGGAACATACAGCTTCAATGCATCAGCAAGCAGGTGCCCCAGAACACTGTGAAATGCCCGTGCTGGGCTTGATTAGGCTAGTATAGCATTAGAGCTAGTCACTCACTGCAGAATCCACCTTCAAGCTAAAGTTTTGCAAACCCAAAGCTTGTGATGTGTGGTTGTGGCTTGCACTGCACTCGTGTCTTCCACAGAGATATTTTTCGTTTTCCATTTTTCTCTGAAAGTGGGAAGGTCACTAGCTGCAACCAGAAAAGACTCAAATACAAGAAACTTTGCAGAGCCTGTAGGAGTTGCGAACCATGAAGAGCACACTCTATAAAAATGATAGTCATTTATCTTTGTTAATAGTGCTAAGGATGTTGCACAAACTTGTAGGAAATTCCCATCCAGGGCAAAGAACAGCACTCCTCCCCTACCTTGCATCTTTATTGCAGCTTTTACAGGACATGAACTGTTACAAAATGACCCAGAGCTGCATCACAGCATGGCAGCAGCAGCGCGGCCAACGTGCATGATGCCTCTTCTTCTAACTCCAGCTCCCATGACCCTCTTACTAAGTGAAGGTCCTAGCTTTGATGCCGAGAAAGAATTAGCTCATACTTGTGATTTGGGAGAAAATATTTAAAATATGATCTGTTAAAAAAACAGAAAGCCACTAAAAACATCTCAATGGTATTTTGCAGTTTTGTGATTTCTCAAGCAAATTTCAAAACAGAAGGGGATACAGGACATGGGCAAGAGAGTAGCTGACTCAATTTTTGATTTTTGAACTCTCACTAATGGCAGTATTGTAAAAAAAAAAAAAAAAAAATAGCCCATGGTATGTTTTCCAAGGATTTTGACCCCTACTCCACCATCAAAATAAAACACCTCCATTTTTGAAACTGCTCCATCCCCACTCTGAGGCATGTTCTTTGAAAATGAAGAAAATGCATATTTTCCACTTGTTTTGCTAGATAAAGGGAATGAATCTGAACACTGGTTTTAAGCAACCAAATGAGAACTGAACACTGGGATATACAAAGAAACGCATTTTCCTGTAGACTCAGTTGGGATTTTTGTTATAATTTCTGTGCTTCCCATTACCTAGTGATACAGAAAATGGTAAGAGAAGCACACCCTCTGCCTCTGAAAAGCAGAATCCTTACTGGCAAAAATTCCTCTTTGGGGGTTTTTGCTGTCCTGGCAGCAGTTCTGGTTGTTTGGTGTGACTGTAAGGCCACGTGTCACTATAGCTGATACAGTCAACTGGTGGGGGGTTGTTTTCCATTCCATCAACAACTCGTTTCTCTCTGACCTGTTTGTGTTTATTTTTCTGGAAATTTGTTAATTTTAAAAACATTTTAAAATGCTTCCTCCACTTTAAAGTGACATCCACTTCATGTCTTAGCAGATCCCCACTCTGTTGGACCTATCCTTCCCCATCAACACTCTGCCCTGCTCCAGCAGGCATTCGTTGGTATCCCATGCAAATAGTTGAAATTATTTTGTCAGTGACAACAGTGGGACAGTATTAACCTTCTCATAATTCAGCTTTTTTTCATAAAAGTTGCACCAACTTGCCAAAGAAGCCCTATTAGACACACAGGCAAGTTTGAAACAAGCTCTGTTCAATCAAGGGTAAAAAAGGAGGGCTCTGTGCAGCACTTGTAGGATGAGATATCAGTACAGTGCTGCTCATATCAGGACAAAGCCAATATCTGCACTGTCTGGATCCACTTCCTCCTGCTTACGGGAAAGGCTACCACTACCCCCAGGGACAGCATTACTTTTGGTCCTGTGCAGAGCTGAGATGGGCACGCAGTGCCCTTCCCTTGCATTGTGACTGGCCCCAGCAGGCCAAGAAGGTGCCATTTCTAATAATATGCAGGCAATACAACCCTGAAGGCTAAGTTTCACTAGATCCCCCAAAATGAAGTAGGTATCTGCTTTGCTGAACTGAGACCCAAGGAAGAGGTCACAGGTGTCAGCTGTTGACTGTGTTGTATAGAAAACAACTTCTTTCCTTGGACTCTGATTCCCAGTCCCACACACAGACCTGCTTTCCACCCGCTGCCTGTATGTTGCTTTCCTGTCCCCTTTTTCTCAGACAGCATGAGTCTGAGATATCTGGCATCTCTAGAGAGGGCAGGATTGTTTTACCCCTGCTGGCCTGCCTGGGGGGAGAGAGGAACTGGTGGGAGGTCTGTACTGGAGTAGTACAGTGAGTCCATTGTCTCTGTTTCATTGTGCTTTAGGATTCCTGAAGAGCACCCAAAGGGGGCTTGCCCTGCCTAGTGCATGGTCCTGTCAAATTGGAAAGCAAAATGGTTTATTACACCCTTACGTTGGAGGGCTTCAGTCCTTGGAGAAGAGCTGCACTGGCACAATGAAAGCCTGAGAAGAAGTACTCCCAGAGAAACATGCTCCTTCTTTACATCTTGCTGAGTAAATTGCATATTAAAGCACTGGGTTCATGTGGTGGAAAATTGGGTTAAATCCTGGGTCTCTGCTAGTTTACTTTGGTAACTGTAATCAAGTATTTGAAAAGAAATTTATGAAGCAATACAGATCTCCCAACTACTGTCTTCCATCTGAAAATTGAGTTAATTTTGCATCTCTTCTAGTTGTTTTTTTGCCAGCATTTCAGAGCACAGATTGATTCTTGCTTTGGTTTTAAACAGCTCCCAGCATACTGGAACCTAATTTTTGGCTTAGGCCTCACATTTGTAGTAGTGCAAAGAAATGAGTCATTGATGTCGAGTTTCAGAATTGCTTTAAGCCAGTAAAGGTCCATACAGAAAATAAAGGGGTGTTCCTGTGCCCCTCACCCTTACCTCCCCATTCCCAGCTGTGCATTGGCATCTTATACCAGCTCTAGTGCCTATGTACATATGACCAGCCAGAATAGGGAGCTGATCTGCCTTAAAAGTAACAACTTATTGTCTCATGGCATAATTTTTCAGGGTTAGTTTTCTGTCGTATGATTTCCCTTGTGCCTGATTGCCAACAAAAGAAAGAACGAGAACAAGAGCAGAAGGGCAAGGCAACCTCTTTAGGGAATAGGCTGCTGTATATCAGTCATAATCTTCACAAGTAGAATAACTTTAAATTCCTTCATGCCAAGGAACATAAATAATTCCTGATATAGAAAATCCATTTGCTTTCCTTAAGTATTTTTATACAGAAACCCCATACGTGTGAATTGGTTGCTGTGGTTTTGTTTTTATGCCCCCTTTTTAAGCAATGGGAGTGGGTGCTTATTGCTGTGGTTAGTGCAATCCTCGGGTTATCCACAGCCGTATGTCTCTCTTCTCAAACCCGTATCATTTTTTCAGCATGTGCTTGGAAAAGATAGTAGCATTGTCGTACTCCTAAACACAGCACAATAATCTCCCCCACAGCTCCAAAGTAGAAGCAAAGTGGAAGATTCTACTGGCTGATAAAGATTATCTTCAGTTTCCTGTTCTAGGGATGAAAAATGAGCAAAAATAAAGGTCATCTGTGTTTATATTAACAATACAACAGTTCCACTATGTTTCGTAACAAAGTTGGGTCATTATTTATCCACTTGTCCTTTATATCATTGCTTTGAACTCTCTGGGTTTGCTTATCATGATATTTCTAAAATCTGTAAACAGTCAGGGAGAAGCATTTCTACTTTTCTAAATAGAGCATTAGGTCATTTTATTATCAGAGAAATATAACGCTGCCCATCTGTTGTTGTTCCACATGTGGAACAGCAGGCAACCTCCTCCTAACTGTTAATTATTTCAAGGAAGTCACTACAGCAACTTTGCCATATGGGCCCAGTTTCTTTTCTGCTCTTCGGGATAGCCTTCCCCACAGCTATCCATGAAGTACAGGCAGTGCTGTGCTAAGGAAACACACCCATCCACGCAAATCCCCAGCTAACAACCCACTCTTGATACAATTTGCAGCAAGTGTTTTAGATGTTGTTAGTGGAGCAAAGGTAGAGTTTCATTTTCATTTTAGGGCACTAATTCAGCTCTCGGTTCAAAATCAAGTTTGCATCTTCCTTGAAACCTCTGGAAAAGGTGAGATTCTCTGCTCCCTAACCCTGGGGTATCGTTACCTGTTAGATCACTGTACTGCTTCCTGCAGCAAGATGTCTCTCTCGTTACTCCCATATACCGGATAATACAGGAGGGCAGTAAAGCGGACAAGAGGAATAATAGTTAACTAGATCTGAAAATCCTAGGTCCCTTTGTGGTTCACTGAAAGCATGTTCTTCCATGTCAGAAGATGCTGGAAATGTTGAGGTAAACGAGTTCAGTCCCAAAGTAAACAGAAAGCCACTGTGGTTAGAAACTCCTTCAGGCAGGTATCGTATTTCTGCAAAGTATCTGTGCAGTGCTTAGGAAACTTTGCTAGTCCTTGCAAGTGCTACAGTAGTGCAGAAACACTAGACATTATTTGGTATTGATAAATAAAACTAAGGAGTTATCACAGTGGTGTGATCCCCTTTTGAGTTTAGAGAACAGAGCAAATCACATGTGAACCTGGTGCAACCTCTCACCTTCCCATACACTACTGTTCCCAGTTCCCACCACTTCCCCTCTGCAGCACCACCTCATTCAAGCACATCCTGTGCCCTGAGGAGTCATCACCTCCACCACACAAATAAGTACACCAAACTGTGCATCAGGATGTGGTGCTTGTGTCTCTTTCTAAGCCTCATAGAGATTTACATTGAAGATGTCTGGCAAAATTCGATGATCAGCTTACTCGTAATGGAAGTGTGAGTTAAGAAATGGCTTGGAGGCACCAGTTGGGTCTCTGTGGGCTCTCTTTGCTTCTCAGGATGGCTCAGAGCACAGTATGCTCTGCAACACACTGAGGCTAGCCTGGGCCATGGGGGTTTTCTGAAAGACCTGTGGTCTCTCTTTCCTGGGAAGATTATGTTGGGGTGAGGGCTGCTTTTTTTGCTTTGTCTTGAGGAGAGATTGTTTCTGCTTTGTTTTTCGGAGGGTTATATTTTCCTGGTTGGCATTACGCAACACTAAGCATACTCCCTGCAGGCATGGCACATTGCAATGTAGAGAAGGCCCAGGCACTCTTCATGATAGGAGATGTCTCCTTCACAGACGCTGCATCTCAGCAACATGTTCTACACCTCTTGGCAACTTCTTCTCCAGCTTCTCACCTTGACCAAGATCACTGTATCCACCTTTCCTTCATCAGGCATTGCATAACATTCTCCCTGGCAACACTGTGACCTTCTTCTAGGGAAGTGTGACATTCAAGAAGTCCCAAACCTGTTTTAGGTGTCTTCTGAGAAATTTGTCAGCAGAAAGTAGTAAGCATGGGAAAGAAAGACTGAAAACATTTCATGGGCCAGCAACATTCCCCAGACCAGATTATGGAAAGCTTGCAATAGACTGCTTGTGTAGATACTTGGCAGTGTTAGGTTGACGGTGGGACTTGATGATCTTAAAGGTCTTTTCCAACCTAAATGATTCTATGATTCTATGATATTATATGGCCTTTAGAAAGGAGCGTGGACCCTTGTGGACCAGTGGGACTAGGGTGATTTTTCTTTAAGGACCAACTGGATGGGAATATGAGGAATGTTTCCAGTTTATCTTGGAAAATCTGAGAGCTATACATAAGTGACATACCCATATCAGGATATAACTTTGTGTCTTGTCATGCAATAGAGATAACTAACTTTCTTGTTTTATACACACAAATCACATGCATTAGGAACATGAGAAATGAGGTACATGAAAAATGCACGAGAAGGAGCTTAGAAGACAGCCCTCGCTGGGAAACTACCCAAATCCTCTCATGAGGAAATGAAGAGGACAGAAATGGGAGGATAGGTGGCTTTGGAATTGCTCCAAGGTGTGAGGAGTATCTCCTGGGAAATGCATGTACCCACTTCCCCTTTCTGCAAAAGGAAGATTGTGCTCCTGGCTTGAGGGAAGGCAGTGAGAAAGTGCAAACTACAGAGAGAGTCAGCCCTATCCAAGCACCAGCTTGTTCCTCAGACAGATTAGTCTGGGGTAGCTCCCTGCTCATACTGCCTGATGCCTTACCTAGCACGGGGAAAATCCAAGCTAGATGCTGGTTTGCTCCATATGGATCCCCCCCACGACTCCACTGAGGTACATGCTTTCAGGACCCTACCCTAGTCACTGAGAATTTTATCACCAGGGACCTTATCAAAGAGGAAATTTTACTGAGAAAACTACTGTCTTCTTTGAGGTCTGTCTTACTGCAGGTAACTGTTATGTCTCTGTGAGTTGAGATAGTTTTCAATGGGAAGACTACCTGGGGTTTTTTTATGCCCTGGAGAAGAGGCGCCCTGTCTTTTTTAAATTTATTTAATTCCCAATGATCTATAATTGTCTGTATGGACTTGGACTACTTTTAATATATAAAAAACCTCACAATAATGTGCAAATTAATTGCAAATGTAGGTTAAATATGTTTTTGGGGTTTTGTTTTCACATTTTTCCAGTGTGTACTTTTGTGTGCATGTGCATGTGCATGTGATTATGACTTCACATGGATCAGGGTGCAGGCGAGATGATAACTTCTAAGCATGGTGGTACCATTAAGCATATTCCATCCTTGAGTATAATCCCCCCATAAGCAATGGCCACATATTCGATATAGCAGCAGAGATGACCACAAAATGTATGCTATACTCAGATCAGTGCTTTACTTTAAACTGGATGCTGCTGCAAATGCAGTTAATCTCTCTGCTTGTTTTTCTCTGCCTTTCTCAGGTTGTTACATGCTAAGGAAGGCCCTTGGCCTAAATCTTGATGCTATCTTATTTACAGGTCAGGAGTGTAGGTTGTGGTTGTTCCCATACTGACCGTACATGATATAATTTAATAATGAAAGTTTAGCCCCGAAAACTTTGCTGTGTCTCTTAAAGATGATATTTTCTCTTGCTTCTGAGGCTGGCAACTGTTGTATGAATCACTAGATGCAGCTGTGTCCATTTCATGAAGCCCAGCTTGCCTTTTGTATGCTTCCCCCAAAGAAGTGGAGTCTGGGCAGTGGAACCCACTAATACTACCACGGTTTTCCACCAGAAGATGCCTGCATGTAACCCTACTCTACCTAGATCCCCGTTACAGAGCTCTGTATCAGCACCAACACTATTTCCAAAGTCGGGAGCACTGCTAAAGGCAAGGCAAAAGTTTTCCAGCACTTTTACATTTCTGCCTGCAAATCTTCTAAGGGGACTTTATGAAACACATAGTAAGTATATAATAAAAAACCATAAAATAATAGAGCAGCAATAAAGTAAATTAGAGTAAGGGTGAGTTAGGCTCTAGGAGGTAAGCAAAGAGACTATAAAAGAGGAGGGAAAAGAATTAAGGTCTCCTGTTTTCTATCAGAAATCTAGTTTAGAGCCCAAAATCCATTCCCACAAGGACAAAAAGATGTGTGTGACACATGAGGAAATGAACTCTCCAGGATGTGCCTTGGGAGTGCTCTAGGACAGAGGCATTTTGGAAAGAGATGATAATGGCCTTAAAGGCCAGTGATGAGATTGTGGAACTCCTGTGTGTGGGTTCTGGAAAAAAAAGATATATTTGAAAAACCCCAAAAAACAAAAGCTCCTGGAAAATATGAGCAGCTCAGCTAATTGTAGACACTCGGGAAATTGAAAGACATTTCCTTTTTTTTTTTTTTTTTTTCAAAACAGGAGCTTTTGTACATCTGGCTTCTGTTCAAGGTATAAGGAAAAATGTCTTGATTTCTGTCTCTGTTATGTGCACTCTTCGCAGTCACAGACTGCAAACCTAAAATAAAGGAAATCACCAAAGTCTAAGCCCAAAATATTCCACCACACTGCTTATCAGTCATTAGGAAGTGGCCTGTTTTCATGGATGGGTCCATAATGCTATTTCCATTTTTACCCATCCATCAGATAAGAGCTTAGGAAATACTTGTGTATCTAACGGACAGATATAGAAGCCAGTAAACTTAAGTTGCAACTTCTGATTATAATAATCTAGACTATATAAATGATGGGGAAATTGTAAAAAGATAGCTCTAGAGCCCATTACCAACTCCAGTGGACCCATGGTAGACAACTCTCTTTCTGCTGCTGACATCTATGCATTGCTTGGTGTCATCTTAGCTGAGATTATAGCATTTGTCTTACTGGAATCACAGACAGATCTCTGTCAGACTGTGTACCTGACCAGATTCCCTCTGAAATCCATGTTTCTTACTCTAGTTACACTCATCATCTTGTCGTAGCAACTCTGTGAAAATGGTGTTGAACGATAGGTTTTCAGAGATACTTCTTCATCCGAATCAACTTCAGGAATCCCTTCTTTGTTTCATGCTCTGTTTCAAGGACTCAAAGAAAAACCTTGAAGGCTGTGACCCTGCTGTGAAATATCTCCAGACTGTTGATCACTAGGGTCTGCAGCAAGGCCCATCTTTTTGCCAAGGCTGCTGGAAAACTAGAAAAAGATAGAGTGTTTAAAGTAAAATGAGAAACTTGTGTGCATCTGCTCTGCAGTTGGGTTTTTTTTGCAGTGCTCAGTGATTTCCTATTATCTTTGTTGCAGGATTGCCCTGCTGTTGATAACTGTGCTGGTTCTGTCTGAAGCATTGATCTGGTTATCTGTCGTCCTTGGTATTTGGTGAATCTTAATGATATCGTAAACTGACTCTTGTTTTATACTCCATTTGTATTTGCTACTTAGAGCTGGAAAGCATGATCTGGAAAGTTAGAGACCTGAAATCCTATCCAAGGAGGCAAGAGGAATCTTGCGCAAACAGTTTTCTTAGGTTGGTGTAGCATCTTTCCATAACTTCCAGGGTCTCACAGCCCATTACGTCCTTTGGAGTGCATCTTGATGTGAGCTATTCTGATGCATAATGGGCTTCAGCTTAGTCCCAGAAGCACACAGTAAACAGCAACAGGGAGGAGGCTCTAGGAGGTACCACAGTGCTGTTGTTGAAATCTGCCGCACGGCATCTTGCCTGCTTTATCTGTCCAGAAGGAGCTATCACTCACACAGCATTTGGCTCTTCCACTAACTATGTCTTTTCTGGGCTTTAGCGGTTCTTGAGAGGCAAGAAGCCTGCTCAAAAGCACTGCAAATTACTGAAAAATCCAGGAGAAATCTACAACACTGAGTCTTGAGTTGATTTTTTGAATCACATTTAAAAACTGCAGTTCAGTCAGCAAAAGATCTGAGTTGGTGCGCAAGCTGTATCCTTTTCTCTCTTTTCCTTGGTTTAAGCCAACAATTAATCATGGCACAAGAGGTAAATGAGTGGGGGATTTCACTGTAAACTGTGCTGGTGGATTGGTAAACATTTCTGGTATTGTTGCAAATAACCAACACAAGTGTAAGGAATGGAAGTTTAGCTTTAGGCCTGTATGTTTACTGTTACGACTTTAAACTGTTTATAAGAAGAAGAGTACTTTAAATGTTCCTGAGAAGATGGGCAAAACCACATGGCTACTAAGGGTTTAACTGAGATAAAGTGTTTGCCTTAAAATTCAGAGAAACGTGGTCACTTTGCAGCCGTGGTTTGTCATTTAAAACATTGCTGTTGATACTGTGCTGTGACGCCAGCCTGAAACATTTATGGTAACTCCAGAAATGAGGTGTGTTAGAAGTTGGGAGGCAACATCTGGACTCTTCCTTATCACAGTGTCCTCAAACAGAGCTAATTCACAGGTCCGCATAAAATAACAATGCAAAACCCCCCTGTTCCTACTGTTTTCATTGTAGTTGTTAAAATGCAGACTTAAATGGCTTTCAATAAAGCCATACGTCCAGGATGCGTGGAGGTAGGTGAAAGTGTCAGTTGTTATGGTGACCAGTAAAACATTGATTGGGGTTTTCCACTAGCTAAGCCACTGGCTAAAAGCTCGGGAGACCTGGGTGCTGTTCTCTTGGGGATTGTGAACTGGACATCCCACCTCCCACATGTCTGCCAGGAGGCCTGGTCTGGCAGCTGCCCTCCGCACTGGGGAGCTTGGAGTCCATGGCTCAAATTCTTCCTCTGTGTGAGAGGGGTCAAACCACCCTTTCCCACCATCAAGAGGTTCTCCAAGAGACTAGCAAAGTGTTCCAGTCTGAAGGTATTTTCTATCCTGTTAAAGCTGTTTTACACTGCAGACGAAACTAGAAATTAAGTAGAGCATAGGTCTCTAGCCGGATCATACGGCACTGGGATGGGACAGTGAAGCCCTTGGTTCCAGCCGCTGTTCCAAGGTCTTTCTAAACATCCTGTGAGGTTTGGCGCCCTGACTCAGGATTTTTAAATACGTGGCATTGGCAAGTAAGAAACCAAGCTATTGCTGCCAGTACAGGTGGGGAAGGATGTCAGAAGGAGAAGGTCCCTCACCTTGGTGAAAGGGCTCTCCGCAGCTCTGGCCAAACTCCACTCAGCAGCAGTTCACAGTAGCCCAGTGTTACCTGAGGAGGAGTTTTGATCTTGGGACCATCCAGAGGAAAAGGGCAAATATGTAGCTTGCCATAGGTGTGACCATGACAGCCTGAAGTTAAGAACAACAAAAATTTTTTTGCTACTTTGTCAAGGTGAGTGCTCCGCGAGTGGATTTCAGGCTGACATCAGTAGTTATTAGCAACAGATACACAAGGACAGATGTAAACAACATTTCTGTCCACACCTGAGAGCTCTCCGTTTCCCTTATTAACATCCTTAGTTGATTGCTTTTTTGTTAGGGTGGTACCAAGAAGACTGCCTGACTATGGTGGACTCTGTAGAACACTGAGCTGGCAACAAATGGCATGCCTCCTTGAGGAAGCTATAAGTTAAATAGGAAAGACCAAATGTGAAAAGGAAGACAAGCATCCTTATCCCATGACATTGGTTTTGTGCTTTAACCCTGTCTTCTCCATGCACTCAGATCTGATGACAACAAACTAAGCTGTTGTCTTCTGCATGTGCCACTCAAAAAAACCCATGTTGTTTTCTGTGACTTTTCCTTTGCAGGTGGGTGTAGCCTCTTTCATGCTGCCCTGAAGTCAGCCCTTACCAGCTAGTGTTTTTTGTGCTCGCTGTATTTGTGACCTTTTTTAGCTAAGGTCTTTCTGGGTTGCACGATTGAAGAGTCTGCAGCCTTCACTGGGTTTATCCTCCCTTTGTCCTTGTGCCTCGTACGCATTTTAGGGAGCTGTCTCCCAAACTTTTGACCAGCACCCAACCCATTGAACCTTCTCAGTATTGCAAGTGCTCTGTTACTGAAGCAATATGTATGAAAACCTGCTCCATCTCATGGAGTAGCTCCCGTGGAAAGTGGAAGGAGCAAAATGTCATTGGTGAGCTGGAGGAGGAAGATGCCTTCAATGCAAAGGATTTGAGGTAGATAGATACAACCTCTGCCAAGTTCTTGGAGGGAATTCCCCTCAGGAATTCCTCTGCCAAATAAGGGTCTTCTGGATAACCCAGGGGGGGTATCTTGGATGGAAAATATGGTTTAGTCCTATGGTATAACAGGAGTATTCTTTGGTGATTTTCTAGTCTTTCTAAATGACTTTGATTTAGAAGTAACCCTTCAAAACCATGTTACCTGGGCTGGTATTTAGCTTGAGCAGTCAGATGTTACTTTTCAAGTCTCTGTCTCCAGCCCAGCTAAAGGGCTGTAGTAGCATAGAGAGTTTTCAAGCTGCTGTAAATGTGGGGCGGGTATTTAGGTTGCCATGCTTGGTTTAGCTGATGAGGAAGAACTAAGGAAGAACTATTAGTGCAACCAGTTATAAACATATTGCTAACATCTACCTAGAATACAGATGGTTCGTGCTGGCCTGTGGACACCACTGAGATCATAGCCCGGCCCATAGCAATATGCTTGCAAGGAAAAGACAATTCATTACAGACTGACAGGCTCGGTTAGCAGGATTACGATATGCCACTTTATACAGCAAAAGGCCAAGTTAATTATCTGTGGTATACAGGATAGCTGCATGTGTCTAATGGCCTTTGCTCCTTCCTGGAGGGAGAGATAGTTTATTATTTACTAACTCCAGATCTGAAACTGCTAAGAAATTTGATTTTTATTTTTCTCTGTGGAAATCGCCTGGAATCATTAATCGTGCTATTATTTCCCTTGCCTTCTCTCAAAGCTCAGAATAGGAAAAAAAAATCTATTTGACCAGGCATTTATATATTCATTTTGTTGATGAAAAACATATTCTAGTTTATACATTCATACCTCTTATACAGATATGTATCAATTTATACGTGTATTTATATGTATATACAAATATATGTGTGTATGTACACATATACAAAGACTTATATATACATATAAATATATATATATTACATATATATATACACACACACACAGACGTACATCTGCATTACCACCCTGATATCCATAGTAGCCATCCTCTGAGAGAAACCGCGTGATGGATTTCCTTAATGACATTCATCTGGCAACAATGCTCTCTTTATCACAGTACAGCGGTAGGTTAGCAGAAGGATGGACAAGCAGACTTTTTGTTTTGTGAATGAACCATTGCAGTGGTCTCATGCTCTTCATGAGGAGATTTCACTCCTGGAGAGGAGCTTGCTCTCTTGCCAATACTGCCTGTGAAAAGAAAGTTGCTTCAGCAGCACTTCACTGAAGCTGCAGGTGAGCCTGTGCCAAGGGTGGGGAGAGGAAAGAGGGCTCTGAGTGTGTTCCAGACTATGGGTCACAGCAAGAAAGCAGAAGAATGGTTGGATCATCTCTAAAAGAATGATCATGTGAAATATTTTGGAATAGAGTCAGACACTGAGGCATATGCCTATGGAGGATGTATGACATTGGTCAGTTTGAGCTTCTGGTGTATTTTTGTAATGTAATCACTCTACAGTCTTGCCTCAATAATGAAGAATGACTCAGCACAGTTTTTCTCCAAGTGTACGTTGCATGTGGGAATCCTCATAATATGGTCTTCAGTTTCTTAGCATTTAGCATGCATCATGGAGAAGTGCTAAAACCTAGCAGGCCACATTTCAAAACATGAGTTCGTACTTGGACACCTGGGTCCTGATTCAGGCAGACATTTAACACTTCCTAACTCTTCTTGATTTCTGAGTAACTAATGCATGTCCTTGGAGTTAAGCAGGTGTGTCTGTAAGTGCTTTGCTGAATCCATTAATAACAGCTTATATTCTCATCTCAGCCTCTCACCTCAGTTCCTGTTCAGGTTAATCACATTTATGAAGTTCATCAGAAGTATAAAACTAGTCATGGGTCAACCAGCCATGAATAATCAAATATATTGAAATATAAAGTGCACTTCTGGAAATCATGTTGTGCCAGCAGACATTCTGTTCAGAGTGGTTAAAACTCAGGGAATAAGTTACTCATTGTAAATTATTAACTCGTTTGTAATAAACAAGTAGTTTTCACCAGACATCTTGGAGTGTTCTGCTAAATAAAGCAGAGATATAAACTGAGAATGGGAAGGGATCTGGTAAATGGCTTTTGTTAAGGCACTGTTTTCTGACATATTCTATGTCATCCAGAATTGTAACTGAACATTTTTAAAAGGTTTTATTAGATGCTAAAAAACAATAACAAAGGACTGGATTGAGTCTGGAGACCAAATCTCTGATTTGGACCCAGCAATATTCTTGTTTGGCTGCTTTTACAGAAGAGGGAGTAAACTACACATAAATGAATTCATGAACAGAAAGGGATTTGGGCAAATAGATAAGGAACAGTACTTACACAGCTGGGTCATAAGAGACATGAAAAAGCATGAAAACAAGGTTCATTTAGGAAAAATGGCAGCTGTGTCAACCCCATATCCAAGGGCAGAATTTATTCAAAAGGCTTTTCAGGCAAAGGTCTGGAGCGGACAGAGGAAATAAGTTAGAGAGAAATGTGTTATGTGATCAAGACTGTGAAAATACTGGTTAATTTAAGTCCTATAAGCATCAAAGTATCTGCTTCCTAAAGCTAGGTTGTAATGGATCCTTTTTATATCCTGGCTGAGTCCCCATATGCAATTGTTAGAAGGTTCCACTGTTTCTGAGGAATGATGATAACCTGAAAAGGATCAAAAAAGAGAGACAAAGATTCATGATCTGTGAGAATCAACATAGGAGGTGGTAAACGGTACAGAATGGCTTTACTGCAGGTGTGTGGTGTTGGTCACAGTCTGCTCTATAGGAGTCACCTGACACAGCTTGGTTGGCTTACATCTCTTGAGCTAGTGGTCCTTTAGTGGGGTAAAGCCTTAAGAAATTAATTGAAATGAGTCGGTGATCTGTCTTGGTATGGTAAGTCTTGTCAAAATTAGTCCCTTCCTTTGCTTTCTTTCTGCACTGTTTCTCTGAAACACCTATGCAGCCTAAAGGGAATGACAGGGAAACACAAGACAAACCTGGGAAGTGAATGGAACAAAAGGAAGACAATTCAATCCAATCTTTCAGAGCATGAGGATGAGCCTAAATGCTAAGTTTTTAGACATATGAAATATCTGTAGAGTATAAAGATCTGGGAACTGTTATCTATGCACTATGAAGATCTGGGAACAGAACCTTGGCATAGGGCAAGACCTTGGGACAGTTATCCTTGGAGAAGTCTGTTTCTCAGTTTCAAGTGCTTTGGGCTATCCATGTGTGAGCATATACAAAAAGTATTTTTTTCAATTTAAGAATTTAATTAAACAGCATCGTACTCTGCAAGAGACTTTAGGCTTAGATCATCAAAGATATTTGTCATTGTGAATTAAGTGCCTGAATAGTGGATCTGGACTTTACACTCTGGATCAGAAATGCCCTTAATCATTTGTTTGGTTTAGGCACCCTCTTTTGAGCCAGCTGTGCAGGTGAAGGTGTCAGCATCACCCCAATGGAAGCTGCCACCTATGCAATTCTGCTGGCAGAGTGGTTCCCCAATACGCTGTACGCAAAAACAGCTGGCGTAACACAAACCCAAGCCGTGTAGTTTGAGTGTGTAAATCAACCTGGCTGATTTTCCCTGGGACGGTGATGAGCACCTTGGGGGATGATCATCTGGCTTAGGTTGGTGCAGCATCAGAATCTGTCTGTAGCTGTAAGGCATCACACCAGCACCACCACACTTATTGTAATGATTCGCCTGCACCTGGCCTTCAAGCTCCAAATTGGAAAAACCTGCAAGCAAAACTGGCACCCTAAAAATGTTGAAGGAGAACCAAAAATGAAAGTAATCCATAATATGACAGCTAAGAAAGGGTAAATAAAATGAAAACTCTCTTGAGACAGGGGAGAGCCTTCCTTTATTTCAGCTTCGTTTATTCTGACCTTATGTCTTTCTTTATAAATGTTCAGAAACCACAGTGGAGCCTTTTCAGGTTTGGGGACCATGGTATGCTTTTCTTCTCACAGGGCAGCTAAGTTTCCTAAGAGCTTTGTGGTGAGAGCTTTCCCCATCCCTGATAAAGGCAGGCTCCCTGCCTCATAATACCAATTACTGTTCACACCATGAGGAGAAGTTTTGCCCAAGAGATTTGACAGACTGTGTCTACAAGACACTGACATGGCTGGACTTCACAGTCTGTCAGGCCAACATTCGCTGTGCAGAGCACAGAAACCTGTAGATGATATGGGAATGTGTCTGCAGGAGGGCTAGTTAGAAGAACAGAGTTAGTGCACATCAGGACCCACTCTCAAACAGCCTGCACAAAGCTGTTCCTGCAGTTTTAGGCCAGTGCATGGACTGAGGTGGTGGTGATTTTGATTTTCATCCCCATCCACCTCCAACATTTGTATTTGATTTCTTGGTGATGTTTAATGATTAGTTAAAGCTAAAGTTAAGAGAGAAGTGCCTATTTTGGTGCAATTCTTAGAATTCAGGGCTGGGAAATTCAAAACTGCCAAAATACAATAAATGCGGAATTTTCACTGGCACCAGGCAAAATACTAGTTTTTGTGAAAGTCAGGCAGCATGACCCGTTCTGTAATTTCCAGTAATGTAACATGAAAGCAAAATACAGCCAGAAAACCAGAGAGTGGAAGATCCAGAAACAATTTGGCTACCTGAGATCATCCACACCCTAAAATTTACTAAATTGTAGTTTCAAACTAGTGTTTACCTTTTCTCTCAATAGCCTTTTTTCCAGGTGTTCATACATAGCCAGCTCTATGGACTTGCGACTGAACAGAGATCTTCTCTTGTAGATAAAAAGTCATGGGAAATGGTCTCTCTCCATTGTCAACAGGAATCAAACAGGACAAATGTTTTCTTCACTCATGATTTAAAAGGAACTGATGTTTACCCAACAGCTAGCTTTCCATTGTCAGCTCTGTTACTCCAAGTCCCTATGTATTCTAGCCTTGATGGCAAAAGCAGCCAGTTTCTGTAGGTATTGAGAGACGATTTTATTCCCAGGCAGGGGGCAGACCCAGACACTGCTGAATTAGCCACCCCTGCCAGCCTTCTCCTGCAGATGGACATACAGTCCCCCATGATCTGCCCATAGCGCATTTGCAGAGCAACACTCCCAGGATGCCTGGCCCGCTGGCCAGCTGGTATCCCACAGACTGGGGAGGGCTGCTGAGTCTTTGCTTGGGTTGCGAACCTGTTGTTCCTGCCCTAGGGGAAGCTAAGAGCCTGATACATCGCTATCTATTCAGGTTCAGTACACAACTGTCTTTAGATAGTGTGACTCATCAGTGGCCTGCTCTGACTTCTGCCCAAATTCTATTTGGTGTCCTTTTATTTAAGAAAATAACTTCTCTAACCTTGAAGACTGATTTGATTTCTTGAAAACATTATATTGATTCTTTTTTCTGCCCTCCTGCTAATATTTGCTGCTATAACAGACCTGCAATGTAGAAGTGGTAGCTTAGAGCAGGTACTGAGCTACAATGTAGTGGAATACAACTGGCTCCATAGCACCTTTCAGCCTTTCTAATACTCACAAATTCACCTGAGTAGCATCTCTGTAAAGAGCTCGTTGGCTTTCCTTTTGTCCAGTCACTCTGTAGATCTCTAGGCCCTCGAATAGCATGGCATAAAAGAATCAGGCACAAAACCTGAAGCCGAATGATGAATAGGTCTGATTTTGACTTACACTCACCACCCCAAGTCACGAGCTCTGACATCTTTATCTGCAGCAGAGCAAACTATTACTGATCCCAGCTTGTCCAGCCTGCTTCTCTGCCAGAAGATGCTACTCCCATGGTGGGATGAGAGAAGCACACATGCCTACACCACAGCCCAGTGTATTACCGCAGAGTGCTGATCAGGGGTGGGTAGAAAGGCAGGAGGTGGTTACACTTAACCTACGGCAGACGAAACCACCAGGGCTCATGATTCAAAGCCCTCATATCCTGATTGCACCACACAGGTAGTGTGAAATGGCCTTCAAAGTTTTATAACTACAGGAGCAGTGCTACTGTGCCTCAGTGCAAAGGAGATTCCAGGTCCATTTAGAAATATGCTCAGTTTTATAGATTCACAAAGAAAACCAGTTACACAGTGACTGAAGCTGCTCCAGTTGTGCAGAAAATTCATACCCACCTCGTGTGAGGCTGTTGAAAGAATCTGGAAGAAAACTGAGGACTGTTTTGAGTATTTCTAAGTTACAAGACAGAATTGAATTGGATATATTTTCTTTAAAAGTTGTCAAATCTCTAGTGCATTTCCTCCCTTCACTTTTTGAACAAAAACTTAAAATCAATTCTCCACAGTTTTGCTGTGCTTTCAAGGTGCATTTGAAAAGGCTGCATTGTTTTCCCCAGAGTCTCTTGAAGCTTTTATAAGTATCTACCAGCTTGATGTCAGAAGGAAACTCATATGGTCCTCTTTCTACAAAAGTGGTTGACTACTTCAAGTGGATAATCAGTTAGACAGCTGACTTAGCAGTCAATTGACCACTCCAATATCCAGTCTGATTGATGATTTTCCCTTTCTTTCCTGGTGAAGTGAAGCATACAGGTGTCTTTGTTGTTGTTGTGGAAACACTGAGGTCTGACGTAGCCTTTTAGTTAGGTGATTTCACCTCTGAGGCAGGAAAAATGGGCCTTTTGCAGTCAGTGGGTACAGATCAAAGCAAACGGGAGACGAATAGTTCATACAGTGGGAAATTGAAAGAAGGCTGGAGGATAGATGACTGTGAATCGGGTTGAGCTCTCATTTTGGCAGGCAGGCAGACCATCCACAGCCCTTTGTGTTCCTGCAGCTTCCCGCTCACATAATGTTTGAGAGGACAGGAGTGTCGCCCATCTTCTGTGGAGCTTGGGAAATTAGTTACCAGCGTTTCCAAAAAGGGGAAAGGTCCTCCCATGTGCTTGGAGCACCACATTCATAAGTGACCTTGCACTCACAAGTTTCCCTGGATACATATCAGTTGTTTTTTGGGGAGCTGATACCAAGACTGGTTGTCCATACACACATCAGATTGGAAATGGAGGCACAAGGGGCAGCCAGAGACTGACCTTTGAAGCTCAGGGGATCCTCTGTGCCTGAGCACAGTCAGTGGCTGCGTACATTGGTGACATGGCATTTGGCACCTACAGAAGAGCAAGGCACACCTACGACAAGCTGCTGAATGGTGGAAAGATACACAGCCACCTTTTAAGGACAGTGTTATCATATTCTCCTTTATACCACAATTGCTTTATAAAATGTGTCTGAAGTCACTGGGTCCCTTGGATGCTTTTAAAATGTGTATCCAGAAGCAAACCAGCTTTCTGTATGGTTAATGCTGAGCTGGAGTAGAAGCTTATAATGAATATTACATTCCTTCAGTATGCACAACATGCAGGTTCTCGTTTCTGTAAGTTCTCTTTGCATTGTTGCAGGAGTGCTAGGTGCGTGTAAATATAATTTGCAGCCAATATAAAGCTATAATATGCTGCCAGAGTGATGTGAAAGGGTCTCTTAGCACAATAAATGGCTACCTTGAGAGTTCATTACTGTCCAACAGTAGCAATACAGCCAAAGGATTATAAAGTATCCTGAGCTGCATTTCTTTTTGGTTGAAGGTGATTTAGCATTCAGAAATAAGCTTGGTGGAAATCCAGATATAGTGGTCCGAGTCCCACAACAGACCTTATTTCTGTGCATTTCCAAGCAGGTTTGCCCACTGAATGGCTCAAACACGTTCCTAGTGCCATGGTTTCTTAGTTCAGATTTGTACAGCAAGAAGCTTACATCCTATTGCAATGGCAAAAAGAAGGGGTGAGGTCTATCCACTGAGGTGCAGCTTTGCTGGGGAACATGAAAGAGAAGGTGTGTTCAAATCGAAGGTACCCTTTTAGATACTGTTTCAAAATTCAGCCTGCTGGCCCTTTTCTCTACTTTCACTTTGATATGCCCTATGGTGGTATCAGGCCCACAAGACCCTGACAGCACTACATTTTACATGCAGCACTCCTTAATTATTTGGCCTAATCTTCAACTCAGGAGACCACTCATGGCATGGTGGAAAAGGTCTTTACCTGTCTCAGAGACTCATGGGGAGGACAACTTGTAAAGAGCTTTGAGATCCAGAGCAGAAAAACAAAAACAATGCTACTTGCAGAGTTTTTTGTTCATAACCACTTCTACATGTTTAGATGTCGGACTGCTTCAGCCTCATTCCCCATTGCGGCTGATGACAGTTGTCCCATTAAGGCAGATCAGTGGGAGCTTTACCTGATATTCCCGGTGGGAGTGGTGGGCAGACTCCGGAGAAGAGGTGGGAAGGGGAAGGCCTTTGAATCTTTGGGACACCACACCACATATCTCTGCTGCAGCATGCAGCCCTCCCTGCTGGGCAGTAGCCATTTGCCTGTTGATCCCTGGGGAGCAAGGACACTGCCCTTTTCAAGCAAAACAGAGTGACAGTTGGAGCCTCTGATGACAGGAAGCAGGATTTTTTTTTCTTTGCATGTGTTTTTTTTCCCCTTCGTGTTTTAAGAGAGTAGGAGGAAGTGACTGAAAGTGAAGCCTGGGAACAGCTGGTTTCTCTTTTGGGTCACAGAATTATCCAAACTGTTTGCAAACTCAGGTCTGTAAAGCTAACAAATTGAAAGTCACTAAATCCACCGTATACTTTAGGTTTCGTTTGACGCCCACATGCTGAAACTACCTCACTTACATCTGCTAATGCAGCGAGATCCTTGCTGGAGTGAAGTATCACCCCTGCACTGCTTGTCTCAACATGCTGATTTTCAGTGCTGGGAGAGTTTCCTTCAGCTTTGGGCAGTGTCAGCACAGTGACATCTGTGGCTCCTTCTCCCACTTTCTTGAGCATGAGTGAAGTCACCTGCAAGTTCCCTCCATATGTTTCTGTAACAAAGGTGTTACCTTTTTAAGAGACAGACTTAGCAGAGTGAGGTGTGTGGAAGAGAAAGCAGACAGTATGGCTACATGTTTCCATAACCTCCAGCACTGCTGCTTGCAATCAACATAATCTTTGCCTTAGAGGAAAGGAAATCCAGGAGGAGCAAAAGTAAGCTTCACACTAGGAAAAATCAGTGGGGTGCGTATGTGATTTTCTCACTCCTCCAGCTGCTCTTTTTCCCTGTGCATGGTAGTGCACAGTGCATGTTAACATTAAATACATGTAAGAGTTATAATAGATGTTGGAGGCTTCCACTATAATGCCAGATAAGTTAGGCTGGCTAACTGCTTTCAAATATCTTAACTTTTCCAGTGCAACTTCCTCAACATGGTTATTTTATCTGTATTACTTATACATCTGTAGTATGACAGTTCTCAAAGTCTATCAACACCCGTGCTGTTATGCTCTAGGCTTTAGAAAGCGTACAGGAGAATGTTGCAGAAACACCTCCCTCAGCTTCATTGACTTTAAGATGTACTACTGATCCTAATGTTGCAGCTTGTGAGGAACAAAACTCCAGTACCTCAACCTGCAGCCTGGAAGACAAGACATAGCAGATGGATTTCAACAGTCGCATGGGCAGAGAAAAAGGGTAGCAGAAATAAAGTGAGCTTTAGGATGGCCTGGCCCATGTGCACTGCTTGCTTAATCTTTGTGACGCCTTTGGTAACAGTTTTAGTGAAAGGAGGCACCAACATGGAAAAGCTGTCCCTGGTGCACTTTCAGCAGTCAAGGAGCTTCTCAAGTCTGTTGTTCTTAGATTTCATTTGTTAAGCTGTCAGCCTCTGAGCAATAACTGCCATCTTAAAGAGGAATCCTCCATGGGGAGGAGGAAAAGTGCTTTTCTGGACTGTGTGATTATCACTTCCAACCACAGCCAACCAAATGGTATTGATCCTTTGGTGGAACATAAGTACAAAAGGTGCTGTTGAGCTAAGTGAATATATTAGCAAGGACACCAGTGCTAAAAGAGCTCCTCACCTCTCTCCAAAGCTGTTCTTTCTGGTAGAACTAATATTAGGATGTGGTCTCAGAAGAGTTACCAGATGTCTCATACTAACGTAAACCTAGCTAGAAGAAACCGATACTTCTCCATTTGATTTTTTTTTTCAACATCACCTCTAACTCAGCCAAGGTTTGTTTATAGATCCATTGCTTTTCATGCACTTGGCAGGTTTTTTGTTGGGTTTTTTTTGTGTCTCTTAATACATTCACTTAGCTCAACAGCACAGTTTGTGCTTATGTTCCACCAAAGGATCAACACCTAAACATAGAAACTTTTCTGTGAGATTGATTTTAGGTAAAGACAATCAGGCAGTAACCTAGGTTCACTGACAGCTGGTGGTAGAAGATGGCCCCACTGAGGCTGCCTGTTTTTCCTTTGCTTTCTTTAGGGGAAAAGGAGACACATCTGTTTGAGCAGCACATACTACCCAAAAAGGTGATGTCCATCTCTTGCATGCAGAGACCTGCACAGAGCCAGCCTTGCAGGTGGCTCTGGAAGCTGAGGAGGGCTGTGAGGGACATGGGACACTGTTCCTTCCCTTCTCCATCTCTCCTCCTAGCGAAAGATCTCTGCATTCTTGCAAAAAGGAGGAGCAGCAAGCTTCAGTGCTAGTTTGGTCTTCCCTCTGCCTCACCTTGTCCTCAGCCTGCTCACACACCAGCAACACAGGAAGAACAGGGCTACCCTGCTGTGAGGACAGAGAGAAGGTCCTACAAAACCATTTGGTTGGCCGATAAGGTGCATGGTACTGAGGAGGCAAGAGAAAGATGCACCTGTGGCATTATACAGAATTGCCTGAAACCTCCCCACCGTCTTCAAACCCCATTCATTTGTCTCCTTCCCCCTCTCTTCCTTCAGCCTCCCTCCAGTCACATCCATCCCTCCCAGCTTCAGCTCCTCTCTTTCTCTAAAGCCCTMTTTCTTTCTGCCAGCACACGTCTCTGCTCCCAGCCTCTCAACATCTCACTGGCCCATTTGGGCTCCCCATACACCTTACTGACACATTTCTAAATACAGGTTAGAAACAAGTCCTCTTGGTCTAACTTCACTCTCTTCATTACTCAGCTAGCTGGATAATTGTAGGGGTTTTAAAAGCCACATACCCTATTGATGAGACTTTCGCTTCTCACTCTTGGAGGCACTCACAAATTTTCCCACCACTCCTAAATAGCATGTAACTGTTGCAGCTGCAGGTATTTGTGCATTTTACCTCTTCGAACTCATCCTGTAACTACAGAAATAGGGATTTTTTTTTTTAATTAGGTGATACTAAAACTTCACGTAGTGCTATTTAGCAAAACTTACTTAGGAAAATAATTTTTCCTTATCCTGCAACTAAAGCAATGCATCTTTTGATTCAAATAAAAAAGGAATGATGTGATGCAAGCAAAACCAATTTAATTGTGAATTGAGACAAAAAGTGAAATTCCTAGAATGTTTAACAAAATAAAACATTATTTTGACTTTTGCTGTTTTGACCTGATATTATTTACAAAAATCTATGCAAGACAGTAAAAAATGAGTTGTTAAATGCCTTTACTGAAATGAAATCTTTGACTTTGTGTTCATTAAATATTTTGACTGACTACCTATTTTAAATGTTGGTGAAAATACTTAGCTTTGCTATCACTGAACACTGATTATCCTTGGAAGCTTCTAAATTTTTCTTATCCCCAGAAATTATTTACAACATTTGCATCCAGAAATGGCTGCTATTAGACACTGTCAGATTTTTCAGTATATTGAGAGGCAGAGCTGCAAGACAAGCAATTCAGTTCATCAAGGAGTCTAAGGAAAGACAGGAGTTTACAGGAAAGGTCTGTAAGCTGCAGTCATTGTCAACAGATAGAGCAATATTTGCAAGATTGGTGTGATTGAAACATGCAGGAAATCAACAGAGTTTTCTTGATGTGTACTGACGGAAGAGCTGAGCGAACACACGCTCATGCTTTGTTTCGCCCAACAGTTCCACGCATTGCAGTTGAGAAAAGTCAAATACACAATTATTGGTGTACCACCCCTTCTCTTGCGTTTTCACTCAGTGTCTGGTGGGGACAGGGCAGAGGACATGTCTGTGCCATTGAAAACTCTGTGGACAGATTAGGCTCTGCACATGTCATTACCCAAGTGAGGTCCTGTCCACAGGAAAAGGAAAGCTCATTTTAATGTCATCATTCAGCTGTGCAGCTCCATTGCATGCTTGGTGTGGGGGACTTTATTCTGTTGCCCAGGTTGGGCTTTTTGTGTTTCAAAGGGAAATAAATAAGTGATGCTGCCTCTAAAAAGCCAACAAACTGAGATGTCACTGTGACCGACACAGGCTTCTGACTTCCATGAGTTTTCAATTACTGATAAAACTGCACCTGCTATTTTAATTCAGTTCTTCAAGACCTATCTTGGCCATCTGCTGTAAGAATAAATGCAGCAATCATTCAGATCAGGGAAAAATGTGACTGCTATGGCTGTTTGCTCCTCCAACAGGTTTTATTCAGATAACACTGGTCTGGTTTAAAGGCATCTCTGTGACCTTTATGAATTAGTGACTTACACCTAGGGTATGCAGTCATGACACAAAGAGCCTTGATAATGGGTCCCACAGTTTAGAATGGCGGTACAAGACAAATTTTAAATCAGTACAGAAAGCAATTCTTCAGTCTATTTAATTGACATACAGTTTGTATGGAGAAGTCAATTCTTTAATTAGAGTGGCTGATATATGAGAAAATACAGTCAAACTTTTAGCACACAATTCCTTCTCCAGCTCATCAGTTTTTTCCAACTGTATTGGTTGTTTCCATTAAGAGACATTACCTCTCCCTTCAAGCCTTGACCCACTTCTATCTCTAAATCATCACAGTTACAACACAATCCTACCCATTTGTTCATCTGGTGCTCAGAAGTATTTCCTGACGTGATCTACAGCTTCTGGTTGTGATGTGAACTAGCTTTTTTTTATTACTATTTTATCAGCTTACATTTAAAAATTGTGTTGAAGGAACGTTAAGATTATAAAGTCAAAGACTAGGAATTACCTCCATGAATATAACCTGTCTGTACAGACCAAGTTCAGCTTCCTAGAGTGTGGCCTTCACGGTACAGTCAGAAATCACACTTTTTTCCCTTTTGACTTCTTCATCCAGTACAGCGCTTGACTTTTAGGCTGCTTAGGTTGGATCAAGTATTCACCTTTAGACATCTACACCTCAAGAATTTGCTGATGCTTTCTTTGCAAAGAATATCACAGCTTCATCCTGGTGCAAGAGACCTAGGGTCTCTTCACAAGTCTGATCCTGATTCCTGGTGGGAGGAAATTAAACCTCACTTGTAAGAGACTTTGAGCATCAAAAATCGGCTTAGCCAATTTTTTTGATACTTTGATACTTGGGGAATCAAACATTGGCTTAGCTTGGTGGATGTTGCTTAAAGCACTAGGCAAGTTTTCCATCCCCTGTAACAGAAATGTCAATTCTTAAAATCAAAGGTTAAACAGTAGTGAGTTGGAGACCACTTAATGGAAGGTAGGGAATGCTGTGCAAAAGGCAATTGCATGGATTAACGTTCTCTACACTGTGGCCAGAGCTTAAAAAATTGGATGTGGCACAAACCTTGCTTTTAATTGCCATTCTACTTCTATCTTCAAAATATTAATCTAAGTTTTAGTGTGGATTTTAGTCAGCCACATTTCAAGCAGATACGTGTTTTCCTCAAGGCTCAAAGGCTTCTGGGGCTATGGGGGCAGTGTTTTGTCCAATGGTGCAGAAGGCATGAATTTCACTGGTCATAAATTCATTAAAGTTTAAGACATTAAAATTACTTCTACCATCGGTTGGCTGCAGAAGCAGGAATACAAAATGATATCTTGAGCCTGGTTCTAGGTGCCATCCTTCACTCACATCAGTGGATTTTCAGTTATGCCTGTAAACAATCACACAAAATTGCCAGAGAGTGATATGAATTCATATAATATACGTAAGCTTGTCAGGTAATGCGGAAGTTGCTAGTTTGAGTTTAATCAGACACTTTTCAAAATAACACCAAAAATATGTTAAAAGAGAAAGAAGTACTGTTATTTTTCATATTTGTGGAGACTATTGGCCCAAATATTTGCACTGAGCTTCAGAAGGTGTTTGTCCCTGCTCACCCTGTGCATGTAAGTCAGAGCAGCCCAGAGCCGCTTTAAATGACTGCAGCTGCCAGGAGCCTCTCTGAAACCACACAGTCACTGAGAACTGGTGAAGCACAGACACATTTGATCCTAACCCTAAAGGACTACTCTTGTTTTCTTCTCCTCTAGGGCAGGGGTGGGTGGGTGGACAGGGACGTTGTGCCAGTTGTGCCTTTAACCCACTGCAAATTCCCCTGCCCTTGGTGGGGTCTCAGCTAGCATGCAGGGCTGGCTCTGATGGGGCAGGGAGTGGGGAGCCTGTCCTTCCTATCTGCTCCCAGGCTGTCAAAACAAATCAGGTAATGTTCCCACTACAAGCACCTACTTCCTACTGGACTTCAATTACAGAGTGAACATGCACAGGAAAAATGCCTTATGCCTGGGTCATGTGCAGCTAACTGAGAAGGTATTCTCTTAATACGTGTATTTATTTTCCTTCAAAGTAGATCTAAACAGTGATTTTCCACCCTGAACAAATATCAGCTGGCTGACACAGGAAAGTAAAGAAAAAGAAAGATCCCTCTCTGGGGTAAATTAAAAGTAAAGGCTTAAAGGTTGCATGTAACTAGGCAATCATGAAGCTGAAGTGGTCATCGGATGTTTTGCCTTTGTTCTGAAAATGAGTATGTGTATGGCATTCATTCCTCTCTTCTGTTTCCCAAGCCCAGACAAAACTGTTTGCCAGCTCTCTGCCTGTTAAGCCAAGATGGATGCTACAGAAGACAGCTTGAGCCAGTGCCTGAGAGTCCCAGCACCCTCTGTGCGGCTGTTTGTCATAAGGATTTAGCAGGGCTTGAGTTCACCTTTGCTGTTTTTTTCGGCTATGAGAGGCAGACAGGCAGACATCTTTAGCCTCTTTCACACAGGCAGGGAGAAAAAGCAGATTCAAAAAGCACAGTTTCACAGATCTGGAACACAACCTCAGCAGCGGCATTAACAGTTTTTTCCTAAGGAACTGGAGTTTAAAATCCTTGGTCGTCCCTCCTATGTTAAAAAAAACAATCAGAAGGAAGGTTTCTCAGTGATTTATAAAGGACAATGGTAAAGGGGAAGGAAGGTGTGTGACTTATGCTAGACTCAAGCCTGATCGGCTTAGTATCTGCAAAGAGAGAAGATTAGAGCCCAGGCACGTGGCACTGGTTGAAGTGGGTCCATGCAGGAAGAGCCTGGGTTGTAGAAAAGTGGCCAAAATGTCCCTTTTTCTCTTCAAAACACACATCTGTCCAGAAAAAAAAATTTCTTCTTCCTAGCCATGCATGAGGCAAATGTTTTCCATGATTCGGTTAGTCTGATGCTTTCTGTTCAGTTTGCTTGATGTAGTGCTACCGAACACTGTGAAGGCTTCCTCAGCAGAGCTGGCATATAGCAGCAGGATCCCATGCTGTTGAAAGGAAGTCTTCCAAGGGCAACTGAAAAATTAGTGAGATCTTCGGTAAATCCCCTCAGCTGGCCCAGAGCTCTGTGCAAAATGCCTCCTCTATGAGGTCAAGGGAAGACTTGGGTTCTGGAGATCATGACTCAGAAGCCTTCCTCACCTGGTGCTTGGGCCCACAACCCGTTTGTGGCTGGTCCCTACTTTTTGACTTCCTCGTCCAGCTGGTCGAGCCAGGAGAGTGTCCCTGAGCTGAATCAGTGGGTTTGCACACATGCTGCAAAGCATATAGAGGCGATAGAAAAAGCTGCTCCCAATGTAGGGGAGATGCTCTTTGCTCTTCACAACATGGTATTAAAAACTGCCTGGCCCAGGAGTCTGTTGGAAAGTAGTGTGATCCAGGTACACTCCTGTGCCTGGTGAGACATCACTGCAAGGTTCCAACTGGCCCCCGCATGCATCCCGCAGTGTGCTGTACAGGAAGGGTGTGCGCTTGTTTGAGGTGAAAGGAGTTCCACCAGGAAATGCCGGTGCTTCCAAGAAATGACTCGGGATATTTATTGCCTGTGGAGCGAATGCCAGGCTTGGATGAACAGCATCCCATCTGACCGAGCCAAATGGAATAGCCTCCCTCCTCTTTGGCAGGGGGGGCTAAGTCAACCTTGCTGAAATGAAACACCTTTGTACCATTTGCATATTTCTATGATGCTTGAA
Organism: Phoebastria nigripes; assembly: GCA_035582835.1. NCBI lineage: Eukaryota > Metazoa > Chordata > Aves > Procellariiformes > Diomedeidae > Phoebastria > Phoebastria nigripes. The sequence goes on along the minus strand of JAYKAV010002914.1, from coordinate 369,043 downwards.
AAGTGACCATATACTGCTGTCATTATCCACTAGGAAGATACCTAGCGGGACTATAAAACATGAATAAGGTGGACATGTAATACACTACAAAGATAAAGACAGTAAACATTAGTGTAATATTTTACAAGTCTCTTCACGTATCATTCCATAAGATCTGTAATCTAGATGATTCAAAAGAACAGCACTGGTGACGTGCAGCCTCTGTCTGAGAGCTTTGTTGTTCAAATCAGGGAACTAAAAACACCTCTTCTCTCTGGTTTCCTGTCCTCCAGTATAATAAAAATAGTAGTATATTTCCCATTTAGTAACAATTTTACCCATTTAGTAACAATTTTACACGTATGGCAGGTGAGGCATACAGGGCATGGAATGACCTAACATAATTTTCTACACTTTTTGAAGCAGTCCATTATGTAAAAAAATTGGAATATTCCCTCTGGTAGCTATGGACCAGCTCAAAAAACTCCCATGTATTGCACATTTTTTTACTTTCCTGCTTCTTTTTTCTTCCTTCTTTGCAATGATTGTGTACTCTTTATTTGCATGGCCTACAATTTTCCCTTACAACACCCAGTCAATGCTGCATTCCTCTGACTTTCCAAAAGCTTATGGCTGTTAAAGGGATCATGTGAAGGTGTTTAAATTATGCCTGGAGCAGGCATGCACAAATTTAAGCATGATTTGTGGCCTGCCTGGAGAACCCTTTCTCCTGATGAGTAGCGCTTTAGTGAATAGTCTCACTGACTTAAAAGGGATGACTCAAGTAAGCAATGTGCGTTGCAGTTAAGAGGTTGAACACAGGTGGAAAACCAAAAGGTGTACGGAAATTCTTCTCTGCTGAGTGTGTGCACCCAGTTCCTGAACAGCATGAGCAGCCAGTGCATGTGAACACAGGTCCCTCTGTGGCAACGCATCCTGCCTGATTTGAGTCTATGCTGGGAATGAGGAAAAATGTCTCTCATTACCTTGCAGTGCCTATTGGTCAATATCTGCATTTTCAAATGGGATTTTTGGAAAGGGAGGAGGGAGAAACTGCATCACAAAGCTGGACAGAGAAACAGGGTCCCTAAGAAATCACGCTCCACAACATTGCTTTGCTGGGTGGCAGTGGTGATGTGTTACCACTGGAAGCTCCTTTCTGCTGGGAGAAATTTGGCTTGAAGACTCAAAAGCCTGTCCACCATTGCAACCATGTTGATGGAGGGCAGGCTCCAGCTCCTCATCTGAGCACAGCTGTTGCTGCCAGCCAGGATGTTGCCCCCCTTCCACTCAAACTAGAGAACACAAATGAAATACTCCATCATCTGCATTGTCTGTGTCCTCACTTTCTTTTGGGAAAAGAGGGAAACAGGTGTCAGGTGATGCTTTGTTTTGGGTATGGATAGCAAGCAGAGTTCACAAGAAAAGTGATGCTGATAAGGTCTAAAGTAAGCACAAGCATCTTTTAGGACCACAGGGGAGACCAAAGCTAGTTCAGTGCCTAACCTGCTGGTAGGATTTTTGCTATTACTACGTAAGAGATAAATTTGGCATTACACTGCCCCTGTGGCAATGAAGGCATTAATCCAGCCCGTTACTCTTGGCTATTCCAATACAAAGCAGGATGGATGTTTGGAGTTAGCAAATCCCAGGCAAGGGCCATTCCTCTTTAAAAAGCATGTTTCTGTGGGCAGAAAGTGCCCTAGGAAAGGGAAGCTGTGCAGCCGGGCCAGCGTCCTATTGTCAGTTCAAAGACAGCTCTGTAGTGTGCTGTTTAGGATCCCGCAGCACGGCTGCTGATAGAGCCATGCCTGCACCCTGCTGCCCATCCAGCAACGCTCTTGAAAGGAAAAGGGGGCCTTGTCAGCTCTGCAAGCGGAAGAGGAAGCAGCCCCCTCCTCCTCCTCCCCCGTGTGCGGGTGTGAGAGGTCTGGCTAGTGTCCCTGCTGGCATGAGCGAGATTGTGCAACCTGTGCATCCTCTCCTCTCGATGGGAGCACAAGCACACCCTTGTGCACAGTCAAAGCAGCTTCCCTGCCCATCATCTATCGCAAGCCGCCTGCTGATGTGCTACACCCAGGTGGCCTTCCTCACCACGTAGTGATGCTGATATGAGCAGGGGGGGAAGGTGAGGGACCGACGTTCAAAGTGCGTAGGGGCAGACTTTCAGCGGGTGGAACTCGGCACAGCCTGTTGGCTTCAGCGAAGCTGCACTGACTTACACCAGCTGAAAACCTGTTCTCTGCTTTTGCCAGAGTTAATGTACTTGCCTTTCCTAGGACAGGGACAGAGCAGTCTAATGGTAATTATTGCTATGCAGGAAGTTGAAGTTAATCTCTGTTTTCGCATGAGTATAAATGCCAAGGCCCGCATACATGCATTTCAGAAGCAAAGAGAAATTACACACTGAACTGATGGCATTTCATTAGCATTTTCATTATCTTTGGGGCCAGAGGGCTCAGTGGAAACCAAGAGTCTTCTGCACAAGGAACTTTACCCAGGGCTTTATAAGGGCTTTTTTCATTGGGTCTTGAAAACCTCCAAGGATGGAGAAGGCTCAGCCTCTCTGGGTATCCTGTTGCACTGCCTGGTTGTCATCATGGGGAAGAAGTGTGTCTTTATTCCAGCCTGAACCTCTCTAGCTTCAGCTTATGCCTGATGTTGCTCCCCTTCCCATCAGGCACTGCCAGGGTGCTGTCAGGTGCCCTGAAGCCGTCTCTACTCCAGGCTGAACCAGCCCCTCCTCACAGGACAGTGCTTCAGTCCCACCAACCCAGTGGCCTCCTGGAGCCCCTCTGGTTTGTCATTGACTCTCCCCTCTGGGGCCCCAAACAGGATGTAGTGCCTGGATGAGGCCCAATGGGCCCTGAGCCAAGGGGATCACCCCCCTCCCCCATACAAATCCATCTGCCCTGCAGAACTTACAAACTTAAAAAAAAAAGACAAGCTGGATCACAGCAAAAACAAGGACACAGAGAACATAGCTAAACTTAGCTTGCTTAGCTGAGACCAGAAGACCATCTAGCCCACTATCCTGCCCCTGAGACTACAGCCCATAGGGGTGGAAGAGTGTAAGAACATGAGAGGTATGCAGAGGGAGATTTTTGGGAATGATTTCCCAGCTTCCAAGAACTTGAGTCTCATGGGTGATGCGTTTAGATTTAATAGCTGCTGAGTCACTTTTTGTCCATGAATTTATCAGATTGTTTTTGAACTCCATGTAAACCTTTACCATCCACAATGTCCTGTGGTAAGGCGTTCCACAATGTAATTAGCTAAATATTGTGTGAAAAAGTAATCCTTTTCATGTTTGAAAATAAGAGGGGTTGTGTTTGAAACTATTACTTTTTGGTTTTACTGATGCTCCTCACTTCAATAATTCCCAATCACCTTCTCTATTCCACTTACATGGAGTGCATGGGACTCCACCACATCCACCAGACTGCATGCTTTCAACCATCTGTCCTGCTCTTCTCTGTACTTTACCCACAGCAGATGCAGGGACAAGGGCTGCACAGGTTTTTAAAAAATCTGGCTGCAAACCAAGTTTGGCAGAGAGATGTTCTCTGTTTTCTTCTCTTCTCTTTTCCAAAAGTTCCTAGCATGGAGTTTGCTGTTTTGGTGGAGCACCAGCCCTGCTGTGTGCAGAGCTATCTATTTGAAACTGAGGTTCTCATCCTGAGTGGGGATAATCCATTGAAACCCTGTCCCTGCACCAGTAAATGTCAAGGAGGGTTTTTCCTCTGTAATCTTCCAACCCCTTTACCTCAACTCCAGTGCCCTGTCTGCTAAGCTAAGCTGGCTTCCAGGAACACTCCATTGGGGTAGTTCATTTCTGCTCTCATGTCCTTTCAGTCTTGCCTAACGCACTCCAAACTTTGCCCCTCTTTGTCCATGACACAGTGATAGTGCAACAAGGACTATACCCCAATAAAATACTCTTTTGTTTTTTCTATTAGTTTTATGGCATGTCTGTATGCCTTTCTTTCTGCAGCCTACCGGTTGCTTTGGGCCTCATATTTACCCCAAACACTCAAACTTCAGCTTTTGGAGTAACTTCCTTCAGCATGTCTAGCCCCAAGAAAGGCAAGAGGCATTGAAGGGCTGTGGGAGAGACACTACATGTGAAGAACAGGAAAGAGGGGGTGAGCCATCCCCGCTGTGCATACAGTCATCCATAGCCTGCATTATGGTGGTGGTCAACCTCCACGGGCACTGTTTCAGACACAGTGAAATGGCTACAGCACGAGCTGTGAGTCCATACATTATGGACTCATGCTGTTATGCTGGGGGTCACCTCGTGCCATCCCAGGGCAGAATATGGCCCTCTGGGCACTACTGGGAGTTTAGTACCAGTGGGGTCAAATTGGCGCTGTCTTGAATCAATGTCCATGAAAAGGGAACAAAACCTTTTCACTGTTTCACCTATCCCAGAGAGCACTAACTTTTCTGAAAGTGGCATGTGATTAGTCCAGCACAGAATAAAACCCCCACTCCAGCTTTTTTTCTTCCTATCAGTGACTTTTTCTGTGGCTGATGCAATGCCTGCAATAATATTCTCTCACTGATCTCTGTGAGCAATAGATCTGGCCCTTTAGGGTTAAATTGGTGTGGCCAGCCTTCCTCAAAAAGATTGTGGCCTGTGGCGTGTTATGTTACGTGTAGAGCCACTTGCTGGGGCACCCTGTCTGTGCAGCCTGGCAAAAAGGCCAGAGAAGGTCGAGTGTGTCCTGCATCCTATCTCAGACCGGGACCACCTGACTTTGCCAGCAACACAGCCTGAAAGGGGCAAACAGACAACATCTTGTGTCCTGAGTAAAGATCTCAGATAAGATGGTGCTCTGCAGATTGTTGGAATAACATTTTGAAGATCTGGCATCTTTATGGTTCTGCCACAGCTTTGATGTCCTTTCCTGAACAAATTGCTTCATTGCATCATGCTTGAGTTTCCACCTCTGTTCAATGGGGAGTCATTATAGGGACCCCCTAAAAGCTAGGAATTATTCCAGTTAAACCAAGGGAATGGTGCTGCTGACAATCTTTTCAAGAACTGATGACATTTCTTGGAGGTGAACATTGTCATTTGCTTGGTGGTTACCACAAGGCATTCATGGATGTTAGAGCTAATAGTAATTAATTGACCATGTAAAACCACCGATGACTGAAGAAGCTGACTCAGTTCCCACGTCTTTGTTTTAACTTGTCTGTAAATTCTTCACATTTTCATTTTGTAAGAACAAAGATAAACTGCTTTAAATGTAACCACAACCTGTAAACATAATATGCAAGTCTGAAGGATGGGTCAGGTTTTCTGTTGGGTGAGTGGGTGCAGCTTCCAGACTGAGGTTGAGAGGTTGGCTCAGCGGTTTCCAAGCCATGAGCATTTCCTCTCTGAAAGAGAAACGGGATTTTCTGCAGAATGAGGAAGAGCAAAACAGATGTCTTAAGGCCAAGGGAGCAAGCTGACAAACTGGAAGAAATGGACATGCAAGGGTGGAATATTCAGGCTCTTAAAGAACATAGGGGAAGTGGGGCAAAAGAGAGCTTTCACCATGGCCTTCAGTCCAAAATGCAGACAATTAAAGATTTTGACAATATCCCCCTAAACAAATGGACGAAAGACAATAAACACATGGGAGTAGGAAAGCTCTCCCCCTCTTGAGCAAATTTTGCATTTGTACAGAGGTACACTGGAGCCAAGGAGACTAAACCCTCCTCCCCAAAAATTTCAGACACCAAGAGATGCTGAACCCCCCTCCCAGCACCTTTTAACTGTGAAAAAAAGCAGATGTGTCTGACCTAATCACATGCCACCAGACAGGCACAAACACTGGTGTTAGATAGAGAGCACCTGTGTGCTCTTTGCTGGTGAAGCAGTGACTCCGGGATGTTGGTACTTTTATCCTCGGTCAGTCTCCTCATTGCATCCACCCCATCCAGATCCTCAGACAGCTTGGGCTGCGGTATGTGGGGTCAGCCTGGGTGCTAGGGCACTCACTTTGCTGCCCCAAGGGAAGTCACAGCACAGAGTTTCTTTCTTTGCATCACATTTCAGCCTGCCAAAGCCATTAGCTTACCTGAGAAACTACGGTAAGTTCAGAAAAACACCATTTCAAAACTAGGCCTGCCTTCCCCAGTTGTTCACAGGGAACAGCATTTGCATTTGACTGCTTTGCTGATCCTTAACTATTTTAATTTTACTATAGCAACTCTTGCTAGCTAATTATTCTCTCCAAACTAGTTCAGCTTATCCTCTAGCTCTCAGGACTTTACTCAGGGCAGTCACTCACTTACTTATTTTTGCCAGAAGACTGGGATCTGTATCAGCGTGACTTATTATTTTCTTGAGGTGTCCCTGACCATCAGACACTTCATCAGATACTTTAATATCTTTTGCATCCTGTTGCTGTAGACAAGTCATGCACCTGCTAGACCATCTGCCGTTGCAGACTGCAATTCAACCCACGCACACAAGAGATTTCTTTATCCATTACTTTGCACTTTGTTAAATGGTATCTGTCTGTAGAGAGAGGCTCTAGTGAGGTTTCAAACCAGGCCCAGCCCAAGGTGCTTCAGAAGCACAGGCAAAACCTGGTTTTTTTCCTGCCATTAACTCCGAAGGACTCCAGTTCTACCTCCAGAAGTTGCAAGGAGCATGTGTGGAAACCAGCAGGGCAGTGTGGCATGCTGAGCGCTGTTCATCCTGCACCCAGGGAAATGGGAGGTCTGAGACAGCGCAGTGGCACCAGCCAGCCTAGCTTTCCAGGACTCTAGCACAGAGCGAGGAAGTGCTGGGGCCATTGTCCCTTTCCTGCCAATATTCTTGCCTGTTGCCTGCCTTTGCCTCATGTTCCATTTCTTGCTCGTATCTATGGAATGACACTAAAAAGCTTTGCTGTAATCTCCTGACATTTGCAGGAATTTTTGTTATGCTGGTTTTTTTTTTTTTCCTTTCTTTTTGCCTATCACAAGTCAGCCTGTTGAGGAGTTGTTCTGTAGGTTTATTAGCCAATCCAGCAAAATATCCAGCTTTCCATCATGCTCCCAGAGCTTTGCAATATTTTCTTTTCCAATTTCCTTGCAGTACGAGCTGAGAGTAGAATGCATCTGGTTTGTTTTGTTGCATACATGACCCTGCATCACTGAAAACCATACAGCTGAGTTTAGTGTTTGCAAGTAAGTCAATTGTCGTCTTGAATTTCTTTACCCTGTGTTCAGTCTCTGTGATGTGGCATTAATTTCATTTTGGATACTTGTTGTTTCACTGCCTGATATTTGGATATTGACAATATTGCAATATTGGCAAGAACAGCATATTGGCAATATTGAAAGAGAAGACTTCTGTTACTTGCCACAGCTTGAGAGAAGGCAACTGCAGGTGTTGTTTTGGTAAATCTTAATGTACCGTATTGGAAGTGTGCATTCCCCAGGGATACTTTTCTTGGATGACTTACTTGTCCAGTCTCACAAGGTCCTTCAGAGTTGTTTTTTTTGGACAGTGTCCCTGGGCAACCAATACCTTGTGAAGAAACTTGACAAAAATGTCTTCTCTTTGTTTTCTCTGTGCAATATGTTGTTACCACTAGTGCTGTTGTACAACCTCTTGGTGTGAACACATCAGTTACTGGTGCACCCTACAATATTTCATCGCACTTTTGACCCCTCCCAGGTTTCACTGACAGGTTCTTACCAAAGCATCAGGATTTGGTCAACTGTATTTTCTTTGCTTTTGCTGCAGAGACTTTTTCTCTGGAGATACCACGCAATTAAAGTGACAGTAAGGAATGCTAATAGGAGGCTGACCGTCACTTACCTGATGCAGAATGAAACCTGGGAAAAGAAGGAATAGTTAATACCCGTGACAGAGAATAGAGGTTGGTATGCACTGGAAACAGTGGCTGCTGTCAGTCCCGTTACTAGGTTCAGACCCTGGTTTTGGTTATAAATGTTACCTTCCCATCTCAGAACATAAACTTTGTGATTTAGGTGACTAGCCACATAGCTGAGATGGTGACTCTAGATTGCCAAGTTCTGTGCAGCAGTTGTGGTGAATAGTTCAGGAGCAAACTATAGGATTAAATGGGTTTGCATAATGGGCCAGCATAGAGCTACACACAGAAATCGAATTATCAAATAGCACTTTCGTATTCTCCCTTATAACTGACATATCTGCAGTCTTTCGGTGGGTTAATCATGAACAGACAAAGGTCTGAGCTTGCGGAATAGCATGCTCATTGTCGATTCTAACTCATGAATAAGCTTGCAGGAGGAATTGCCATTAAAATACATTCTTTCTCTGCTTGGTGAGGTGATCCCACAACTTTCAGTGCTTTACTAGCAAGCTGTATAGGACTAGTACATTTAGGGTAATTGGGTTCCTGTCTTGGCTCAGTTTTGGATGTTTTATGAGTCAATTAAAACCACTTGAAAGAATTTAGTGGCACAGGCACCACACATTTTATTCCCTGACAACTGAGTTCCGCATTGTTTTCCTAGGGGTAGGATTAATGAAGTTTTTTTAAAAACTTTGCCCCAAAGGGAAGTACCCAGATCCCAGTTATTTGTATTTTTAAGCACTGAAACTTGGCAGCCAGGGCACAGCTTGTAGGAATTTTTCAGTGATCCAAAAGAACCCTAAATATACATGTATTTATGTCTTCAAGTGTGCTGAAGTACTGTGTTTACTGGGATCTGTGTGGCCCCACAGTACCTCCTGAGTTGTATTTTGGTGTGTGTGTGTGTGTGTGTGTGTATGACCTGAGGATCTGGAAAAGAGTTCTGTCTAAAGAGTATTTCACCAAAAGTTTTATCCACAGAGGAAGTCACACCAGCCTGATTATATCAGAGCACTTACAGTGCTGAGGACCTCCAGCTCGACTCCCTATTGAGACTTCCTTTTAAATTGGAGGAATTAGTCAGCAAACAGCAAAGCTATTTGCTATCTATATGTTTTAAACTAGGGCTCATCTGGAAATAGTCATGATGTGTTAGGGCCAAATTTTCAGGCATGCAAATCACTATTTCCATGGACTTCAAAGGAGCCATGCTAATTTTCCACCCTCAGGGATGTGACTTCTGGGTTTTTCTTCAACTTTCACACTACGTTCAGCACCTTCCTTACCACACCTTTTGCCAAACAAAGTTATATTTAGCCCTTTGTCTGATATTTTATGCTGAATTCAATTTTCCCACCACCACCAAGCAACCCATAATACCTTCATTCATGATTTTAGAAAGCCATTAAAAGAAGATCTTTTTAAAATGTAGTTTTAACTTCCCCTTGGCAATCTTTTAATAGGGGTACAGCTTGGTAATTTCTGATGCCCCAAAATGAGGAAGTAGGAGACAGTGACCATGGGGGTCCGGTCACCCTAACTGTGGCAGAAGGATAGGGCAACAGGACTTCGCACCATGTCTCAACACTTGTAGAAAAAAATGGAAAGTAATTAGTCTGGAAAGAAGGAACAAGTTCCTATAAACAGCTCTGAACCTGTGCTCACTTACAGATCACTGAAGTCACCACTTGCTTTTAGAAATGTGATGATCCCATGCTAACCTGAAACCTTAGGCACTTGTTAAATTCCGTGCAAAGCAAAAGAACACAGAACTTGTCATACTGGGTCAAACTAAAGTCCCATCCAGCTTAATATCCATTTTCTAACAATGGCCAGGAGCAAGCTCCTAAAACAGATTACAAGAACTGGGCATGTAGATGGCAATTTTCCAGATTTATGCTCCCAGCTCCTGTCTGTCAGCCAGGTACCCTGTTCTTAGGATAACTACAGAGCACCCAGGTGTATTTGGGGTGCATTTTTACTCACCAACGGTTCGCAGGGCTCAAAACAGACAAATATACAGTTTTTGCTCTGTCCTGTCTGCAGGTAACACCCCACCTCCACCCCACCCACCAGTGTACTGCATTTAACTCAATTTCAAAACATTATTTTTTGAGGCTTGAAATAACTGGATTTCCCTGGGCTTTAATTTACCACTTGACTAGTTTCCTATTTAACCTTTTGCTTCAATCCTTATTTCACAGCATGAAATGATACCCCTGCACACCATATTTCTCTTTTTGAGGCAAGCCTACCAAAATTACCTTCTGCTTGGATGTGATGGGAAGTGCCTGCAACTTTCTGAAACAACTCAGTGAAAACAACATATTACTCATAGAAAATTCTCAGTGAAGGTTGCAGCTGAGAAACTTTGATAGGAGGAATGGCATATCAGACACATTTTACCCAGAGTTTCACTTATTTAGAAAGGAAAGGGCATGAAAACCTTCTGAAAGGACAGTCTTTCCCAAACCCCATTTCTGAAAGGTACCTAAGTCTGTGCCTGGCTTTAAGCAAAGGAGTTGCCATAGAAATACTACTGTGCTTAATATGATGCCTACTAAATCAGGGATTTAACCAGGGACACTAATTAATCACACAAATTTTTACAGCCTGAGCTAAACAGTCAAGACTTGCTAGTTATAGATATGTATTTCTTACACAGATAAGGCACAGCAGGGAATCTTACCACTGGTTCAGGCTTTAATTAGACATCTTAATTATCTTGCTGGATGAAAGACCTTAAAAAAGGCTGGAGTGACTGTACATCCTCTCTAACACTGTATTTATTCATTTTTGCTTAGGATTTAAATAAGAATAGTTATGGAGAAGACAAAGCCCACACAGAGACACTCCTCTCCCCACATGCAATATATTTTTGTTTGCTGCTGCTCATCTAACTGATTTTCATGGGCAGCAAAAGCTCCAGTTGAACCACAGCAGTTCTGAATTAGCTGTGGACGTGTGTTTGTGTGTGTATATATACACATGTGGGGAGGTATGTGCTTGGGGGAAGTCTCATCCTTCATTTTGTATATTAATGACAAAATGGATCCAAACAATTTCTTAATTCAACAGGAGGCCATTTAGCTGAGATCTCAGTGAAATCGACACAAAAAATGTGCATCTGCATGTCTGGTCTATGGGGCTAGACCTGTTGGTATGCACAGACAAGAGAGAATACCCTCAGCTGGTCCAGTCACAGTTGTCCCACCACACACTGGGCCAGAGACAAAGAAAACATGGTAGCGATCAGAGCGCTTATATGAAAGAAAGGGTGGTCTCAATTCCAGTTCCTGCTCTCCTAAGTATCTCACCAGTACAAAATTTTTGGCCAAGGTGCCTCAGAGCCTGGCTAACTCCTGAGAGATGTGCACTTGCATCTCTTCAGACAGATGAAGGAACCGAGCTCAGGTTTCTCCCTCTTAGGGAGAGGACATTTTCCAACACTGGGCTGTTAGCACAAGCAGGAGGGAGGGAGTGTGTCCCTGTTGCAATAATTTTCAGATAGCATCTCCTTTTTTTCTGGTGTTTTTGTTTCACTTTGGGGCTGTGAATGCACCTCCCTGCAGCATGGAGTTGAAAGCCTCCTTAAGCTTCAATGAGACATCTTGTTTTATTGTTAACACTTGTCTAGTTTCTTGCTTAGCAGACATGGCAGTTGTGAATCCCACCATTGGGCACTGAACACTCCTCAGGCTCTGAATGAGGAGCCTGCGTGCCTAATTCAGAATGCTTTTTTGATGACCAGATCATTGAGTGTTTGGAGCTACAAAGCTGAGAGCTGCTGGGTCTAAACCCCTCAGTTCCAACTCCTTTTCCCCTTCTATAAAGAAAGAGGCTAGTAGCTTTGCCACACAGCCACAGGGGTGTTTTGAAGATGAGATATCTTGGATATTGCATGCCATTGACATAATCTCATGAAGAAGGCTGTAAGAACCTTGGGTGGCAGTGCAGGCAAAACACACTCCAGCGTGCTTGTGCTGCACTGATTGACTCCAAAGGGGAGCTGTTTTCTTCACAGAGCCTGTGGAGCAAAGGCAGCATGAAGTGGAGCCCTCAGGGACCCATCAGACTAGCCAAGTGATTTAGTCAGAGACACTGGGATAATAATGCACCTTGGCTAATTGCACACTGCCGGGAGCATCATTTTTACTCCTGCAATAGGGCAGGGATGCAGGCTGGTGTCTGTGCTGTCAGTCAGCTTACTGTGGGACAKGCCAGCTTCTTGTTGCAGAGGAGGGCGGTCACAGGGAAACAGAGAGGCCACAACTCCACCGCTCTCATAGTGGAGAAGACCACACAAAATATAAACATACCTGTGCGGCTTGATGGCTCAGAGACAGAAATAACTTTACCAAACCCACTGAGCAGAGCGCAGTATGAGACTGCTGACCATGTGAGTGCAGCCTTGGAAGCCATTGTGACCAACACCCCTTCTGGGATGTGTCACCACAGAGGTAAGGAATGTGTGCTGGCTGTGATGGGGCACAGATTAACCATGGATTTATGCCCAGAGTGTGCCTGTCTAATTTGGAAGGCCTGTTGGTCCTTTGCAAGTGTACCAGGACGATGGGGATTATCATGCTTGGCCACTAAAGTCTTGCCCACAGTGAGGAAAGTCAATCTGGATCCAAAACAGATATGCATTTAAGGGAATTTGTTAAACCACATTAAAGGTCTGTTTTGGCATTTTTAATCAAAGGTGCTTTTAATGTGACTAGACTTATTACCTTACCAAGTGAATTGGTCTGAACTTAATTTCAGAATTTTTTAGACCTGAATGAGAATATCCACTCAGAAATTGAATGAAGTTTCAGTATACACTTAAAAAATTATTTTGGATTCATTTCCATGAGAGCACAATGTGTGGACTGATCACTGGTCAGTGGAGTTACACTGGTGAAGTGAGAGAGCTGTCAGTACTGCTGGCGCTGGAGGAGTTTGGATTCAAACAGGGGCTGCCAAAATTATTCTTCTTAATAGATTTTCACCTTCCATGCCTTTTCACTTAGTTTCTTTTCAGAGGCCATATCCTTGCCAGGATAACTAGTGATGTTTTTCAAGAGTGTAGTAGCCTGTAGAAACTTCGGCCTAATATGTTTTTGAGGAAGATAAAGCCTATGCCCATTAACTACACAAAATATTTTTTCATTCATCCCACACCGAACAGCATCAATGTCTTGCACATTAATGGGGATAGCAGTTGTGACTAGATGATTTAAAACGTTCTGAAACAGCACATGTTAAAGTATCCATTGCTCTTGTTGTGACAGTTTCCTGAACTTTCATGAATTGAGTCCATAAAAATTGTTGGTAAATTGGAGGCTATCAGGTCTTGTTTGTAGCAACATATATACAGACACATTTACAAACAACTCTGAAATGTGCCATTTCCTGAAAAGAGACGTTAATGGGACGTCATCACCTGTCACAATTGTTGCTGTTGCCAAAGACATTGATCTGTCAGCTCAACCTTTAGACCGCTGTTAGGATACTTTTGTGTAATCAAGATTTGCTTCGTCAAAATGTCAGTGGAACAAAAGCTACTGTTGTCCTGACTTAGCTGAGTAGATGTCAAAGACTTGGTGCTTAGCTGCTAACAAAATTTCAAGTCCAATTTAAGATAAGAATGTGTTTTATTCACAGTTACGGTTAGGATACATCTTTACCATGTAATTCTATGTATGCTGATGTTTCTTACTCTTTTCTTGCCATCAATGGAGTAGCAACAAGCAGTTTTGATGTTTATGCAGATTGTCTTCCCACTTGTCTTCATGGGTAATTAAAGGAACACCAAATTGAGAAAAAGAGAAATTGGCAGTCCTCAGTTTAAGAGAAGACTGAAAAAAGGGTTAAACCATGAACTTTATTAATTCAGGAACTGATTTTGTTAAACTTGTTAAAGTTCATTTTCTGTAAGGAAAAAAAAAAAAAAGGTCTTGCAACACTTTACACTCTCTTGGTAAGGCATTGGAGCCTCAAAGTGGTTGTAATTAAGCCCCTTCTGTATGGCCAGTGTATTTGTAAAAATGAACATAGCAGCAAAAGAAAATCAGATTGTTGTAGTTTTCTTCAACTGTTTGTTACTCTGGAGCGCTCTTTATTTATTTTTGTTTACTGATCTGTCTCTTTTGCCCTGCATTGCATTTTGCAGAGATGTTTATATGAGTGAAAAATTAGACTTTGCAGCATTCTGCATTCACTTCACATGATGTAAATAATTGCACAAAGTGCAGAAGTCCAGAGTAGCCAGACTACCAACAGCTAGATGAGCTTGGGCATAGGCAGAGCTTAATTTTTATACTGAAAAGTTGACATGGAGAGAGCAAGGAGACGAATGAGTAAAAGCTCCTTACACAGTCTCTACCTGTGTGTTGGTGACACGTGGGCAGCTGTCCTCTACCCATCCTATGATGAAGTGATGCACATGAAAGTTTGACTTCTGTTCCCTGAATAGCTGTGTAATTTTTATGAGATTGTGCAACATGTCTGAGCTATGGTTCCCACTCCACTGAAATGATGTAAATGGTTGCATCCCTCTATTTCAAGAAGTGCAAAGTGGCCTTTGGATGTGGGAACTGATAAAGTGCTTTGAGATCAGTAGATTGGACTATGCCGTAGCAGCTCAAAAGATTGTTGTACGTTGTGCATTTTCTGACCAGTCTCTGACAAGCTCACTCTCTACCACAGTATTGCAACTGAGTGGGGGAAACAGCTGTTTTAACATGGTGTTAAATGAGCTGCTACCCACTCAGTTGAAGTCTCACAGCTGGCGACAGCAAAGGAGGAGACACGGTCTTACGTGCTATAAGCAATACCTGCTTCTTTCTCATCGGTGCGTACGGGAGTAAATCACACCCTTCTGCTACAGATCTATGACACATTGTCTAAAATGAATGATAGACTTCCTTCCGGGAATAATAGGCTTATTTCTGGGGCAGATTTCTGGTATGTTTTCCCAAGAAACTTCCCATTTCTGACAGAGAAGGTGCCAGGGAGTCAGGAATCTGACGTTTCATTTTTAGGCTTTCCTTTTGAATGCATCCTCGGGCTCCTGGGGTCTTCTCATAGTATCGCACCCTCAGAAAGAAAGAGTCCTTGGGGGGGGTCCGTCCTGTGTCCTGCTCGCAGCACCTCGATGCTGATAATTCCCTGGAATGACGGTCTAATACTGATGAACACGGCGTGAAGGTAATGCTTACCTTGAGCGTTTAGATTTTGCAGAGTACAGAAAACCAGGTCATATCGAGATTATTTAAAAGTACACTTTGTTACCCAACACAGTCCCTTACATTTTGCCGGAGTAGGCTCCCTCCTTGCTGAGTAGTGACCCCTTAAGGAAAAACCGAGCTACTGCCGCCAGTAATACCTCCCCATCGCCAGCTGTTCTTCCGTGAGATCTGCTTTCTCTCCCCGCCCTGCCTGGGGCTTATTCCCTCATTTTCGGTTCGGCAGATTTGAGAAAGGATGTCATAACGCCGTGCATCAATAAATCCAAAATGTTGCTCAAATGCATCGTGCAGCAGGCATCTTCTGTAACTTTTTGTGTCAAGAATTGTACCCATGTCTTCTTTTTTTTTCGCCATGGTTTGATTTGTTCACTGATGCTGTATCACCAGGCCACTTAGGAAGTTTATTTTTTCACCTTACTGTTTTGCAGTCGATGTTGTGCACTCCTCTTATTTTACCATAGAGACAGAACTTACATGAGCATTCATTTCTTTCTGTTTGTTTCAAAGTCCAAATGCTGAAAACCCAGTATCACATTCTTCAACAGCTTCTTGCTCCAAGAGAGTATCTTGAAAAAACTGAACCCTAAAATTAAGCCATAGAACTTTCAGCCACAGGAGATGAGGAACTCAGTATATGTTGGGTTTGGAGTGTTTTGTCTTTTTTGGGCCTGACTCAGGAAGATTTTTTGAATGTTTTCAATCAAACAATAGTGAAAAACAATTCTATAGCATCTTCTGTGCATGGTGATCATTGTAAATGTTTTTGCAGCCTAAGGGACATGCAGAATAGTCTCCTGAAGAGAAGGTGGAATCACTAAGAACTGCTAAGTAGCAATCCTAGTTTTAGGTTCTGATCCTATCTGTTTTCCCACGTTGCATGACTTTTCCAAGCATACAGGGAAAACCTTCCATTGCGAGATTTCTGTGCAGATCTTTTCTGTAACTTGTCAGAGTACTGCATTTCCCACCTAATGGTGTAAGTGCATCTCCTACAGATAATGGTTATCTGCACCAGCAGGGAATATGGCTCAGGTTAGCCAAGCTACTATATAGACAGATTCTTGAAGTTTTCCGGATGACGGTGGAGTTCAGTTTGGTGTATTTACACTGTTACCAGTTATTTTAAAGCTGCCTTGGGTATGGCTATATCAGGTGCAGTTTCATCTATGAACTGCAGCAAGGTTTTACCTGACCAAGTCTCAGTTGTCAGAACTGGTGGCTCTGGGATCAGCCCCGTGAGAGGATACAAAAGTAGGAACGGACCCACGCAGAGAATATGGACTGTAAGCGCGACCTCCCTGGGGGCAGGATCCCCTTGCAAAGCACCAGGTGCGGCAGTGCACGCCAGCTTTGCAAATCCCCCTTCCCTTGAGCATCCGCCACTGCCGGGGGGGCGGCACCGCCGGTTACCCCGCAGGAAGCCGCAGCTTAAGCAGGTGCGTAAGTGGGAGCACGCAAGCACCCTGAGCAGCCACCGCAGCCGCACCCGCCTCTCGCTTTCTCCCACCCGCGACCCCGCGCCGGGGCCAGCCGCGGCCCCCGGTAGAGGCCCCGCGCCTCTCCCCCCTGCGGCGTGCCCGCGGGTCGTCCGGCGACGGAGCCACCCGCATCCGTGCCGAGCCGCGGGCTTTGCCGATCGGCGGAGCGGCACCAGGCTGCAACACCCGCCCCGTCCCGTCCCGTCCCGCCCTGCCCCGCCCCGCCCCGCCCCGCCCCGCCGGGGCCGCGGTGCCTGCGCCCTCCCCGGGGCTGGGGCCGGGGCCGGGGCCGGGGCCGGGGCCGCCCCACGCCCTGGGGCCGTGCAGGCTCCTCCCGAGAGCAAGCGTGCCGTGGTCGGGGCGGGCTTTAGTAAGGCGTGTGCCGAGGGGGTGTGGATGTGGGCTGGAGTTTATTATTATTATTATTAGGAAAGAAAGGGAAACGAAAAAAAAAAAAAAAGGGGGGGGGGGAGGAGGGGGGGGGTGAAGGAAAAAAAAAAAAAGGCCCGGAGAGGAGTTTCCAAAAACTTCCAAGGAACTCGCTGCTCCAAGTCCCAGGCGGCGGCGGCGGCGGGCAAGAGCGATGCTGGAGCCTCGGGCGCTCCGGGAGCCGACAGCGGCGGCGGCGGCGGAGGGGGCGGCCGCGGGGATGGCGGCGGCGGCCGGAGCCGGGATGGCCGAGAAGAAAAAAGACGGCAACGGCAGGAAGGGGAGGAAAGGCAAAGGGCCCGGCAAGAAGCCCGCTCCGCCGGAGGAGGGCGAGGCGCCCGGGTCCTCCACAGGTAAGCCCGTCGGCAGGTGCGGGGGCCGCCCTGCGCGGACCTCCCGCGCTCCTCCCGCACCGGCGGGGCCGCACGCAGCGGGCGCATCCCCGGCGCCCGCCGCCGCCTGCCGGGCCCGGCCTGGCCCGGCGGGGCTGCGCGCCCCGCGGCGGCGGCTGCTTGCCGAGCTGCCCCGGCCCCGCGCCTCGGCTGTCCGACCGCGGGCCGGTCTGCCGCCCTCTCTCCCACCGGCCCCGAAACCCTGAGCGGCTCTCGGGCAGCTGTCGCTTTTTTCTTTTCTTTTTCTTTATTTTTCCATTTTTTGGAGGGCGTGGGGCTGTCTTTCCTATTACAAAACACGTTTTCTGTCCCTTCCTTTCCCCAGCAATCACTTAGCTGAGTTGAACAGATAGCAAACATTTGTGTGGGGTATTTTGTCTAAACTTGTAGCTATTTACTTAGGGATGAACAGAGAGGACCTTTCTCTCGCTTAGCAGCACGTGTTGTTTCTCTTACGCCTGTCCCAGTATTAAGCGCAAGGATTCATGCCAGTGATACCCTCATCCTTTGTAGGTGTCCACAGGGGCAGGACTCAAGTGGATGGACCCAAAGGTAGGGTCGCAGCTGAGCACGGTGCCTCACTCACCATAGTTATTTATTTCTGTCAGCCAAACGCCCCAATCAAGATCAAGACTCCTAGAGCTGTACAAACACATACGAGCACATGATGCTTTTCCTAGAGAGTTCGTGTAATGCCACCTAGTTTATCAGAAAGCGTAGCGGTACATGCAGATGCACTTAGCTTTCTGCAACAGCAATGTGTAACTGGAGTTATTGGTTAGTTTACCTATTTCTCTGAATTCTTTGTTGTTTGTGGGAAATTGTTTTAAAAGAAGCATATGAAAAGCAGAGTCAGTTGCCTGCTTTGAGCTTTATTTTTTTGCTTTGGGGTTGTTTTCCCTCTACAGCCAAATAAACAGAAAGCCCAGAAGAGTAAAACTTTCTAAATATACCTACATTAATTTTGCTTAGTGCATCATGGCCAACATGATGCTGCTCTAGACTTTAATCATCAGCCCTCAGGGAGGATGTGTGTGATTCAACAGCAGCAAGTATCCCTTTGGGCTAATAATCTTTACAAACTAGCACTGCCCAATGCATCCTCTTCTTCTCTATGTCTCTTGGAGACACAGCTCACCCATCTTCTGCTCAGCAGTGGGTGTAAATGAGTTTCAGGTACAGCAGGGGAGATTTCCCTTGTTACGCCAAGCTAGGGACAAACTCTCCTTTTGACCTTCTTTCTCTCACTCTGTTGGGTTTTTATAACACTGCTTGCTGTTACACTATGCAAGCATTGTGAGCATCTCCTGCGAAAACTAACTGCCTCTTGGAACATTAAAACCTCTGGCAAACTTACCTGTGACATGTGGGCTGTTTGAAGTGTTTGGGGTTTTTTTGTTTGTTTTTGTGGTTGACATAGAAAACAGGAGGACAGTGACATGTTGGAGGATTTGTGACAGGAAAGCTCTGTCAAGGAAGCGTAAAGGAGACACACATTTTCTGACTGTGCACACCTCGAAGTCCGGTAGTGTCCCATTCCATTCTTGTAGGAGAGCTTTCTTTTTCCTGCTCTGTGGACAGTTTTCCGTCTCCAGTGGAGCAGGGTTGCTGCAGGGCGCAGGAGACTCCACATGCCTTGAGCTGTGCACTTGTGCCAGTGCTGAAGGAGCACAGAAAGGAGCTGTGAACCAGAGGGGATAGTTTTTGAGTAATCCAACCAAGTTGACTCTGAACTAGGCAAAGATTTTTGGGAAGATGGTCTTCTTTCTCTCGTGGGGGGAGCCAGAATAATGGTCTGGAGGATCCACACAGGTATATAAAGTTTATATTTCCATGTGTATTTTTTACATATCCATGTGTACATATATAAACAAAAGTTTACATATCCATGTGTATTTAATTCCCACTTCTGGTGCTCTGGTCTGATCATGTCTGCCACAGTGAGAGTTTTATCTCAAAATCTGAAAGGTGGCAAGTGTAGATTGAGGTTCACCAAGGCAGGGTTCAGATCATGCCTAGCTCCTAAGGCTTTGCTAAAACTCCAGAGGGCTCATGTCCCTACTAAGCCAAAATATGTCAGTGTTTGAACCAGAAAAAGTCCATTTTTCTGGCAAGTGCTTACCTCAGTTCTCCAAAGTGCCAGTATGTTTTTGTCGGTATGAAGGAGTACCGCCTTCATCCATACCTGACGTTACTAGTCAAAAGTTTCCTGTGTGGGCAAGAACTAAACATTCTTCTATCTTATGTAATTAAAATCCCACTCCTTCCAAGATGAGTGTATGTGGCAGGGTAATTCACATGTGTAGCTAATCCATGTAGTGTTTGCAGGTACAGTATCTAATAGGAGAATGAAATGCAGCATAAGACATCACTGTACACTTGACTCACAATCAAATAATGTCATGCTGGCAATGTTACACTTATAAATTTTATCTAATCTGTTACCTCAGGATATTTTCTGTTTTGGGGGACACTTAGAACAAGAACTGATATTTTAGAAGAGAAAGAGCAGAAAGATTGCTTAATGTAAAATGTAGCTAGAGAGCAGTTTTACATTTCATGCAATGGGCTTTTATGCTCTCTGTTCAAGCATATTAGAGCTTGAATTAATGAGTGGGCTACACATGTTGATTAACAGTACTTACTAGGGATGGTATGAAGGCCTGACTTTGGTGGGACTACCATTCCTCCTTTTCGCTAATACAGTTTTGCAGTCGTACCTGATGATGAGTTGGTGTGTTTAGGATGTGCAGTCTTAGAGATCATTAAGCAGTTTTGCTTTTTAGTTACCTGCTTTCTTAAATTGAGTTATGTCAGGAATTGTCATCATCTCTGCTGTGTTCTCCTCTGTCAGTAGTTCGCATTTCTCACGGTCTTCCTTCCATATGAAAAACAGTGCCTTACAGCCAGTCATGAGTTTTAAGATCTGTGCACTAGCACAGAAGTCCTTAGCAGATCTTGAGTTTTTTGTTTAGTGCTGTGTTTTCTGATTGTAGCTTCTCTCAGCTAAGTTTGCTTTTGGCTGTCAAAGTATATCACATATCCCTTCAATCTTGGGTCTGGAAGCATTGTATTATTGGTAACTTGTCACCACGTTGAGAATCAGCTTTATTATTGGAAAAAAAGTGTATAAGAAAATGTTTCTTTACTATATTCTGTCATAACTTATCTGGGAAATCCAGAATTACTGTTGCAGAAGAAAGTTAGAGCTGAAAAAAAACCTGACCAGGTTTGGCCTTCTCTGCTTAGCTGCGCAGTGGTAACACCGAAAAAAAACATCTTCATGTTTTCCATTGCCCAGGTGAAATCTGGGCTCTGTTACAAAGGTTTTGAGAGGTCCATGTTGCTATGGTTTCTTTGTCACTAAAATTGTGTAGAAGAACATTTCCTTCCCTCACTTCAAGTGGTCTTGAATAAACTGATTCTGTCTGGCTTGTGTCAAGTCCAGAGCGGTTGTATCTTCCTTCAGTGGGGCACTCCGGGCTGTGATGAATACAGGGGGTGGAAAACTAAGGAGAGAGTATTACAAATGGACAGAAGCTTACAGCTTTTCTCCGAGTGATTTCACTGAACTGCTATGCCAACTGAGCGTTGAGGCAGGCTCAACAAATCTGCTAGCAGGGCTTCCTAGGGCATCACCAGCGCACTGAAAATACATCCAGCCTGGGCAGAGAAACCTAATGCAGGGAGGCTGAGGTTGTGAAGCAAGGTCTCCAGACCTTCCCCTCACAGAGGCACTGCTGCTGACTTAGTGTCCTGTTACAGCAGGAGCAGGGAGGCTGGGACGGGGCCCACTGTGTCAGCCGTTGAACCTTCTGCCAGCCCAGCCTTAGTGTTGGACCACATAAGGTGGTGCTAGTGAAGTGAGAGAAGGGAATCAGCCCAGGAAAAACCCCTCTGTGA
This sequence comes from Phoebastria nigripes, assembly GCA_035582835.1. Lineage (NCBI taxonomy): Eukaryota > Metazoa > Chordata > Aves > Procellariiformes > Diomedeidae > Phoebastria > Phoebastria nigripes. Next base: position 347,792 of record JAYKAV010002914.1, on the reverse strand, counting down.
AAGAGCTGTGTTTTGGTAAATAAGGTGGTACACCAGCACATCAGCTGCCCAGCCCCTTTGTTGAGTGTTGAGAGATATCTCAGGGAATGTGAGTTTTCAGGTGGTTTCTGCTTAGGAGAGAAGATGAGGGAGAGGCTGCTGAGCTTGAAAGGACAAGGCGTGAGAAGACATGAAGTATTTCTGAGAAAAACTCCTTGATGGGTGCAAAGACTGACAGTGTGCTGCCAGAGCAGTGAACTCTGGTTATGGGTTGTGTCAGCCACTCTCTAGTTCAGTAGCAGTGGTAGGAAAAGCAAGGCTCTGCAAGAATCTGGTGCAGAAAGACAAAGTTGGTGGGAGAAGAGGGAAGAGCAGCAAAGATGGGTCCCAATCATCATTTCAGTGAGGTGACCACAGCAGCGTTGTTCTGAACACATCTGCACTTGCAGAGCCCAGAGAAGGGAGGTTGCRGTCACTGACATAGAAAATAAGTACCTCCTTATGTAAGTGAGAAATTTAATTTAGACTTGGATAAAATGCTTTGAGACTACATGACAGCATGAAGTTCAGATGAGATGAGTGTGACTGAGCATCACCTTTGACTGCATCCTGGCAGCAGGCTTGGTTGATGGAAGAAGAAATGGTTTTGGTCATATTAAAGACCAAGTTTCAGGTCAGGGCTTGATTGGGAGGATTAGAGCTCAGTCTGAGGCTTGCTAAGTTTAAATTGATATTCAATATTCATAAAGAGAGGTCAGAAGGCAGGTCAATATTTTAGCATAAATTGAAGACAAGAGCCTTGGAGGTGGCATGAGAGCTGTGATTTCTGGTAAAATTTGTCCAATTCTAGAGGAAAACCATTGCTTAGAAGGAATGACAACTTCTTCTGGTGTTTTCAGGCCAAAATATTTATGCGCTGCCGGTATGCCTGTACATTTTTCTGGGAGGAAAGCCTCTCCACCTGTGTGCAATGCCTGAATGCTCCAAACATTCCAGACAATCTTCAGAGCAATTTTGAGAATGAATCCTTTAAAAAGCATGCGAGTGTGTTCATGTTTTGTGAATAAATGAGATTAGTCACCATTCAACCTTTTTTGACTTAACAYTACAAGTACTACTTGACTGTAGCCATGGGAATGCAAATAAAATTGTGAGGACATACCAGTACAGTTGTCCAGTAAGTACGGCATGCATATAGAAAGACATTCCCCCTGTGAAATAAATCCAGAAACTGTTCTGAACTTTGTGCAAATATTGATAGSTGGGGAAGGCTGAACAAAATTTTTATCTTGGGTATAGAAATGCCAAGATCTGCTAAGCTATGCAAGGATTTTAAAACATTAATCCCTGGCAAAGCTTGTGAGCTGACACTCAAATCTGAGTTTGTCTATTTGCAATTGTGGGCTTCTGTTCTTGGATTTCTGGAAAGGCACTAACTGAAAAAGAAAAAAAAAGTTGAGTGGAACAATTTGAAACAGCTCTCATAAGTTAAAAAATTAAGGATCCTATGTGGCAGATTTTTCAGAATACTTCAGCACTCACTGTTTGGGGCAGCTCACTTTTCATCTCATCTACTGAATGAAAGTCACTGGGTTTTCAAGAACACTTTTTGGGTGCTCGGTTCATGAACGTCTAGCCACAAAAATCACCGCGGAGCTACCGAGCGTCTTTGACAACAGATTCTACTTTAGGCATCTAAGTGGCAATTTGTTATTCTGAAAGTCAGGCGAGCTAAGTGCTGAACTGTGGAAAACTTTTTTCCAAGCATCTCCCTTCCCCCACCTCCCCCTTTTAATCTATCCGTAAGCATCTGATAGTCCTTTGAGGCAGGTACTTACAACCAAGAGCAAAACAGTGAAGAACAATCGTGTCGCAGGGTGTCAGAAGCTCTGGAAATGCTATGAATTCTTACCAAATCAGTGTTTTGTTAACATTCCAAAAGTAACAAGAGTGAATGTGCCTTTAACAGTACTGATAGTTTATCATGTTCCGTTATGATACAAGAAAACAAACCAAGTGTCAATATTTTGTGTGAGTCATTCTAGCTGTACAAAGAACTGCTTGAATGTGCTTGAAGTGTTTCAGTTAACCCTCAGTTGCTCCTTCAAATACGCGGAGTCCTGGGGTCGGCGGGGGGCGGGGGGAGGCCTTGTTCCAGCCCGAGAAAATTTRCAGTGAAAGGCTAGCATTTGAAGAGTTACGGTGACACTGCCGGGGCTACAGGCGACGTGCAGCGGAGGCACCACTGAGAGGGGAAACATGTCAGGACTGCGGTGCTTGCATGTGATGCTCGCGGAGGCGTCTGTGGAAGTGCAGCTTTAAAAATAATGAAAATAATCAAAATAATAATGAAAGGAAGAAATGTCCGTTGGTGACCTGAAGGGAAAGGAAGAGGGGCTTGAGGAGGGGTGCCGCTGCCCGTGCCGCTGCCGCCGGCGGCCGCGAGAGGGTGCGGCGGGAGCGCGCTGCTGCCCGCGGTCCCGCGGCAGGTACGGGAGAGGGAGCTCCGGCCCCCCGCACCTTTCCTGCCTCGGGCCCTGCACGGGGGCGGTGGGGTGGCAGCTGCCCCTTGCCCCAGAGCTGCGGGGCTTTGGGCTGAGCCGTGTGGGAGGCTTATGGGGATGTTTTTCAGTCCTTTGGCTCTGTGGGCACTTCGGCCGTACCAGAGGGTGATGCAAGGATGGCAACTTGGAAAGCAGTCTCCTGAAAATGAAGGGGGGGGGCTGTTAAGTTCTGCTGAAGCTCGGTGGATGTGCAGGTAAACTGGTAGAGAAGCTGTGAGTGAGACTTAGGTCCTGGCAAACACTCTGCTCTGATCTCATGCCATATGAGTATGAAATCGTCCAGTATGAGGTAACAGGGATGTTCATGAGCATGCTTTTCTCCTCGTTTCCTTCATTCTTTCCTTTCTTCCTTTCCTCCTGCACTACCTCCCTCCCTTTCTTCTTCCCTTCCTTCCTCCTTTCCTTCTTCTTTTTCTCCCTCCCTTCTTTCCTTCCTTCCTCCTTTCCATCCATCTGTCCTGCTGCCCTTCTTTTATGCCTCCCTCTCTGTCCTTTTCTTCCTCCGTCCTTTTCTTCCTCCCTCCCTTCTTTTCTCCATCCTTGCCTTTTTCTCTCCCTTTCTCCCTCCCTCCTTTTCCTCCTTTTTTTCTCTTCCTACTTTCCATCCATCTGTCCTTCCTCCTGTCCTTCCCATCTGCTCTATTTCTGTTAATGGAGAAAAAACAATAAAAGGAAAATAAAACAAGGTATTTCATAAGGGACAGATAGGGATCTTTAACATAACCTCCTGTCTGGAGTAACCGCTAGTGTTTTATTTCTGCACAGAATACTACTTGTGTCTGGTTTTGCATTTCTGATTGTGTAATTTTCTGTGGGAGCATTAGATTTGGGGAGAAATCGACCATGTTATGTAGTTTGTTCTCTGTGGGACATTTGACTCCTCCTAGCTCTGACAAGGAGTCCACAGGCTTCACAGGTCAGGGAGGAAGAGAGATGTTAATCCATTTGTGACAGTTCGCTTGGGAGCCTTTCCTCATTCCCTCTGTGCATCTCTTTCTCAGGTTTTATGAGCTGATGGTCCTTCCACCTCTGTAAGCAGGGGGAATCCAGGTCAGGCAGTTTGGGCTTGGCATTCAGACTTGGACTCAGGCTGAGCCTTGCTCAATGCCTTTCTCCTGCATTAACAGCTTTCATTTCACCCCTGAGTCAACCACATGCCATGTCCTATGGCTAATGGTTAATCCCTTTGAAGACAGTTACGGAAGCATGAATGCATACTTGAGATCACTAAACAGAGTCCTGGTAACATCCAGTTGTAGAAGTGATTGACAGAGGTTGTTCCCACTGCTGTTACTGCCAGAAGAGTTAAATTTTAAATCCAGTATTGGGAGACTTTGTGTGTGTGTGTGTGTGTGTGTGTGTGCGCGCGTGTGTGGATGTGTGTGTGTGGATGTGTGTGTGTGGATGTGATATTTTAGCGCAGGATTGTTGGCTTCTACAGTGACAGACTCTTTTAGTTTTCCTTTGGGGAAGTCCACTGGACTTTGAAAGGAGAAAAAAGGGGTGTTCTGTCAATGCTATATTGCAGCTGTATATGAAACAGCACTGAAAACTGCTCTAAGTTATTGCATTACATTTGGAATGGATGCCAGTAAATGAAACAGGGCCCGTTATTCTGTGAATACATTTTTGCATGTAGCCTTGAATTGCGCCAAATAAACTGGTATTGTTTGTGTCATCATAGTCCTTCGAGGTCTAGCTGAAATCTGTATCCTTCAAATTCCCCTCTGTGGAACAAGCTCAGTCTGAGACGAAGCTCCTATTGCCTAGGAGCGTACAGTCTATGCATATCCAAGGTCACACCAGATCAGAGTCTGATCCCAGCACAGAAATCAAGTCTCCTCACTCTCAGTCTAACCTCTTTCTTCAAACCACCCTGTTTCCCGATGTATGGCCATACTAGAGATAAGAGTAACATACAGGTAACACAAGCCTGTCTCTTGCCCTGTTTTTTGGTATGCAAAAAGATTCCTTTCCCTCTGTGAAAATGGGTTTCCTGGAGGGCACTGAGCATTGTTGATATGTCTATTGCAGAGGGGACAAAAAGATGGGGGGTCTTTTTAGGTAGCATGCACATTGCTGTCCCACTGGTCCTGTGCGGCCAGCTCTGTGGCAGGAGACGTTTCCACAGGGAGGCTATGGGGATGAAGTGCATCAGGGAAGATGTCAGTTGTGCCCCTGTGCCAGATCTGCATGTTCAGAGAGTGTCACTGGTAGGATTTGAGAGACCCTCAGAGAGAAGTTGGTGTTAGAAAAATTTTCCAGCAGGCTGATTCCAAGGGCAGGATGTCCCATTGCAAGAACAGAAGAGAAACTTCCCATGCAGAGCTTTGCCCTGCCAGTGGAAGCAATATGACCTGTAAAAACTGTGTCCCAGGGTGGCCAGCGCCTCCTTCTTGTTTCTGCCCTCTGCTGTACTTCTGCAGTGAACCATACCAGCTTTACAGCAGTGTCCTGATTATCTCAAGAGAAGTTACTTTTGGAGAAGTTAGCTAAGCTTTTGAAAAGCAAACCTGAAAACACGAAAGCTGCTAGTCGGACCTGTTCTTGGAAAGGGTGGACTGGAAATGCAGAGGTATAAAGCGCACTGTAAAGAGTGTATTCTCCATGGGAGCTCTAGAGGATGAATGGAGCTGCCAGTGCACTGGTGGGGTTAGTTAAAAGGCACTGATTTTAAAAGTGAAGGCAGTTATGCAGAGGAAAGACTTGCCTGGGCGTGTGGAGGATTTCTGTCACTCACAGCATCTGAGGCGAGTATTGGTATCTTTTTTGAAAGATATGCTATCATTCAACCAAAAGCTATGGGATGAATGCAGAAATTACTGAGTGAGGTTTTCTCTGTGTGTCAGGCTTCTAGTCTGACCTTCTGAGCAAGTTGTTGCCAGACTTAACATAGTAGATTCCAGCAGTCCTGGCCTCATCTTTTTTTCTGTTGATACATTTTGATTTAAATATGTTTTTTTCTTAAGACTGTTGTGCATGGCATGTGGGAAGGTGCTGCAAATGTACAAAAGGCTAAGTGCAAACGGTGGATGACAAAATGAACTGTGGGGAAAAGAAACTGATTGTCAACAAAAGTGAAACTGATGTTGAGCACAGGTTTTCCTGGCTGTGTGAAGTGCCAGCAAGGTCAGAAAGTGGAAAACTATTTCAGAGCAATAAACGGGGAGGCGGGGGGAGGATTTTAAAATAAGGTCAAAGAGGGAGATTTAAAATAGATAACTATCCTTTTAACTCAGGCCCACTCCTATGTTACTTGGGATTGCTATGCCTTGATTATTTCTCCCATCTGTGAATGAGGGTGTCTCTCATCCCATTCTGTCCTCACTCTTACAGTGAAGACCATCTGGGTGAAGACCCCCTTTGTAGGGCTAAGGCCCATCCTATAACAAAATGGTCAGCACTCATCCTAGCTACAAGGTCTCTCTTGACGCTCATGTCAGTTCCACAAATGCCAGAACCCACTGGTCTCAGCTGCTGGTGTCCTTGCTCCCATCCCCAAAGTGCTGTCTGCCCTCATCCCTTCTCCAGCTCATACCTGACTGGTAGAAGCTGTTGGCAATAACCAGGCTGCCTCCAGTTTCCAGGCAGGGTGCGTGAGGGGAACCAGTTCTTTGGATGCAGTGTGAGTTGTACTTAACAGCAGGATGAAGGCAGAGCTTGGTGTTAAGGGGGTGTCATCTTCACTCCTGTCCACAAGAAAGAGCAAGGGAGGGATTATCATTTCTAAGAGCTGTTGAGAGAGCAGTAGCTTCATCTAGGCATTTTATTTTAAAGGTATGGAAATAATTGCATAGCTGCTGCCAGTGACATTGCTTCTTCTTGAGGGGAGGTGCTGAAGAGAGATTCCCAGGGCACTGAAGACGGCTGAGGATGGCTTAGTCCCAGGGTGGATTTTTAAATGCTTGTCATGGTTCACTGTAGGCTTCCATGGCTTTCCCTCAAGTTGACTTTGTATGCAAGTGCCATCAAAGCTGAAGGTCTAGATAGCTCTTTTTCTGTCCAGGGTCTGTCATTTGAGTCTTTGGTGTCTGTATCCCTTTCGTTTCCCAAAAGGTCAGACTCTGCTCCTGTGGTGAGTTGTGCTGAGTGCTGGCTGCCACAGTGAGCTTGCCTGAAGTGCCTCCATGGCACTGGCAAGAGGGAAACAGGATGTCAATGAAATGAAATGGCATGAGGACGTGTGAAAATACTTCATTTTGCAAGCTCTTCAAATGCTTGCATAAACAAAAAGTGTTTGGGAGCTGTGTCTTCTGTCACACAGTGTAGGGCCTCTGCATACTTATCCAAGATGCTTATACCTGGGGATGCCAAACCATAGATTTTCACCAGACTCTCTCCAGTACCAAAGGCGGCTCAGTGCTTTGGCAGGGAGGCTGCTCATGCTCTGCCATTCATGAAATGAAGTAGCCCAGAAATTACTCTTGATTTATACCATCATTTAGTTTGAAGTGCTGCTTTCCTTCCCACAGTGCCAAGAGGTTTAGACACTTTGTGCTGTCCAGGGGCATCAGAATAAGGATCCTGAGGCAGCCCACTGTCAGTGTTTCCATCTGTTTCTGAGCTGTAAAAAACCAAGTCTGCTTTGGAGGGCCCTTATACTGTGTGCATAAGTCGCAAAGAATGGACTGTGATGCTAACTTGCTTCAGTGTAGGCAGTTTTCCCTAAATGTGTTCCAGGAACCTGCATGCACAGGACAGGGAAGAATAAAAGTTGCTACTGGTGATTTTGAGCCAGATCCCCAGAGGAAGAAAAGCTTTCATCACAGACTTGAGGGAAAAAAGCCATGAGCAAGACAAAGACCGGATGCCAGCTGTAGCAAAATCACCTGTGCAGTTGAGAGGGGACCTTAGCTCATAGACAGAACAGTGGATCCAATCCCCCCTACCCATTACAGGTAGTTCTGGGGTCACTGTGTCTATGTATCTCCCTGTCCTGTGCACAGTTAGGCCCTGAAAGGAACCTGATCTTCCAGCTTTCTTACAAGCAAGTTGACCTGTCAGGAATGCATGAAACTCCTTGAACATCACTGGGACTATTTGCAGACTTAAACTCGAGCACTTGCCTAAGCACTCTGGTAGATGGAAGTACCTGGGGCTGTGTGCAAGGTACCAGGCCTATGGTTAGGTTTCCTCTTCTCTTAGCCTACATGGGTACCCGTGTATTTTAAACTGTAAGCAGGCCATCTTGGGTGTCCTTTGGCGAGTCCCAAAAGAGCCAAGTGAAATGCAATTAATGACACTGCAAATTATTTAAACTGAGAATAACAAATGGACTTCTGTCCTGCAAAAACAGTATTTGGAAGAAATTGAAATGATGCACTGTGTCATGTCTGCTGGCCTAGAGATGGCAGGGAGAGAAAGATAATTTAATTAATTAATTCATTAAATCTAATGTTTGCTGATGAGGTTAATGGTTAACTCAGCTGACCTGTGAAATCAGGTGCTTGTACATTTGGAGGTGTTTGGGCATCTTTTTCATCTTATCCTCTTTACACCAGCAAAGCAATCGCTGTTTCTCATTCTTTCTCATCTACTTAGCTTTTGCAAAGAGAAGGCAAACTTTTTTTTTCCCCTGGAGTCATGCTAGAGCAATATTAGTGCAAACATATATGCAGACTTGTGCACATATGTGTACTTGCACACTCTGGTCCATCACAACTGCAGCAAGAGTTAATTTTGAAGTTTTCGAGACCTCCTAGAGTTATATTACATCAGAGAATTTCTCCACTGGGAAAGTGTCAAGAAAAGAAAAGGCTTCTTTTCTAAGCCATTTTTAACTTGTGGTTCCATAAAAATGCTGGAGCTCCTGGAGAGACCCCCTTGGGGAGTGGTCCTGTGAAATGTGCCAACAGCTGGATGGCACAAATTTGGAAAACACTGCTATCCTTAAAGAATAGAACTGAAAGCCGCTGTGAGAAAGCAGTGCATTTTCCCAAATAACCCTTTTAATTCTGTATTAATGTTTTAGAGAGGAACAAATGCATATTCTTTTGATAGTGTTGGGAAGCAAGCTCTTCATGGAAAAGCAGAAATCTCCCCACCATTGCTCTCAGCAGGGAAGTGTTGAAATGTCCAGAACAGTGAGTTCCCTTTGATATTTTTTTTTTAAAGCTGCAGTTGGTTAACAACTCCCTTGACAAATTAAAGAAATACCAAGCGGCCTCAGGATCGCCTTGTTTCATGGCACATTTCATGATGTTTCTTGCTATCAGTTTCATGGCAAATCCCAGGCCGTTTCAGATCAATCCCAAAGAACCCAGGCACAAATAAGAGGTATAAATTGCTTTGAAGTTGAGGGATAAGCAACAACTTGGGGTATTTAGAGCTGGAGTTTGTTTGTGAGGCTGTTTCCATTCACAAAACCATGGCAACTGCTGACTCTGTAACCAGGGAGCAGATAAGATAAAAAGCATAAGACAGGATTACCCTCACAGTGTTTGCACATCCTTCTCCTGACCATCAGCAGGGTACACGTGGGTCCAGTAACACTGCCTGAGGATTGCCATCTCTGCTCCAGTGGAAGGCCCCACCTCACCAGAGCCAGGTGCCTCCCTGGAGCCAGCCAACGTTCCCCACCACCTCCAAGCCCCACCAGAGGAGCGAGAGGCAGCTTGTGCATCTGCTTCACACCACAAAGGCTCCCGAGCATCTCACCTGACCCAGCAGTACCTCCTTGCTCTGCAGCTTGCTGACTGGAGGACTTTGCCATGGCCAAGGGCATCACAGCCAATGATTTATGGTTGCTTTTTTTCTTGCCTCTTTCCCCTGTTACCCATCATCAGCTGCAGCTGGAGATGGGATACTAGGCTAGATGGGATACTAGCTTTTTGTCTGACCAGGATGGTCATTTTTATGGGGAGTGAAGGATGGGCATGTGGGCCTGTTGGACAAGGGAAAATATTGGGTGTGGAGGATTTTTCAAGCAGGAGTGGAGGATATGCACTTGACCAGGAATGAATGTATCAGCATCTCAGGGAGTCCTTCCTTAAGCAGCTGCCCATTTCTTATGTTCTCAGTGCTCTGCTGCTGTCCTGGTGCCTGCTACATCTCTTTCCCCAGCACCACCATCCGCATTTCTAACAAACCCTCTTGCCTGGAGCATGCTGTATATAACGTTTCTAGGGAGGAATGTGGGGGTGGAAAGACCACATGAGGTCATAAAGTTTTTGTGGAGTTGCAATTTGATCCAAAAAGTGAATTACCAGGTGCTTCTTCAGAGAGGGATTGGGAGTTATATTTAAATACCTCATTTAGTAAGGCCTTTTACTCCAGAAGAGAATCAATTCCATTTATTCTCTAAATGTGCATTTGTTTTCCCATAGCATAATTCCAGGATGATGTTTAAATTGATCAGTAGATTGAACTTAACAAATTAAAAAAATAAAAAGGAAAAGACAATGCTACGTATCATTTTTCCTAACACAGAGGATTTTACCAGGCTACTGAGTAATAAAACTTTAAAAAGGCAATACATTTCAGATGTTTATTTTCAGAAATTTGCCTTTACTTTGCAGGGAAGGGAGAGAGTAGGGGTACTGCCCCGGTACTGGAATCAGCACTTTAAAGCTGTATTCCAGAGCCAGGGTGAATACAGCATCAATCAATAGGCTTTAATCAAGGAGCAGTGGCAGAGGAGCTTTGATAGCACTCTGCAAATGGATGTACTGCTGCTGGAATGGTTGTTACCTCTCAGGGAGGCTTCTTGTAACAGAGGGTTCGTAGGAAAGGCGTTACACTCCTGTGAGCTGTACGCAGGGGTGCAGCTGGTCGTGACTTGGCTGGGAGGCTGCTGGGTCTGCTCCTGGTTCTCAGGTGGACAGAGCTGCTGGAAACACAGGTTGTATTTTCTTTCTGCTGTGTTTCTGAACAGCAGTGTTGAGCGCTGGTCTCCTACCCACTTGTTCAGGCGTTTAGCAGGGAGGATCAGCTGGAGGCAGTAACGGCACTGCTTATGCATGCTTGGAAGGCAAGAGCCTGTGGTCAGAGGCCTGTTTATGCCAGGACACCTGGAAAGCTCATCCAAACAAGCTTTTAAAGGGTATACATTAAGCCATATTTGATCACCATTTGCATTTTTTTTTTACCTAGCTCTAAACCAGCCAGAATTAAGATCACTATTTCTGAAGGTGTGTCCCCATCATACTGTAACTGAAGTACTTTAGAATCACACTTTGAGTTAGTTCGGATAAAGTTTTGCAGTCTACCCTTGTGCCAACAGCCCTAAAATGCCTCCCCCTTGCTGCTTAGCCTGGGCTAAGTCTCTAGCCCCAGCTGAGTCTCGAGGGGAAACAAGAGGGCCCCAGCCCGCAGTGCTGCTGTGGTGTTACACAGAGGCAGGGAGAAGTCAGCTTGGGACCATGTTCAAGAGGAGGGGACAAGTGGTGGAAAAGCAAGGGCGGATTAGGACTGGGATTTGTGGGGCTGGACATCAAGCAGTGAGAAATGAGTGAGCGAAGATAGGTCTTCGGTGGAGAGCAAGAAAAGGAGGGAGGAGGGTGGGAGCAGAGACCTTGGGAGGCAAGACATGGCTGGGAGATGAGGGTGCAGGAGGAGTGGGGGAGAGGGACAAGGTCACTTTTGGCTCAGTGGGAGACTGGAGATTGGGGAAGGGGGAAAACTGAGGCGTGACAAACCTGCAACAAGGGTGGAAAGAGTGGGACAGAGGAGGAAGGTGGCCTTGCAGGGGGAGGCAAAAGGCTGTCGATGCAGATGGCGTTGTGCAGCCCTATTTCCCCCAGGGTCAGCAGGCAAAATTACTTCACTGGCCATCCTCATCATCTTTTCCCTGCCCGCACAGCCACGCTGTTTCCATGCAGTGACCATGGCAACCCAAGTTTTTGACTGGCTGCTCTAGAATGGTAGCCGTAATGATAGCGGTAATGAGTATTGACGGAGGGGAGGGGAAGGCGAGCAGCTGTGGAGTAGGGGAAGTTGCCTGAGTACAGTAATCGTGTTTGGCAGGTCAAGGGTGAACCGTGGCCTGCGGGAGTTGTACAATGCCCAAGGCTAGCAAAGTGGTGTTATAATAAACCCCAGATGTTTCCGCTATTTACAATGTATACGTTATGTTTAAACCTGAAAATGCATCCTAGGATCTGGTGGGTAGGGAAATAGTTATTAGCTGCTTGGAAATGACTTGCTGGTAATGTATCTGTTCCCCCTTGATATTAGCTGTTGCCTGTTTAAAATATAAATCTTCTGAGCAGAGACCCTCATGAGCAGCTTCTTTGCCAAACCAGTGGTTCCATTTGGCTTCATGAGAAACAGCACCRTCCCCCCTGACAGTTTTCTGGGAGGGTGCAGCCTGGGCACGGCAGCCCTGGGAGCCGTGCTAGCAGCCTGTGTGCATTGGTGTGGGAGAGGCACTGCTGTCAGGCACGGGAGTGCAGCCAGTCACAGGTGCGCAGAAAGCACCGTTTAATTTCCCCAGACTAATTGTTTTAGAGCTCAGAGCCAGAACCCTTGCGGTATGTCATGGGCCACAGCAGAATCACAGCAACTTTGAATAAGCATTTAAGATGGGGGGATTTAGTTGATTAGGCTTTTATGTCAAAACAATGGCTTGTCTACAAGAGTAAATTAGTCAGCTAAACTGTGAATTTACAGCCCAATGGTTGCTCTGCACAAACCCTCCAGGTGATCAGTCCTATAGCTGGTCCAGGCAAGGCACTCAAAATATTAAAGTGAATGAGTTCAGCTGTGGGAAGCCCTGGAGCAGACGTTCCTGTTCAGAGATGAACCGTTCTGAGTGAATTGGAGTTGAATCTGCTTTGGGAGTGAATTAAACCAAAGCCACCCAAATTCAGAAGGGATGTGTTTGCTTTGATGTTTTATTGGATTTAACTAATGCAGGAGAAATGCACACCTTCAGTGAATCCTGATTAACTCCTCACGCATGTCCCCCTCCTGCACCCACTCCCCATGCATCAGTCTGCACTGTGCCACACTCACCCGTTGCATGGGCACTTGGGGTACGAAGGGGCTTGTCTGGACCCCTTGCCACAGGGTGTACAGAGACTAGCCCTTTGTGTCAGGAGTGGAAGAGGAGTGCTTTAAGCTAGGCTGTGCGAGAACATTGCTGAAGGTCAAGCAACGGTTTGCAAGGAAAATGGCCAAAAATGGAGTCCTCACCTGGATGCACCAGTTTAATTTACTTCTGCCGAGAACCCTTTTGCCCAGGATACCTGGGGCATGTGGGAGACTTGAGTAGTCACATTACACAGCACTTGTCATGTCTTGATATGGCTTTTGGGTCTGCGTAGAAGTGAATCTTGGGGGTCAGGGAGAAAACTATGCTGATTTTGACAGTTTCTGTTGAGTTTTTCTTCCTTGTTCTCCGTTTCTACCCCAAACACTCCCTGTGCTATCCCATCACAAGTCTACTGTGGCTTCTATTAAGGGCAATGTCTTTTCTTCCTGAGCTTTATTATCCTCCCACATCCCGTGTGCCTGCCTTAGGATGATTTTCTTGAATTTTAGTCCCGATGGACAGCTCCCTGCCGAGCCATCCAGTTTTACCATATTTCGCATCACGCCTCATAAGAAGGGATACAGTACAAGTATTCTGCTAGGCAGACTGCCTGCATGATGTCAGTGGCTCCCTGTACCTCTCTCTGATTCACTTGGACTCACTATCATGGGTGAAGGACCATTCATTTTAGTGGTTTCTAACGTGATACTCCAGTTTAAAATGCAGTAAGCTACTCCAGTCAATATGAATTCAATGCCAGAGTTTACACTGAGTGTAAAATAACCAAAGCTCTGTAAATTCACATCCCATCCCATGAACTACCTTCCTCACATGGAAAGCCCAAAGTGTAGAAATGTCACTTGTCTGAGATCTTTTTTGAATGCTTGACTCACCTGCTTTGCTGATTAAGAAAAGTGGTTTTTTTTATGTTTTTCATCTATTTCAATGTGATGACCAATTTTTTCAAAGTGAAGTTGCTGAGTAAGAGTTAAAACAGCAAAACCCGGCGTTTTTCTCTTCCAATCTATGCCTAAAACRGAGGTGCCTCTCCTTTTTTAAGGACGTGATGACCATACTCAAATGTGACTCATAAAGTCACTTTTAGTACTACTTTGTTTAGTGAGCTTGTTGATTGTGAATTCAAAACATGTTTTAATAAAATTTCTGCTTCTGTCCTCTCCCATGTGTCTAGCAGATTCAGTTAATGCAAGTCCCATCAAAATTGTCTTTTTCTGTATTTTAATCTCTATCCCTCTGCAGAATAATGTCAGATAACAAATACATCAGATAATACGTTATTTTCCAGCATTAAAAAAATCTAAGAATTTATAGGGTGGTTCTGTGTATGTTCAGTTATACAATTGTCTAAATAAATGGAGGGCAGAGATAGCATATCCTCAGAGCTTGGAAAACTGAGTTATCAAATTGAGACTAAAGGCTATGCTTAATAACAAATAAGAGTGTCATAATAGTTAGCAACCAGTGAGAATCTTTCTCTTTTTTTTCTTTTTGGGGAAAGAATGAGGTACAGAAAGGAAAAAGATGATTAAACCCTGCTGTTTAGGTCAGTGCTTCCTCTGATTACTTAAATTATGTTTAAGATTGGGGAAGCAAGCCGCGGGGATTAACAGCTGTCAAACCTCCCACTACTATCAAAACAATTCCATCTCATGAGCACTGAGAAATACTGAGAAATGAAAAACTTCACAATTTTTTTATCATCTACTCAGAAAGATTTGGATGAAGATACTGAGAGAAAGAGGGCGCCTGGCCCTGGAGCTTTTTGCCTTTCTTGGCATGGAAACCTGGACTTCCAGGATTAGACACTGTGTTTGGTGTGTGTTCAGTCAACCCTGGACAGGTCTGTGAAGGCTGCAGACGAAGGTGCCACGCACTGCCAGCAGACATGATCACTTTCTTGTTGTTTTGCTGGATTTTGACCGTCCTCTATGCACTTTCAACTCATGTCAGAGCTATTAATGAGAATGGCTTTTGGGCCCTTTCACACCTCCCTGAAGACACAGTGTGTGCTCACTTCCTCTCCCTCCATGACAAATAGCTTGATTGTTCTGGAGGCTCCAGGAAAACGCTATTTTGTTACTGTTTTTCCTTAATCCTGTTCATGTACTACTGGAAATTCATGAAGCTCATGAGATAAAACACTCTGCAAAAAGAAGATCACACCTGGAAATAATGACTTCCAAAGTCCAAAGCGCGTCTTAAATTCTTTCCAGAAGCAATGATTAAAAGGGAAAAATACAGTAGACATTCAGTATAATGATACTGTTGGTTTTTATTATTATGTTTTTCAGCCAGGTTGGGTTTTATGACATCTCTCAGTAGACAGACAGAGATTCAGAATAAGGTAATACTGTGAAAACAGTATGCTTATCATCTACAGAGCACTTTTCCATCTTGATTGTTTCCATTTCTCTTAGCAATAATGGTGTCCTGCTTGGTTGCTTCCTACATAAAATTCCCTTTGCAGCCAGAAGGGGGACTCAGGATATTAAATTTCAGCAGATGCGGTGAAATCGTCCCTTATGTTCTTTCTTCTGAACATCCCTTTCTGATACTGTTGCTGTTCTTTCTTGGCTTCCTCCATCAATCTTGCATAGCTTTCGTTATTATGTACTTTCCAATGTAGGACAAATTTTGCAGAAGGAAGTACTGAAATGCTAGGACACATGGCTGGAACCAGGTTCCAGTCCATCAGGAAGAGGCTTTGGTATATCTTTTCTTTGTCTATTTATCACAGGGGTTTTCAGCCCCTGTATTACTGGGTCTCCCCACAGTAATGTCTTCTCCTCAGTGTGTAGGTAGAATCCCAGACTGTAATTAATAAGGGAATATTTTGGTGGTTGTGACACCCAAACACAGGGGAGTGTTGTGAGACCCAAGAGAGGGTCCTTGGTCTGCTGGATGGACTTCAGACCATTGCCCAGCTCATGACGAAAGAGAATAAATGGACATTCCTAAGCAGAGATATGGCAGCAGCAGAAATAATCTGTGAAGGAAAAGCCAGAGGTAAAAAAAAAAAAAAGGTAGAAAAGCCAGATGGTGTGGATACATCAGTTCAGATGCTGTTCAGAACAGCAGACTCATCTTTTTGCTAATCACCAGGAAGTGAATCCTGCCTGCCACTGGGCTTCTTGTGAGACAGCCCTGTTCTTTGTACTCGTGCTACCTTGCAGGACTGAGTCTTACAGGAAACCTGATACACCTGCCAGGTCTGCTGCTGGGGTTGCACAACAGTTTCCATTGTAAACCCGCATTTTGCCAAACCTTTTTAGGATCAAGCTTTTATCTTCAATTTATTCATGTAATATGAGTTTCTTTCTCATGTCTTCTAGAAAATCTGGACAAAAGAGGTGAATGGCAACCCCCTAGGATTCAGCACAGTTGGGGAGAAAGTTATGCATTCTGCCTGTTACATGCTATTTTCAATGAAAATCCAGATTGGAACTTGACATGCTACCATCTTTTTAGGATAATGTGGTTTGGTTCATGACAGACTGCTTTTTTTTTTGAGATTACTAAAAGAAAGAAAAAAGTGACAACACATAAGAATTAGTCTGAACACTATGCAGATGCTTTCTAAAGGGAGATTTGGTTCTGATTTGATACTTTGATCTCATCTTATTTCTTGGGGAAGCATCCCTCCTGTGTCTGTCAAGGAGCAGCAGCCTCCTCTAATAGATTTTGCAGTTATTTACTTCAGATAGCTTCAGAGAGGCACAGTGGCCACATGTGATGAGGCTGGAGCCTCTATTTTAATTCTGGATCTGCAAGAAATGGATGCGGGGCTGTTGGGTAAGCAATCTGCTGGGCTGCTGCAGCATGACACCAATACCAGCGTGTGGGAACCGTCTTGCTTTTCGTCACCTGGGCTTTTTTCTGGGGAGTTGTCTCAGGGTATGAGATTTTGACTCTGTTGGCACAGTAAGGAGTGTGTAGATTGCTGCCTTCCTTGCAGCTCAGCTGTCCAAACCTGAACAGAGCTGGTTTGAGGTCTGCTGGGACTCTGTGGTGGAAACAGCTTTGCTGCAGGTTGGCTTGCAGTCATTCTATTAATGCTCTTCAGTAATTTCTCAGCAGCAGAAAAGCACATTTTATGCTATGTGTATACAGTCCAGGTGATTCATGATTGAATTCGATGTCCTGGATGGGAATTAAAAGCAAAGGAAGAGTTTCCAGTTGCAGAAATAACAACAAACTGAAACTTTTACTAGAAATTATGTGGAACAGATAGATCACAGGAGATGATAGGCAAAAATCTCCAGCTCAGTAGTAGCAAAATGAAGCTGTTGTTCACAAGGCTATTATCCTTGAGAATGAATCAAAAAGGAGACTAGGAAAGGGATAGGACATTGGTCTGATTAGTCCTTTTGTGCAGAGCTTTATAATTACATTGATGTCTTTCTACCCTGAATGATGAATGCATATTAACATGTATGAGTGTTAACACACAAAGTCACTGTCATTAAAGTCAGGTTTCTTAAATCAATTCAATTGAAGCAGAGAGAGCATTGCCTCTAGAAAGACCTGTTAAGACTAATTTAATCCAGAAGTTTATTGATTCAACTTAATTTGTTAAGGAATTGATTTTAATGTGAGTTTAATCATAAACCAGCTTTAAATCAGTTTAAGTGTGTTCACACTGAGGCTTTGCATTGGTTTAAATAAAATTGATTTATGCTTTACTTAGAAATCTGCAAATTTGGATATAGATAAGGTCTGTACTTTATTTTTTCCCCTTAGAAAGACTGTAGCACATTTCTCCATCTTCTGGGGTGAAAGTCTAGCTGTATCGAATCAATGACAAAGCATTTTATTTTCACAGGGCCTGAATTTTACCTTAGTACTGTGCTGGGCCTTCAGTTCTTACTGTATAGCAAATAAAGCCCTGGATATTTGCACACTTGATATAACCAATTTTCAGGCTGTGATTTTATCCAAAACTGTGACACACGAAAACCATTTGTAAGTTTAAAAGAAGAAGTGGGGGAAGGGAGGTTTACTTGATTTACCATGTCTTTATTCTTTTTACTGGCAGCCTGTTCAGAATTTATGTGGATTTTATTCTCCAACTCGTTTTTAGCTAAACTTTACAGTATAGTCTCTGTTCTATTAATGGAGAGCCTAGATTGGGGCATAAGATTTGGTAAATTATGCACATTACTTGCTACACTTCATATATTTGAGTGGCTCTAGAAGGTCTGTCTGTGGTTTCTACATAAAGAATATCACCTTCCTACAATAAAAGCCATAATTCCTCCCTGACAATAGATACTGGTGGCCACTGTCACAAGGCTCAGGTAAGTAGGATGTTAAATAATTACTAACTGTTTAATGCATGTTATAGTCTTCTTCACATAGTCATAGATTTTAAGGCCATTGAGGGATTTTGACAAAAGGTTACATAAACACCTGGCAGGATGGGCTTGATGATTATGGACCAGGAGCTCCAGGCTGGACTTGATGGCCTGGAGATCTATTTCAGAGTTTTCTGTATTTGTGTGATGATCCCACTCCTGTGTGGCCCACTACTTAGCATTCACACAGGTTTTCTGGTACGCAATTCCACCACTTACAGTTGATCTGGAATATATTTTTTAAAAGACTTGTGATTTTTCCTACATAATTTTTGAACTTTTGCCTACAGTTCAGAAACCAGTTCAGCGTTGCATGAAGTGTTCCTGTCCCTCCTCCAGTGATTGCTGGGCCGTGGCATATTTCTGCATGCTTTACTGCTCATGTGGTTATGGATTTTTTGGAGATTGACCTTTAAAAGGATGTCTAATCTTGTATAATAATTTAACCAGGGGAGATGCTTCTAATTAGGTCTTTTTGTGAGCTGTTCCTGATTGCAGGTATTTAGCAATATTTATTCTTAAGAATTTTGTTTAATTTTTCATTTTTCTGAAGATAGCCTGCACACATTTTTGAACAGCTGTGACATAAACATTTCCTTTTCACTGCAGTTTCCTTTTCTGTTTTGCCATAGCTGCAGAGTATAAATGTGGGGTTCAGTATATGTTGGAAGTAAATTATACTGAAGGGTATACGATGAGATCCTCTCTGCATACTGTGCAAGCCCATAATGTTAAGTGCCATGTTTAGATTTTTGCTGAGCTCAGTTTGAGCTGATGATTTGTGTGCAATGCCCAGGTGTATCCAGATCCTCAGTTCCTGAAATAAGTCAAGTGGCTTTCAGTCTCACTGGCTAAACTGTTTGCACACTTTATGGTAAAAAAAGGAAGATTTTGCTAACAGCTGCTTCCAAGTGACGGCCACCTCAGACAACTGAAGGGGCCAGGAYGAGTTGTGCTGTGTCCCTGGGGAAAGGCACATCCCTTTGCTGTCGGAGTGGCACCCTTCTGGCACTGTCAGACCACGTTGATTTTCCCCTTAGCATGTAGGTATGAAAGCAGTCGTCTTCCAAATTGACTTAGGAGTGGAGGCACAGCATGCTCCACCAGCAATAGCTCTGACGTTTTCTACCTGGTGGAGATTTCGGCAGGCAGGGGCAGGGGCATTGCTCTTTCAGGTGTTATGCAGCTGGGATGGGGCTGGCACATGCTCTGCTCCATCTGTGGTCAGCACCAGAAGAAAATGACTAAGAAAAACTTGAGAGGCAGCTGTGGTTAAGTCTGGGTGGAGACAGACCCCACTTTGGGGTTGCAGTGGAAGGGCTGCCCTTGCCTTCCTCAGGTTTCCTCCATGCAGTCTTTGAGCACACAGATGTTTTTGTAGGCCTACGTCCTTCCACAGCCTGTGCTGAACACCCACATAAATCCCAGAAAGAGAGTATTGCTAGGAGAGCTGACCACAAAGGATTTAAAGGAGAGGAGGGGAAGGAAAGTGGCGAATGAGGAGCCAATACCCATAGTGTTAAGTTTGACTTGTGCATTAGCAAATCAATGTCTTGAAAGTTTCGAAGTTCTTCACGCTGCTGTAGATACTTTATGCAGCCTGTAATGCAACAGCAACTTCTTCCTTTTGATGCTCCAATTAATCTTGTTTTCTCCAAATTCATTTCTACGTTTTGATTTTGTTTCTGTTCATGTCAAACAAACCATCAGACAGGTTTCAGTTCAGGTTTTCCCCCTTCCCACCCCAAAATTTCAACATGGATGAGTGGTTTTTTGTGGGGAGGAACATTAGCGGAAAAATGAACACCCTAAACTGCCAATTGTGCCTGGGGATGCCCAGAAATTTTCTCATCTACTTTGCAAAAAGTGGTGGCCTCTGTGTGAACTTTGTGAGACGGAGATTGTTTGGGACTTTTGGGGAGGCAGTTGTTTTAGTAAATCCTGGTTTGGGTCTTTCTGTGTACTCACTAATTATTCTTTCCCGTGGTTATATCCCCAAACTCAGATTACTCAGGTTTTCTTGTTGGTGGTGGCTGTGACTCTAGCTCTGTGAACGTATGCATAATGAGGTGGTTAGTGGTCATCTGTTGAGGTACCCTGCATCCCACAGTCTGGGAATTGCCTTCTGACCACCATTTCCACTGAATTTCACCTGTCATGGCACTCCCTATTCCCCATGTTGTATCATTTGTTAATAAGGCATCAATGTGGGCAGTAAGTCCTTCTGGTTTTCTTGTTCAACATGGAGAATTGTTTTAATAGTGGGGAAATTTATGTGAATCCTGTGACTACAATGTTGTCTGATGTTATTTAAATTCTGCATCGTGCACGGATGTGGCAGACTCTTGCTTCTATACATGTATGACTGAGCTCTCCCTGGGAGTAGGGACAATTTGGCACACTTAATTAGGAAGACCTCTGCCCAGGCACCTAGAAGTGTGCTGGCAATGTCGCTGGATGTGTGTTGTTATTCTTTCTCTTAAGGCTTCCACAGCCTCAAGAGGATGAGGAAGATTTTGAGGAGTATGAAGGCCTGCCATGGATAGATCCACCCTGGGCAATTTATTGGCTGATGCATGGTACACTTTTGTCTGTGAAGTGGAACTATTGCAGAATCAGAAAATGCTACAAAGCCAAGAAGACAGTGGAAGCCAGAAGAAAAAATGGACCTCTCTATGATTAGGATCAAGGGAAAGCAATCACTCATGTCCTTTGTACGTGAGCATCCCAGCTTTGTTGGAACAGTGTGAAGGGAAAGAGCATGATGGAGAAATGCTGAGGGGGTGGAGAAGCAACTGAGACCAGAGGAGATGGAAATAAGAGTTATAAAATATAAGATAGTGCATAGGATTTGAAAAGCTTACAGGCTTTGACACACAGAAGTCTTTGTGTTTTCTGATGATGGCAAATACAGGAGTGTGCCAGAGAATACGAAATGTGAGAGGGAGAGAAGGAGATGGCTGCAGCACTTTTGAGCCCTCAGATTGAAAGGCTAAAGCTCTAAGGAAGCTATAAAAAAAAAAGTCAATTCAAGAGGAAAAAAGGGAGTTACCCAAGAACTGGATTTTCATTAGTAATCCAGAGGAATAACCTCTGAAATTATACCAAAGGAGAATATTGTTGCGTTACGCATCTTTCCTTCCTTGCCTTTTTTTTCCTCCATTTGTTTTTATTCATCCCAACATGATCTTAGGGCACACCAATGTGGCTACACATGTACCACAGCTGAGACCCAAAGTTTAAGTTTTGCGTGCCTTTCAGCCCAGTGATCTGGTGAACCTTCCAAGTCCGGCCGTAAGGCGTAGTCTGAGACCCAGCCAAGTTAACAGTGAAGTCACAGCCTTTGCTTTTAGGTGGTTCTCTCAGCTGCGCTAGTCTCTGTTCGGTGACTTACTGCATGTCTTTTTTCTAGCAAAGATAGAGATTAGTGATGAAAATACTTATGCTGGAGAGCAAAGAAGAGAAAGAGACATATGTATGATGCAGCAAGCTGCGCTTCCTCCCCTCATCTGACTTCAAGGCACAAAACTTGAGACAAATTTTTTTAATGTGCAGTCCTGAAATTCAGCTCTTAAATCAAAAGTGGCTTCACGTAAAAAAAAAATCACTGAGTACTTGCAAGTCCCCTTGAAGTCCACAGGATTTATGCCTGCGTAGCATTTCTATGGATTGGATTGCTTTAATCTTAGTGCTCAAATAAGGATTCTGGAGTCTACCTTTATGCACTTAGGTATGTAAAATATGGACCTGCAGATTTTTATATCGACTTTATGAGCAGTTGTCCCTGAATCGCTTATTGGATACCAAGGATATTTATTTTACGCTGTCCCCACATTTTCAGTCTGTATGATCAGGTTTTTGTATTGACAGAGTCTAACAGGATCATCAAAGTTTATCAGGGATGCAGCCAGTTGGAGTCAGCTGAAGCACTGTAAACCAGAGGAGAGAGTATTTAATGCAATCAGACGGTGTATTCCTGCAGACACGATCATCAGTAAATAAATTAAGTGTTGACCTTTGAGTTGTAATTTTTAGGTTAGACGCTTGCTCACACCCAGCTTCTCTTGTGAAACTTACATTTTGCTGTCTTTGAACGCAGTTCCCTGTCTCTGAGGAGGTCTAAGCTCAGAAACTGATATCTTGAGTGACTGCAGGAGGCTGGACAGCCTGGCATTATCTTGTTACACTGAATAAATGGGCGCTCTCAGGCTTCTAGACATGCCAGTTTGTCACTACCATCCTTTTTCTGGCTCCACTGGAGATGCTTTTTACTTGTAGAGTGGAGCGGGGAGTAGTGAGACCTTCTCCATTTGCACAGTACTTCCTCCATATGTCCATTTTCAGTGTCCTGTTGAAAATCCTGCCTTCCCAAGGTTATGTTATGAGTTGGCCCGTGATACTCTCATTGGGCTTCTGACAGGGAGAATGAAAAGAAGATTAATGCAAGCTCAGAGAGCAGCTTCATGGCTAGGGGTAAATATCCATGAACACTGGCATGACATTACCATGTACTTGAAAGCATCTCGCCCTGAAGAAACAAATACTTTAGGTGGAGATCTATGAGTTTGTTGGGTGCACCATTACTTTGAAAGGACCAAGTGAGACTTCAGCACCGTTGTACCTAAACCTGCCAGGCTCACTGAGGTTAGACTCAAATGCTCCACAGCATGAGATGAGCAGTTCCCGGTCAGGGTAATCAGAGTTGCAGTCGGGTTTGTGATTAGCATTTGTGGGGGACGGGAGGGGCGGAGCGGGGAGTAGTTACTCTGATTTATAGCGGCGTTTGCTGGTTCTTCATTGGTCCAGTGTTCAAAGAACATGGCTGTAGTGCTATATCCCTCCCTATTGCTCTGTTTCTTGGCTCCTGACCACGTTGCTAGCCATTCCTGTGGCATTCGCCTTTCTTTTGGCCCTTACAACATCTAAAATTTCTGCAAAAATTTCCTCTTAACATCTCTAGGAAGAATGAGATTCTGTGGATCTTGGTTTTACATGTAGTGCTCAAGACAAATGTCAGGTTGGCATTTTTCCTTTTGCTCTTCTATACAGACATAAGTATTCAAATCATACCAAGACCCAGAAGCTGAAATGTATCTGGCAGTATTTTCAAAAGAGTTCAGAACTGAGAAATTCCCATTTAAGTAACTAGATGATTTGTTTGGTTTTCCAATCTCTCAGCTCGTGTTCAGTTACTCTGGTATTTTGGAGAGCTGGTTGTGTGGGATTATCTCCTATCATTACCCACAGTTTTATCGTGTAGGTAATCTGCACAGAGACTCAGCATGCTGGAAGGAAATAGCCAGATTTTGCAGAGTGTTCAGAATCCAAATGCTGCCTGAGAGAATAATAGGAGGATTAAAACCAACAGAAAACAACAGAACTTTTTGGTTTGGTTTTTTTTTTTTTTTCAGTTGTCTAAGCAGGAGCAGTATACATTTTAAAGTGTAGCTTATATGGTTTATACCAAAGGCTTTAGAAAATCTGGCCTGCTGATGATAAACCTGAGCTTGATTACAATCTCATATGCAAGGGGAGAAGGCTTTTTGGAAATAATATAATTTGTCTTGCATTACTGCCCTGCCTTGAGCATTATGCTACAAAAAAGCAAGTCTGAGGCCAAGGCAATGGGTGTTATTCTTGTGGCTTCTATTACCACTCACCAAGCTGTTGGTCACAATTTTGCACAGCAAACTGCGCACATGTGCCTACTGGCAAGCATGCCTAATACATTCCTGTGCTCAGACTCTTAAAAGGCTTTGTGCCTTCCTAGGAAAAGAAAAGAAAGGGAAAAAAACCCAACCACTCATGGAATTTCAGCTGAAAGCGTGTAGTTGTGTGATAATATTTTGCAGGTTTCCTGTTTAATTTGTTCAGTGTGTTGAGCTTCCATGCAGATTAACTATACAATCAAACACTGAGGGTGAGGAGGTTGCTGTGCTTTGCCAAACTCACCAGAGTCCAGAGAGAAGAAGTTATCTCCAGTCATACATTATCAGTGAGTCTTTTGCAGAAAGAATATGGAAATGCGTGTTCCTTATCTGCAATGATATTATGCAGGCCAGCAAGCATTCGTTTCTGAAAAAATTGCTAACAAAATGACAGATATTCAAGCCATCTTAATAAGCAGAGATCTAACACCTTGCATGCTTTTGCCTGTTAAACCCTTCCAACAGCGTGGGACTTTTGCTGACACAAGTGCTCCGCCGCTTTGTGAGGGCTTGTCACAGCGTGACAGCCTTCTCTCGCTATTATCGCCCCTGTTGCTTTCTTAGAAAGTCTGTCAAACCAGGGGAGGTCCATGGGTCACAGAGAGAGGTCCTGACTGGGGAGTGTGAAAAGCTTGGGGTTAAACATGGGTGCCTATCTGTGTGCCTAATTGACTCTTAAAATGTGAGGCCCTCCTGGGTTTCGGCACAAGGAATACAGATAAAGTGGATCCCACTGCTCCCTTCATTCAAGCCGTGCCGCTTTCGGGGTGCTTCCACGCTTAGTTTCTGCTGTTTCTCTTTGGGATTTGTCTGTTTTCTTTGCTACCTGGCCCTTGTCATTCTGTGACGGATGGCACGTGTAAGGGCTCCGCTGCCGCCGTACCAGAGCTGCTCACAACGGCACTGCCCAAAACGTGACCCACAGGAAATGCTGCGAGGCTCCCTTCCATCTTCACAATACATTTTGACCTGTGCCGGATGTCACCTCAACCTCCATCCATGAGTAGGAGATGCAGAAAATGTTTTCCTTGCCCTTTCTCCCTCGTTCCGGCTCACAGCAGCAAGCCTCACCCGGAGCGGTGGGCAGAAGCCTTGCTGGTGGCGGGAGCGGTGCTGCGTGACAGGCGCAGCAAGGAGCGGTGGAAAGGAGCCAAGCTGGCAGGAGATGCCGTGGGGACAAAGGGGGAAGGGGTAGAGAGGAGAGGGGAGGGAGGTGTCAGGGGGAGCAATGTCTAGTTATCATTATAAGCGTTTTTGCTTCCTTTAAAAGCATTTTTACCCCTCAGACAAGGTCCTGTCTTACCAGCACCAGAGAAATTGGCACAGACTGTGACAAAAGTCCACTACCTCTTGCAACAGTGGAAGCTGTAGCTGATCTCGATCCAAGTACACAACGCTGTAGTTTTATCAGCACGAGCTTTCTCATATGCCTGGCAGGTCCGATTAACTTTTGCAAAACTGCAGCTGAAAGGAAACAAACAGTGTAAATGAAATGGAGAAAAGAAAAAAAAAAGAAGAAACAATCTCTTTTCTGTCATGTCTGTGAACAGCTTTTACTGCTTTCCCTGGAGAGCCTGCATGCTTGGACAGCGAGTTACTGTGAATTAGTGAGGGTCACTGCCATTGATTAAATCCTCTTTTATGTTTCCTGGTAACTCCTGAATTATGGCAAGAGTTGAGCATATTAATTTAACACTTTTTTTTTTTCATTGACAGTTCTGATGGAGGAAAAAATCTGCAAGTCATTTTGAGCAGATAATATTGAATTAAAATAAAATTCAGGAACAAAATGGCATCTCCCTTTTATTCCCAGTTTCACACTGCTACGTTGACAGGAAAATCAATAACCAGTTGAAGTCTTAAGCACAAAAATTTTGATCCTTGCAGTTGTGGTTATTCTCTTAATTTATGCAAGATACGGACTAGGACTATAATAAGTGAAATATGGTAAAATAAGGAATATTGCCTTTTTATTTCACACGTCTGCAGCTCCTTTTCTTACACAGTGACAAAAGGCTATAATCTTAACTCTTTAATGACAGAATGAAACTATAAGCACAAACCTCGGTAGTAAGGCTGTTTAATTAATGCTAATTATTTTTGTTGGAAAATTTAAAGCTTGGTGTTTTTCAAAAATTCTTTCTCTCTTTTGGGTAAATGCCTGAATATTTACACATGTGTGCTTATGTAAATGTATGTATATATATACAAATACACACACACACACTCACTCATAAAAGTATATATATATATAAACATATTGGTTTCAGAATGGTGTGTGGGCATTTGTTTTTCAGAAAGCAAAAATTGTTTTGGTAGCATTTTGGGAATGTGCTGGAATTTCCAAAATTATCCTGGGGGGCGGGGAGGGGTGGAAAATGGAAACCAACATATGAGAAGACATTTTGGGGGAGATTTCTTTCTGGTCATGAAATCCTGGACTTTACTTGATCCATCCAAGTGCCACCCTGACACATGCGCCTACCCTGTGTGTAAAACATCCACAGACACCCCCCACCAGAGAAGGTCTCCCTCTCAGACTTTTTGCTGATGTCTAGCCTAAGACTTCCTGCCAGGGACTTGTTTTCCACACCAGCAGAGATGTGTRGAAAAAGTTGTCACCTTCCTCTTAATCAGAAGTTTTTTAATTATTGAAGGCTGCTCTGTCCCTATCCTGTCTTCTGCTGGTGGCCCAGCAGGCGCCACCTCATTTGCTCTTTCATTGCAGACCACATTTTCCCAGCCACCGTTGTTTATGCTGCTCTGTTCCGGGCTCAGTTTCCAGGAAAATCAGGCTTTCCGTGGTTTCCCTGGGCTTTCCTGGGATCAGGAAGGTTGCCTCACGTGTGGGACAGGCCATGCTGCTGTCTGCAGCAGGCAACGGCTTATCGGACATGTGTGTATCCAGTTCTTTATACACGCCTCTCATAATTACGGCCATGATGGTGCTGCTTGGTTTTTGTCTGATTGGAATAATAATTAACGGCAATTGACATCAGCAAGTCTCCACAAACACACAAGGAACAGGTATCAAAACGTAATCAAGCATGTTCCAGGTTGTTAAAACACTTTCTTGTACAGGACCATATTGGAGACCTGTTGGTGTCCTGATGAATGCTCCTAATCTGCATGTTATGGAGAGTCATTTGGCCATGCTGGCCATTTGTTTCCTTGGACAATATTACAGCTGCTCAAGAAACAAAACGCACTGCAGCTAGAAATGCTGCATGGGAATACTGGCTCCCTGGAGGTACAGACCAACAACAGGGCACAGCTGAGCCAGGATGGACTCGCAAGCTATCACCCATCAGCTGACCAGCTGTAGCTCCCCGTATTAGCCCTCCCCGGTTGTGTGGTAAAGGTGTTATCTTAAGCCCCAGGGGAAGTAAGGTTAAACTAGGAGTTTTATCTCAATACTGGAGCACAGTAGAGGCTGGTTTACAGCTAACCCATGGGATCAAATGAAGTGTGGTGTCTCACAGAGGGACTGCATCTTCTTGTGAAGCCTGTGCTCAAAGATTGGTACTGGTTGTGAAATATTAGAGGTCTTTAACTTAGAAAGCCCTAAATGGTTTGAGATTTACCCACACAAGAAACACTATTGCTACAACACAGTAGAAATTGAGATGCATCAGCTAGAGCCCTTCAGTGTGTGGGAGCCATTGGCTGAGCATTTTCAATGCAGTGTCCCCTTCTGGGTCCAAAATACCCTTAATTGATATTGATTCTCTTGATGGGCTTCCAAGCCTGTTGTCTCTTGCCTCAGGGAAAGGATATGGCCAAGCTGAGGTTTGAGGTAGGTGTATAATGTGAGTTATAATGTTTGGCTGGAGCAAAAGCCTTTCCCTTAGATTAGGGAAGCTGTTGAGCTTATATTTATGCTTTTAGCTCTCTGTCACATCAGTTGCACCTGGAGCCTTTGGATGGCCACTGACCCATAGCAGTCGAAATAAATAAAGCAGCAAGATATCCTCCCTTTCCCTTTCTGTATTACCTACCAAGGCCTGCCTGCTGCAGCATGCTGTCTTGTGTTTAGGTGCACACGATCAATTAAGTGTTGTTAGTGCTTCATACTGTATTCTGAAGCAGCACTTTAGTTCTCACTGAGGCTGTGCATGGCTTGCAGGTTGTAAGACCCATGTAGGAGGACTCCAAAGGGTGAAACTAGGCTGTCATTAAATGTGCCCTTGTGCCTTCAGGATGATACATGTAACACACAAATGATCCTTATTTTTCAGGTTTTGGTGTAGAAGCGTTGCTAGTCTGGTTAGCGTTTTGCTCTCTGTGGCTTGCCTAGCTCAACTTGATTTAGCACTGTTTTCCCTTCTGAGGATGGTCTAATCACCAGCACATTCTTTTATTTCTTTAGCAGTGCCTCCCAAATTGAAGGAAATGAAAAACCAAGAGGCTGCTGTGGGTCAGAAGCTAGTGCTAAGGTGTGAAACCACTTCAGAGTACCCTGCGCTCAGATTCAAATGGTTAAAGAATGGAAAGGAAATAACCAAAAAAAACAGACCGGAAAATATCAAGATCCCCAAAAAACAAAAGTAAGTGTGGAGACATTTCTCATTAGTGGGGCTGGGTGGGATGGGGAGAGCTGTTCACTAGAACACAAGTGTTGAGGTTGTTAATTGCAGTGTTGGAAAGCTAAAAGCTGTGAGTTACGGAGGAAGAAAATTTAAGGAAACAGACACTGACGTTATTTTTCTTGAACGTATGGATGAAGTGGTAGTATGGTATAAATATTTCATAAATAATTTTCCCTTTTCAATTTCTATTTATTTTCTGATAGCCAAAGGCTATAATTTTAACCAGTAAACCTTGGAGAGAGGCCATTTTTAAACGACTGACAAGAACAGAGGTACCTTATGTTTATTGTCTAAAATCCAAGAACACTTAAAATCATCAAAGCAATGTAGATCTGGAAATATTTTTGAGATTTGCTTTGCAAGGAATCTAGTCCTTAAGAAGGGCTGAATGCCACCTGTGTTAGCCTTGAATGCCTTATGCAAGCTTGCAGTAGTCCTTTACCAGAGGCATTCCTGCACGTGCAGAGCAAGGCATGGGTCTAGCAGATGTCAGATGAGTAGGAGAGTCTGCAGATCTCATCCTCCTGGCTGGGGGAGAATGTCCCCTACATGTGACTGATGACCAGTGCCAAAAGATGGTCTGTTGGCCTTGCTTCTGTGGGGAAGGAGAAGAAGCTACACAATGTGTTTTCTGCATTGAAACAGGAGAAGGCTTTTGCTGTTTGGTCTCTACCTTGTTGTTTAAGTTAAAAAGTTTCAATTATGGCCACTCATCCATCAAAGGATGCTATGAAAATCTGTTTGAACACAGCCCTTCAACTCTCACTTCTTCTCTCAGTAGGCAGGGCTGCTATCTGCTGCACTGTGCCATGCCTTCCCTTCATACAAGGCACGGAGGATTTGGGGTGGGCTCTGCAAGAGATCTTTCCTTCCAGGGTGTCAAGTGCCCCCATACTTTTTGTCAGGTCTCATCTCATTAGGCAAAACAGCAGCCAAAATCAAACAGGTGCTTGACCTTTCAGAGTTATTCAGGTTGAAAACCAGATCCTGCCCTCCCTTGCGGTTCTTGCACCCCAGCCTGGGGCACAAGGTGAAACAAGGAGGGGGGCAGAGCAGCATCACTGCAGCCCCTGTGCCATGATTGCACAGACAGCAAGAAGGAACCTGTGATGTCTTGTTCCAGCATTTGCGAAATGGAGCTGTTCCAGGTGGCAGATAGCCTGGCAAATTGTCTGGACTCATTTGCAGGGCCATATGTCTCCGTCAGAGTTGTATTTTCAGTCTATTCTGTAAAGAAAATGTTCAGGTCAGAGCCTGGCCCTCAGCTTCCCCAGCAACACAGTGCTGCCTGTGAGGGGCAAACAGTGTTTTCTCCTCTTATGTTTTGGCTGATGCTGATTGACCAAACTCACTGGAGCCAGGAATTCACCTTCTGGGGCTGGGCTTTGTCAGTTCAGCATTGAATCAGTAATCGCCTTCTGCCAGCTCCCTTCTTTCTCCTTTTGTTTTTTTCCCCACAAAACTTTGAGGAGCTGGCAGAAGGGAAACTAGCTGATAGCTATTGATTAGAGCATGCGTGTGGAACGTGTGAGACTATTTTTCAGGTTGATGTGCCAAAACATGTTTAAAATTCCCCAAAAGATACATAATGAAAAAAAATTAAAATTGGGCCTTTTTCTGGAAAATGGAAATCTGAAGTCCTATTCCCCCACAGTAAGTGGGCAGAGTGCAGGCTTTGGCCTGGATTTCATGCTTCTGTGTGCTACCCCAGCCATGAAAGTATCACTCATTGTTGGAATTTCTCTCTTCTATTTCCTGTTTTAAAACAGAAATGTCAGTGTGGAACAGAGAAGCCCTTCCAGTTAGAGATGTGAAAGTCACTAGATGTAGAGTACAAAAAGGGGAAAGACAAGGGATGTCTGCTGACATCTGAAGGATTTTCCTTGCCTTTCCACTTTGAGTTTTTATTTTGGGGACACATCGGTGCTTTGYCATTGCTTCTTTTGCTGTTTATGTGTGCTTCGAGGACTGAGTAGATGTGAACAGCTTACAAGGAGATAGATTTTATTTTGATAAAAAGCAGGACAGGCACGTGTTCTAAAGCCAAAGGAAAATGGGGAAAAATGCAGTGCAAGTGAATGCATAAAAAGACATGTAGGTTACAGTAAACAAAACCACATTAAAAAGATCCCATCACAAATGAAAGAAATATCAAGGAAAGGAATTTTTTCCCCACTTATTTTCTGTGGTTTTTTTCATGACAGGACATTGATAAATGTTTGTCATGTTCATATGCTGCCATATTGTTACAACAAGCATTTTAGTGTGAATTTTTTACTATTACCAAGTGTGGGAAACATCAGCTAGGAAGGCTAGAATAACTGTTGAGCTGTCTGGGATTAATGTCTATTTTAAAGGTCAAATGGCTACATAAAATGTAGGCTATGTTTCTGAAGAATCATTAGCATGCAGGGTACCACAGTCGTCTTGACTCCTTCAATCCAAACACTTGAGAATAACACTTTCTACATATTTATAAAAACCTCACAAAGTTTCTAAGTAGTGCCCAATGGCCAGAAGTGACTTTTGATAATGTCAGATTTTGCAAGAAATCACCTTTCTCATTGTGTGATGGCAGAATAAAACCCATTTGTTGTTTGGAGAAAAATAAATGTTTCTGAGTTCTGGCTATTTAGCTTTAGGTTTTTTAACAAATTGCAAAAATATCTGACAGAATGTTGAAGTGTCTAGCTCAGAAATGGAAAATGAAGACCTTAGCTTGGCACCTGGAGTAGGCATGGAAAAGATAATACTGCAGGTTGGTGTTTATTTGGTACATTTGGCCAGTGTGAATACTACTGTTTCAAAGGATTTGCAGAAGTGGGGCAGATGCTGACTGTGTTTTCCTAGCTTTTTAAGAGTTTAGAAGACTGTGGCAATGCAGGCTTTGTCAAAGCTTAGCCTTCTGAAGACTGCCTTGCATGTAAAATGAACTCAGGGGATCACTCCTCTAAGCTTGCTAGGATGATTTCAAGGTGGTTGATTCAGAGGGCGCAGAGCCCTGACGTGCTATGACATGACAGTACGGCAGGTGAATCACACTAAATGACTGTGCCCCTTCTCATTACACTGGAAAGTCAAGAGAAACTGGATGAGTTTAAATTTTAATGAAAGGCATATAAAGCACTCACTTTCTACCTCAAATTTGTCATGGAGTAAGAGCATGCAGTCAGTGAGTTTCTGCTGCTCTTATGATTGCTGATGATTCATGATGCCACGATTGATTGATTTGTGAGTCCAAGCTCTAAGCAATTCCTTTGTGTCAATGGAGATACAGAAAAAATCAGGCACCAGACAAGGGCTTTTCAGCTGCCAGCTAACTTTCCCATGCCTGTCCACTTGCACTGGTAACATTTCATTTTCCATCTCTGATTTCAAACACAGGTGAAGCCTGCACATTTTTGTTTTGGGTAGTTTGCTGTACAGAGTCAGACTCTCTTCATTACATGAAGAGAGACTCCTTTATCAGGGTTGGGTTTTTTGGGCAGAGGGAAGGTGTTTGCCACTTCACCTAGCTGATGGCTTTGGATGCAATAGTGCATGAGAAAACTTTGTGTGCAAGTGCCCTGTACCTTGGGCTTCATCCAAGCTTAGCCTGGCTATTTGCCCGCAGACAGGCAATTCTGGATGACAGATGGAGGCTGGAAGCAAAATGAATTCAAACAGTCAGATAAGGTGGGCTGGGACTGCATTCTGCAGATGTATTTCTTTCCCTTTCATGTATGAATACAAGCTCAGCAGTGTCATAGTGGCGATGAGCTAAAGATATAGCAGAAGCAAATCTTATAGGGAGAGGCATTTCTTGGTGTAGCATGGAATAGATTGAGAAAAGGACAAGCATTTGAATACAAAATCCCTTAACGGGGGCTTTAAGTGAGTACTGTTGGAGTACTATATTGCTAGGGAGCTGCTTCATTTATAGCCATTAATAAGTCATCTTCTGTTCTGACTGTTTTGAATTCTGTCCTGATATGTCGCAATAATATTCTTAAGGCTATAAATATTCATATTATTTTTCCTGCTCTCAAAGAGAAAACTCTGTAAGGAGTTTTTCTAAAAATGGGAGTAAATTTGGCTTGTTAGAAGTAGATTTGTAAGAAATATGGTTGCTTCACCTATTTTAATATCATCTTAAAATCCTAAAAGACACAATTCCTCACCTTTTCCCGTAGGTATCATGTAAAACAAAGAGAATAAAAATAAATGTGCAGGGCAAAGAGTTTCTTCTTCTAAAAGCCAAGAGTGCCACAAAGGTGGTTTGCATCAATATTACTTAATATCATACAGAGAAGAAAAGAGACTGGAACAGACATACAGTGGGTACCCAAATAAAAGTGATATAGCTGCAGCTGTGCTTCTTGCTTATCATTGGGTTTAAGTGAGTTCCTCAAAAAACTGAGCCTGTTTACATTGGCTTTTGAAGCACCCTAAGGCTATAGCCTGCTCTCCATCTAGACTAATGTCTGCAAGCACGGCTGAAAGATAACCTGTGGGATATAGGAAATATCGCATGTCCACGCAAGCTGTTAAGTGGTGTAGACTACTGCCAGACGTTCCTGGACAGGCCCGCAACAGGCTGTTACAAAGGCAGGTGTGTAGATGGCTGTCAGGAAAATTAAAGAGCAGACCATTTTTACTGTGGTATAAGTATAGCTGTTAGTCAGGTGCAAAATTCCCGCCCAAAGAGACAGTAGCTTTCACCTTCTGGACACTTCTGTCAGTGTCTCAACCACATTTTTCTCGTGTATTGATAGTTGCCACCAGCTAGAGTCTGTTCTTGTATGCCATCTGAAATGCAGCCCAGTTAATTAATTCAGCATTGGGAACTGGGCTCCTAACATTGCCTGAGAAGGGAGCCCTAATAGTCAGCTCTTCAGCTGTTTACCATTTGAGCAAACCTGAGCAAATTGCTAATCCTAGCTTGGCTGCTCCTCCTTCTTGCAAGCCCGGTGGCCTCTAGAAAACAGCCCTCTTTCATGACGTGAGGGGAAACTCCTGTAATGTGGGTTTCTGCCAGAGCTGGGGTCCACCTAGCACACTGCTCTCAACCCATGAGGGCCACACTCAGTGCTGACTCCTCAGTGGTAGGACCTTCGTGTAGAGGCAGAGAAGACTGAGCTGCCGATAAGCAGATGTTTGATGGCAGATGGGATAGTTTACTGTGCCGGAGGGAGGGATGGCTCACAAGGATGCATTGGAAAGTGGCATCGAACATTTTGGTTGCTGCAGGAGCTCCCCTGCTACAACAGTCTGCTTATGGTCTGAACCCAGCCCTGCTCAATGGTTCCCAGAAGTTGTGATTTCTGCATGGAGGGTTAGGAGACATGACTGTGCTGAAGCGGAGCAACTCCCCAAACATTGCTTAGCTCAGCACTCATTGCTAGACAAGCAGGTGATTATAAGCTTTTAGAGTGAAGAACCCCTGCCTCCTGGGGATCAGTCCTTCATGTTGGGGTAGGCTGACTTAGGGAAGACAATGCTCATGTACTCTACTAAGTGACTATTCTGTAGATAAATGAGCAGGCTTTGCTACAGGGAAAAATTTCCCCAAAGCAGTTCTTTTAAACAGAAACTGGGAACAGCAATAATGTGTGTATTTTCCCCAAGCTAGTCATTCTCCGCAGTCTAGGTAATGGGATTATTGCCATCACATGAGTTGGGGACCCCTTGAACGACACCAGAACATGTTCCTACCAAATTAATGGGTAGGCAGGAGTTCTGCATTTTAAAATCTAATCTTAAAACCTTGGAGACTGATTAAATTACATCTCTGAGCCAGGAACAAAATGTAGCTTCATGCAAATTGTGCTCCTGCCCATAATTTTTTGTTAGCGCTGGAGAATGATTTACTATTGGGGTTTCAGAGGTTGTTAAAGAGAGTGGTGTATCCTAATCTCATGATTATTTAGTCAGATGTTGGAAACTACAGTACTTACCCAGAACTCTGCTACTGGCAATATGAACCTGTAGGAAAGGGTAATCTATTTTAATATTACACCCATCTCCGTGGCATCTGGATAGCCAACAATTCAGCTGAGAGAGGAAGGTTGTTTTTCAGATTTCGTTTAAGAACAAAGACTCCTCTCAAGCAGAAAAGCATAAACAAGTATCTTCATTTGAGTTCATTAATATGACTGTTTTCCAGCAGCCTGTAAGAGATATTTTTTTTTATTCTCTTGCCTTCTTTCAAACCTGGGTAGTGTTAATCTGTCGGTAAGAATGGAAGACAAGACTCTTTGTTGAGAGGAAAAATAAGAGTGCATTAGTTGATGCAGTGACTGTTACTCCAGTACAGGATGTTTACATGTTTTTTCTGATTTCACAGGAAATACTCTGAGCTTCACATTTACAGAGCCACCTTGGCCGACGCTGGGGAATACGCATGCAGAGTGAGCAGCAAACTAGGGAATGACAGTACTAAAGCCAGTGTTATCATCACGGACACCAATGGTAAGGCTTGGCTCTTTATTTTACTATCATGTTCAGAAAGACCATGTATTAAAGCTGCCACCAGGACAAAAGGGTTTGGAGGAGAGGAAAGCTTTGCAAGTGAAGTGGAAACACTGAAATCTATTAGGTGTGCTAAGAAAATTAATCAGGCCTGACTTGTCTGCTATGTAGTTCAGATGTTTGGTTTTCCTTACCCAGACAAACAGAACGCCTCCGATGGATCTCAGGAGAGATCAGCATTTTCTGTGAGACACTTTCCAACACCAAGTCTAAGACACAGTCTAAATAGTCAAGATAAGAACAGGATGAAGGGAAGGGAATATTATTCTAATTCCTATAGTACACATGAGTAGCGGAGGCACTATAGGCCTGCAGGGAAGCTTTCATTTAACCTAAAACATGTCCTAGTCTGAACTTCTAAACCAGCACTCCTCTCTTTGTCTTTAAGTAATATTTGTATGGCTCTGATTGCCACCATTTTTACTTTCACAGATGTTGATAGGTTTTTCTTTTGATTTCTAAAATAATAAGGACAAAGGCATGAATGTATTTGAAGGCATATTATTCAATGGCATGAACGTAATTCAGGTGCTTTAATTCAGGTACTGTCATTTAAACTTATTTCTTGAGGAGCAGAGCTTCTCATGAGGCAGATAGCATTCAGACTTAGCCAAATGATTTAAAATTGTTATAGATTGCTATTTTTGCAGGGCTCCTTTCCATTTCATTTACAGGAAGTTCCAATTGCTTCTGATGGAATTTCATGGGTGTTTCCATTGTATACAAATGTTTTAGCAGTACTGTTTCTCCGTGCGAGTGCATTGGAGGCTGCAGTTCAGCTGAAATCTTGTTTCTTAAGTGTGACGTTAACTAATTCAGCTCCGATAATTCAAACTCCAGTGTCCACCCAGTTGTGAGGTATCTGAGGAACATTCCCTCATTAGCAAACAAAGCAGAAGTTCTGTTTGTATCTGAGATGGGTTTAAAGATGTTGTTGCAATGGGAATTTACCAGGGATGCTTTTCTGTTCCACATTGTGCTCTGAAACAGGAGAGAGGCATTTAAATAAATAGAAAAACAAATGTAAACCTTTGCCAGTGGGATTTGTCTTTGGCTATCTGCTGTTTTGTGGTCACACGATGATTGCTTGACTGTATTCACTTTGTGTATTTGCTATTCTGTTTCGTCAACTAAAGAATCTCAACTGCTAAGATTTCATACTAGCTGTGTGGTATTATAATCACGATCAGATGTCAGGAGACTGATATAAAAGATCAAGTGTTATTTACCAGAATGTAGGAGGAAAAATGGGTAGGTGTTTCTGTGTAGCTTTGTAAATGCTCTTGGTTTCCATGAATACAAATTTTGGTTGCTCAATAGCTGCTTACACAGAAAGCTCCTGTACTGTTTCCAAGATACTGGAGTTTCCAAAACTCAGCTGTATGCACTGTGCCTGGGCAATGATACAGATAAATGCAAAAAAAATGCTTCGGCATCCTCTGTTACTTTCTCAGGCAAGGAATGGTGACATGCCTGGGGAGTGCATGTGGGACCTCATTCCTACAATTCATGACATGGATTTTTCAACTTCCTTTGGGCTGTGCTGAATGACAGCAAAACAATCCTGCTGCAGGGAGATGGGAGCTTGGTTTTGAATGAAAACGTTTGCAGGCAAGCCCCGTTATGTGCATTTATAACTGATATGTTAGAATCTGTCTAATCTTGTTGTGGAACGTAAGTTGTTTAAAACACAGCCATGCATGCAAACTCCCTTGAATGTGAGCAAACTTGGATCCAGTCTAAACCTGGCAGCTGGCTCTTGTCTGTAAAGATCTGAACTGGAAACTCAGAGATATCTGAACTGGAACATCTCAGTGATATTTGATAATCTAGAATCAGGCATAGCAGCATTCGTTGGATGAATAAATCAATCGTGCATATTTGGTTGCCATACATACATCTGAGCCCCCTCTGCTTATTGTTACTTATAAATTACCAGTACAATTTTTCCTAATTTTCCTACTAATGATGGAATTTTCCACCTGGATTTGAGGAACAGCATGGGCAACATCTGGTGACTTAAGAGCAATGGATCTCTAAGGCCTCAGAGGGCAACATCTGCTTTGCAAACAGGGACAGACCCCCTGCGCGGGTGACCTCCTCACCCCTCCTTCCCCCGCATTCCCTGACCTCTTCCCCTTGCTAGCTTAATGACAGATTTGGGATCCAAACTCGGTAATGAGCCCTGAAGGGCAGTCATTACTCAGGTCCTATATATCTGTGTGGTCCTGCACTATTCATAAGAAAGAGAGAGTTGTTTTTTTTTTTTTTAAAAAAAAGCAACATACTTAGCTCTTATTTGTTATTTCTTACCAGTGGGCTATTGGAGAAGACCTTGGGGTTCAGTGCAGCCCAGGAGCCCCTGTAGAAAACTAGTATGTGGACATCTGAGAGGGGCTGAACCTCTCAGGGTAGGCAGAGAAGTTGCTTCTTTCCACCTCCAGCAGACAGGGCAACAGTGGGGTAAAGAAAGATGCGACAGAGGGCCTGACTTTCTTGTGGTTGTACTGACCTGCTCTGCTATGTGAACCATAACTTTAATTATGACTTTTAATTTAATGGCCTCACCTGGTCATGTTTGTTTTGTGCGCCCTGCTATCTGCAAACTAGATCCTCTCTTCCCTTTATGCTGGATGCTTTGAGACTGAGGGTAGATAAGGTGATGACATTTCTGGGCATGGGGTTATTTTTCTTTCCACTAAAAGATTAATGCTTTTCAGTATAAAAATCTTGGTTTTAATTCCCTAGAATTTTGTCAAACTTTAACTATTTTAGTTGAAATTTTCTTTGCCGGTGTATGCCACAGAAGAGAACTCTAGGGCGAGACCAAAGGTCTATCTAGCGTGATGCCTTGTCTCTAACATCAACTAGCAATGGGCATTAGGAAAAAACACGTGAAGTACAAGGCAAATGTGTTGGGGTTTTTTTCCCAAGAATACGAAAAGCCACACCCTTACCACTAAGGTCACATGTCTGAAAATTGCTAATTTCAATTCCTTGCTCCACAGCATGGAGAAGTAAGTATTTCTCAATAAAACAATCATAAAAATTTCTTTGTTGTTTTCAGTGAGCGAAGAGCTTTATTTTTACCTGACCTCATTCCCAGAAATGGTAAAATTTTCTGTCTTAAACAGTGATAGTCAATGCAATAGTAACTCCTGTCCTTGTTGCTGTTACTGTTACTATTAACATTGCTGTTACTTAAAACTGCCAAATTTGCTCTTGTGCAAGTTTTTGCTACACATAAACACACACCCCCCCCCCACATACACACTGTATTAACCTACACAAACTTTTAAATTTTCTCATTTTTACTGAAAGAAACATAAAGCCTTGTCTATAGATCCATATGTGTGGATTAAAAAATGCAACAAATATAAAAATAGGTAGACAAACACTATTTTTTACTAGTCTTAATAGCAAGCAGTGGGAGCTATTCTGTTCTCTTTTAAATTTATAATGAGTATAACTTGCCCACAGGATATGAGCTGCCTTCTTATTTTCATTCACTCCTATTCATGTATGCTCCCCTAAGAAAGATTGTAATTGAGGTCAGAATAGAGGCATGAAGTTTTCCTGGAGTTGTATAAATAGTGCACAGATTTGCTAATGCAATAGTAACTGCTTTTTTGCATCCTAATTTGTCACTTTAGCCAGGCAAAATTCTTGCAGTGATTTTTTTCATGGACTTTCTCATGAACAGAAGACCTTACTATGCTTAATAAATAACACTGAGAGAATACTTCATACCCCAGCCAAAGCTTTCAATTTCATGTTTGAAAACTTGTTCACAAAACCCGTTATTTAGACAACTAGGTAAATGACCTTGTCTTCTAAAGTGTTGAGCACGCCACAGCTCCAGCTGAATGTGGTGCCAGTCTTTTCCATTAAAACATGTTGACCTAAATCTTTTGCCTCTCTAGGGGTATTTGCTGTGCCCAGCATGACTCAGGGTGCAAAAGGCTGGATTCCTGCAGAGATATTTCAGAAGTTAGCAGTCTATGGTGCTGGATAACTGCTGGGTTGTGTGCATGGTATTGTGTGAGCGCTCATCCTGCACGTCTGTGCAAAGTGAGCTGATGTAGTTTGAGTCATCAGTGGGGGTGGCTGGGACAACTTTGGCTGAATTGAAGGGAACAAGAAGTGCTCAGGTGATCTGTTCATGTAACTCAACTGTAGGCAGAGGTAAGACTTGGTAAATTCATTAGCTACACAGTCAGTGGCCCATGCAAGCTTCTGGTCTTGCATCCGTAGGACTTGCAGTGGTACTAACAGCTCCAAGTTGTACAGTAGTCAATAAGAATCTGATATTCATCATTCATTAAACTTCAGTTCCTCTTCTGAAGGTAGCAAGTAGCTTATCTTCAAGAAGATGGCAGAGAAATAAGTAAATAAAAACATCTTGCATCTAGTACCCATAGAGCATGTGGCCAACTATGAAATACTTCAAATGCAAGAAAAGTCCCTTCTACTCATACATTAATCTGTCTGAGACTTGATTAAAGCAGGAGATCAGTGTATGTCTTCTGTCTCTAGCATAGTTACAGGTGACTTGGGCCATAGTTTGTTTTTAACTGGTGTAATGGGTCAGATTCTCAACTGGTGCAAATCAGCATGCCTGGACCAACATCACTGATTTGGGCCTCCACAGAGAAAGAAATGTGGTCATCACTCAGTTTGGCATAACAATTTCCCGAAAAGTAGCTTTGAACCTTTCCTTGCAATTTGACATATTTGAATTGAGGGCGATGCTCTTTTAGTCCGATTCAGGGCGGTAGTTTCTTAGAGGATCAGGAAAAAGGTAAAAAGCACAGTAGTTTTAAGAAACAAAAAGTTCATTTATCCATTGGTTCTCCCCATGTCCTTGACCACATGTGCCTGCGTGCCTCTCAGGTCTCAGACTATGACCTTACTCACCTCCTACATGCCTACTCCCTACTCTGCCATCTGTAGAGCGAGTAACAGAGGTCTCAGATACTCCCCTTTTCTCAAGGTGTGTGTACTAGCTTCTGTCATTCTTTGTGTAATTCAGAATGTGTCATCTGAATGGCACAATCAATGCAAAAGGCTTAAGTCTTGTATCACTGCCAGAAAGTAAACCTCAGGATGACAGAAAGTTTGTTTGCAGCTCTAACTACCTGTGATGTTTGTCGTGTTTGAATCCTCCTCAGAGCCCAGGTTCTTGTCCCTGTCAGGGTCCTCAGAGCCACCTTCAAGGCCTGAACCAAAACCCGTGAGTTCAACCAAATGCCTTCAGTTTGCGCAAGCAGGCTTTTTGCATTAGGCCTTTGGCAAACTAAGTGGGGGAAGAAAAGGGCTGTGAGGGCATGCAGAGGGCTTTTCACAACAGCAGCTGTAGGGCTGCTAGTCATTTGGTTATTCCTGGAGAAAAGGTCTTTCCTGAGGAGGAGGACCTCCTGCCTCCCTCAGAGGCATTACAGCAGAGTTTGTTGTCCAGGGACTGGTTGTCTCCTCTCAACAGCCCAAACAAAGCTCCCTAACTGGAAGAATGGATCAAGATACCAAGCCCAGCAAGGTGGTGGGCTGTGAGTCCTGTGGGCGTTGAGGGAGCTCTTCTCTGTCTTGCCAGAGGAGACAGCAAGAGATGGAACTGGCCAGAGTATTAAGGAAATGAGACTGAGAGGCTGCAGGGACCTGTCCCTTAAAGCATCCCCAAACAAGGATCTCTTGTCCATCGTTCAATATTTTTACATATGAAAGCCCCAGCACAAACATATCCAGTTTCAGGAATCAGCACTTCACCAAAACTAAGTGCTCATAGAAATGCCAGGGGGACAGAAGTGGATGGAGCATCTGAGGTAGCTGCTCCTTGTGGGGACTTAAACATGACGATGAAGACAGGGCTGCGGGCTGCCGTCTCCATACCTTAGCAGACTACAGCAGCAACTTCAAGTATCATGACTGAAAAATGCTTCCAGCTCTTCCACCTTGGGCAAGTATTGACGGCCCCCTACAAAGAGCCTCTTTTCTCTCTGCTTCTTGTGTTCAGATGGCTTGTCATGTGGATCTGTGCTGGCCTTCTCGGGTGGAGTAAAATGCCTCTCTTACCATTGTGGTGTACTGTCCTCAGTAAGAAACACACATAAATTTTGCGTCTTCCAAATGTTAACATCCACTGTTAGTGTTGCTAACACGAATGTTGTAACCTAGCAGGGCTTGGTAATGTGTGACTTTGCCACATGTTTTCGAAACGTGTTTCTCAGCACGTTTCAGGTGTGGGAGGCTCTGGCTGTATTTTCCACTGGCAGGGAAGCTTCCCGCCGGCATTTGTACTGACACAGCTGGGCTGGGGAGGCGGCAGTAAGAAATGCTCCATCAAGCTCAGCACGGGCACTAAATGGAACATGGTTTCTTTAACAGTGAAAGAAAAATTTGCTCCTGTTGTGCCAGATGCTGAGCTACACAGCTGTCAGACCTGTTCTGTCTCCTTCTGTGACTAAGAAAGGTTAATTGCTCAGACAACCCAGCTGCACAACAGCAAACTGCCTCCATACCCCAAAAATGGTCCTGAAAGCTGCCTGGCTACAGACCACTGTGTTCCAAGACCTAGTGCAAAGGTTTTGACCTTAAAAATTTTATTTATGATACTAATTTCCATGCCACACATCACTGGCTATCAGGGAAATGCTGCATAACATGTTCTCTCACATTAGTGAGATGAAACTGGGACATATTGCCCAGGCAAACAAGATATTTGCCAAAGAAAACGGACCAAAATGGAAAAAATACAAAAGAAGAGCTAGCAAGTAAGAAATTAAAATACAGGCTCAACATTGAGGTTTAATGAGAGGGATGTTGAAGGGAAGACAGTTGGACTGAGTTTTGTCTCTGGTCAAGTTTCTGGACTCTGGTCAAGTCTTCTGGACTCTGAAGACAGTGAGCAGAGGGCCACCTGATCTAGAATCACAGAACAGAGTAAAAACATTCCTAAGTTGCCTTTTCCTAAATCTCTTATGAGGCTTTTTCTAAATTCTTTTTGTTCGGCCTACCAGAGGATTCTTGGTGTGCCTTGAGGACTCAAGGCAAGACTTCTTCCCTGGCATTTGTGGCCCTTCTCCAGCTGTGGAGTTGAAACTTGTGCAGCTGTATTGAACTGCACCACTATGAGGCTGAAAAGTGTTTTGAGAACTTGGAGAAGTTCAAGACTGTCGATGCATACGACTGAAGGGCGATTTGTTCACGCCTAGGAAATTGCACAGAGTTGTGGCTGGCTAGGTCAGCAGCTCACGGACAGATGGATGGTGTCATTGGAATGAGGTCTCTATACAAGTCTGTGAAGCCTAAACGAAGGCTTTCTACTTTCTGCTTTCTCCCATCTGCGTTCTGTGAGGCATTAGCATGGCAGCATCATCCCCCATAGCCATCAGGCAGTTCAACAAGTGGGTGCACGAAGTCCATGGCAGTATGTCACTAGCAATGACGTATGTCTGTAGGACCGGTACGGAGGAGGAACTTTTCTCATCTCTTCAGCAAAGCAAGTGTTTAATTTCCATCACAGAGGCCCCAGCAGTCATCCCATGGGGGACTGGGTTTGCACGTGTGACTTCTTAGAAGATTTCCCTGAAGTGGCAAGTGACATTATTGGATGTACTTACCAGCAATTCAAGTGATATGAACAGGAACATGTCTTTGCAAAATTTAACTGCCTAGAAGCATAAGGAGTGAATACTCACACTGACGCCTTCCAGAAGCAGAGCCATCTGCATGATTTCTCGTGTTGCCACTGATCAGTTATTCCCAGAGAAGAATGAGAGATTGAACAACTGGCTTCTTTCAGAAGAAACAGGCTTTTTTCTTCAGTCCTACCAGTAGACACCATCATTTTTCTTTTTTTCCCAAAAGGAAACTTTTGCAAGTTGGTGTCTGATTGCAGCCTCTGCCCACTGAAGCAGAATTTAAGTTTGCTTCTTTGAGCACCTTTTTCCCCTTTACCTTTGTCCATTCTTGGAGTTGAATGCTGTTAGAGGATCGTCTGACTCCACATTATAACTTCTTGTTGCCTCTTGTGTTTTCCAGAGAGCACCAGCAAGATACCAGTATCAACAGAAGGGACAAAAACTTCTTCACGTAAGTTGAATTAACAGAGTCTTTCTATCTTTTTCTCTTTATTTCTTCTTGAAACTGCTTCTGCAGCTCTGAAACTGCTCCCTCTTAGCAGAGAACAATTCKCCTGCATCCAGCGCCTCAGTACCTGCATATCACCTTGAATACTGGAGCTACTTCAGGGACTGAGAAATGAATGAAGAAAGGTTAAGCATGCTTTTTAATATCCTGGAGCTGTATTGAGGATGCTAACTTGGCCTACAGTTGTCAGCCTGCAGCAGCCCAAGTGAAAAAATGTTTGAGTTGTTAGGAACTGTGTTTCGAAA
Organism: Phoebastria nigripes; assembly: GCA_035582835.1. Classification (NCBI taxonomy): domain Eukaryota; kingdom Metazoa; phylum Chordata; class Aves; order Procellariiformes; family Diomedeidae; genus Phoebastria; species Phoebastria nigripes. Next base: position 304,704 of record JAYKAV010002914.1, on the reverse strand, counting down.
AAGCACTTGTTACTCCTGTTCCTGTAAATCCTAGCAGCTGCATATGAATTTGCAGAGTGTATAGACATATTGATGTTTCCTGCAGGAATTCTGTTGCCTAGACTGCTCTGTTCCTCAGGGCTCTACATACAATTCCTGACAGCTCTGCGGGGTCTGTGAATGTAGACAGGTAACTCACTGTCAGTAGTTCAACCGCTTTTGAAGCTGCCTTGGCATACTAGGAGCCTTCTCCAGATGGTTTCCTTTCAGGCTGGTGGAATTTTGCTTTCAGCATCCCACCTGCAGTTATGGATTGCACACCTCCAGAGTTACTCCTGGAACTGACCCCAGTGAGAAGTCACTTTCATTATTTTAACTATTAGAGCTACTTTATATATGGCCACAATACAAGCAGTTGTCTCTACCGCTGAGTTTGGCYGAGGGAGCTATGGATAGGCGTATGTAAGCCGAGCATCCCAAGGATTTACAAGATGCACATATCCTGCTTGGCAAAGAGGCTGGGGTCCTGCTAGCTTTTTTGAGAAAGCTATGTCTGGCAGAGACAGGTTTTAGTGTGAGTTGACAGTGTTTGTAGGCTAGATCAAGGAAAACAGTGTGATTGCCAGATTTTGCATTTAGCATGCCTGCAGCCTTTCCTTTGATGCATCTGCGTGTGTGGCGACCTACTTCTGAAATCTTGGCACCGCTGCCTGACAGAAGAGCCATTGAATGTGCCCATATTCTTTCATGTTCTCAGTGGGGCCTGTCACTGGTGCTTCACTGGATATGTATGAGACCACATAGCTAATAGCAAGTGTCCTGTAACCGTTGGAACCATTTTTGTTCAAAGGAGGTGACACGCTGGTCACCAACTCCACTGGGCTCGCCTTACCTTCTCCCTTGTGCAGCAAGAATGCTGTCCCTGCACTTTACTCCCTTCTTTCCCATGAACTAAATTTCTTGTTCTTGAGTGGTCTCTTTCCCTGCTTATGTCCCTTCCAGTGCCTGCTGTTACAGTACTGTTCTTCTCTTTACTGCTATTGTGCCACTGGAGAGGAGGAGGCTGGGATGTTCAAAAGGCTGGCTGCATTCCTGGTGAATTGCTGCACTGGCAGATTTCATGCCAAGCAGCACATCACGCTGTTGTCCTGAAGGAGAGCAGAAAGCAATACATTCAGGTCTTCTCATGGAGCTCTGAGCAGGTCTCTGCTATGTGGCTGGAGCAGAGACCTGCTCAGTCCCAAAGCCAGCCAGGTGCCATTTTTCCCACTGTTCTCATGCAGCCCCTGGGTCCAGACCATGTCAGCTTTCTCTGCCACTACAGGAGTCTCCTGCTGACCAATAGAGTCTGAGGTTTTGGGCACTGCTGCTTTTTTCCAGGCCTTGCAAATGCAAATAAGTTATTAGTGTGTTGCTTCTTTAATTGGAGATAGGCTATTGTGATATGCTGGTGTTTAAATCACCAGGAGCTAGGTCTCTTGAAGTATTGCTACAGTTACTTTTTGGTGATACGAGGACTTACAGAGCGGTCTTAGATTTTAAGTGTGGTGTTACTCTGCCTAAAAACTGACTCTATTAGGTGACAGATTCATCTTTTCTGCCTGATGTGACGTGTGGTTAAATATTTCACAACAGAGCATGCAGTATGCCTGACCTGCTCCCTAGGATGCACAGGCTGGTTGCTAGCCACCCTGACTTCCTTCATCCCTCTCCACAGTGGCACATCACATTGCCGCCTTAGGCAAAGTGCTCTCTCTGCAAACTCTTCCTTCCAGCTGATAGTACTCCTCAAGCACACTCTTGAATTCTTTATTCATGCATGACACCATATGTTTTGCTGGGCCCTAAGACAATGGAAGCCCATGCAGCCACCCAAATGCATGGCTCTGGTTTGCTGAGTGGTTCAGGTTCCTACAGCTCAGGAGGTTCAGCCCTAGCTTCAGGCTAGCTTGCTTCTTCCATTAACTTTTATGAGTGCTTCCTTTGTGTGATTTGTGTTGAGGTCCATTTCCTTCAGCTGTCCTACAAGATTATTTACCATCTTGGGAATGCTGCTTCTTTTTCTTTTCTTTGTAACCACTTTGGGGCTGGTACTATGTCCCGTTTTGGTCTGGAACGTGTCCTGCTCTCCTAGCTACAGCCCTCTGCAGAGGTGGTGGCACTCATGGACCCTGCTTTCTTTCAAGCCACAGAGGTCTTTAGCCATAGTTGTGATAGACCTGGATGCCTGACTGTCCATCTGGAGTTATGTGAGAAGAAGATAAGAAGCTAGTGTTTCCTGGGTCAGCATGTGGAGCTTCAAGACCCACTGCTTTCCACTTTCCTCTGATGCTGTCACAAACAGCTGAAAACCTTGCGCTCTCTCTGCCAGTTTTCTCCTGGCCTTCCCTCCCAGGACTATGGAGCATTTTTGCTGTAATTGATTATTCACAGTGTGCCTAGGACATGCTGTACCGACTTTGAAGTTCTTTGCTTTCTCAAGTTATCTCATTTTTTTCTCTGCTTTGGCGGGTTTCTGATTACTGAAAAAAAAAAAGTAAAAAAAAGAAAGCTCTACTGGGGAAGACGTTTAGGCTCCTCCAGTATAACAATGTAGCTGTGGCTGTATTCTTACAACTTTGTTGTTACTTCTGTGTGTTGCAGAACCCATGCTTAGGATACAAGCTTCAACAGAAGGAACAAACACTTCCTCCTGTAAGTACATACAAGTTGTTTAAATTATTGCTGGCAAGACCCTCAGGTACATTTCTCACTCCCTAGCTCAGAAAAAAATGTGCTTCTGTCTAAATCTACAATAAGGGGTCAGGAGTGACTGGGTAGGGTTCCTGCGCTACAGATGCAGTTGTTATTTGTTATATATATTATGAGCATAACTCTCAGAGCCATGTCCTTTGCGGATTGAGGGCTAAACACCTTCCTCCCTGCCCTGCCCTCCCCAGGCAATGTATGGCTTCAAACGCTGTCTCCTCTACCTCCACAGCCCCTGGCCCTATGGTAGGTGGAACATCCTCAGGTCCAGCCATCCCAGCTGCAGTGCCTTTCCCTTCATCCCTGTGCCAGCTGGCGCATGTTAGAGCTCCTAAGGCTCTTTCTCCTGTGCCCCACTGCCCTTGGGAAGAGGATGAGGAAGGTGAGGACATCTTTTTGTGTGTCTTCCCTCAGCTGGGACAGAGAACCAGAAATGGTTCCCCTTCCTGGGGAAGAGAGGTTGTCTCTCTGCTCATCTTGGGAGCACACTGGGAGCTGTGGGGATACCAGTGAGGAAGGTGACTCTTTTCTTCCTCTGTAGTGATGCTTCCTAGGGAAGCATGCTTTACTTGTAATCCTGTGCGCTTTCACCCTTGAGATCCATCACGTAGAGCCTTCCAGCTCTTTATTAGACCCAGATCCACCATCTACCCAGCCTGGTTTTGAGCAGTCTGGAAGGACATTTCACACAGTCAAAGTCAGCAGGGATGCAGGAGGTAGGGTACTGACCTTCTTCTAAAGCAGTAAGTATTGCTGGCTGCCAGGAACGGGATGGCAGCGGTCCAATCCACCCCGACAGTTCCAGTGTTGCTATAAAATATGGTGTGTGCTCTATAGCAAACTATACATAGATGCCCTTAACTCACATCTAACAGCTACTGTAGTGGCACAAGGGGGAATGGTCAAAGCCAGATCTCTGGACATAGTATTCTAAACATTTTTCATAATTTATATGAGATACAAAAGATTTATTTTTGTAGATTTTCTTCTCAGCTATTACACTGATTAGTGTTTTAAGTGTGTGTTGAAGGAATTTTAGAAATCTGATAGGTTATTTAAAAAGACCGGAAAGCTTTCTGCCAGCAAGGTGAGAAGAGTTAATGTTTTTGGCCTTCTTTTTCCTCTGATGCACAGCAGCAGGGTAGGCAGGAATAATTCCTGGAGCAATTTGAAACAGTCATTTCTTTCTGTTCTGTTCTCAGTTGCATCGATGTAAATTGGGAGTAGTACTATTCAAGTCACTAAAATAAGTGATGGAGAAGAGAGAGCAGTACTGGATATTGCTGCCTATGCTGGGTAGGAAAGGCACTACAAAGCAGGAGGGAGCCAATGTTTATTGTTAACAGATGTGAATGTCTACTCACACTACAGAGCGATGAGGGAATTGAGTCCACGTACTTATTCTAAAGTTGTTTAGGGCTTTTCTTTTCTGAATTTCAGTGGGACATGTCCATTTCACACTTGTCACTGTCAATCTTGTAACAGCTACAGGAGATAAAATAAACTGTTTCCTTCCACTTCTCAGACAATAGCAGATGTTTCAGAGAACATGCCAGCACTGTCACTGTTGGCCAGACGCTGGGAAAGACCTGAGAACAGCAGAGTGATTCAGTAGGCTCTCTCCCCCGGGCTTTCACAAGTGAACAGACATGTGTCATGCTTTGCTTTTTTGGAGTTCCAGTGACAGACAGATATTCAGAGAGCTAAAAGTTTAAAAAAATCCCTTTAAGACGCTCCACAATGGACATCCCAAAATTGAAGGTCCCTCTACCCTTTTATGTGCACATGTACCTACACTCCTCAAAATCCAGCCTGTCTTGAGATTGTGGGCTTCCATTCTTAAGTAAAGGAGAAGGGAAAGACTGTGATGTATTCCCAGTTTCACATAAAGGGCTGGTGAGTGGGTTGGGGGGGTCAATAATCCAAGGAAGGAGGAGGACATTCATGCTTTTGTGTCCTGTTTCATAGTGTGAGATTTTGTGGTACTGATTGCTAACGATGCCCGTGGCGGGTAGAAATGCTTCCCACCTTCTCTTCCACCCCAGCCCTAGGATTGTTCCATATATATTTATTTTGTACTGTGTAATATTGAAACCTAAGTTACTACTTTCATTTTCCTTGATGATGGAGCTCTCTGTGATAAGGTTTTTTCTGCTGAATGAAGTGAACGAACCAACAGCAATTGGAGTCCTGTGTGCTCTCACTACCAAGGACTGCAAACGCCATTGTTAAGCACATCAGAACAATTTGGGAATGGAAGACATTTTTCCTCCCCTTGTTTCCAGGACTGCAGTGCTCTGAAACAAGTGCCTTATGACCCTGTGACTTTCTTCTGCTCAGGAGTTGCAGTGGAAAAAGTAAATTTGAGACTTCACCCTGGTGCCTTAGTTTTTTGGGTTCAGTCAACTATGTGTTCAAGACTAGAGAATGAAAATATGGTGGTCTTTTTACTCTTCTGGGACTTGTTAAAGGAATCTTGGCTTCTCACCCTGACAGGTAAAAATATCATACATACAGCAGTCTTCCTTTTCTTTAGAAAAGTGGTTCCAAAACTTGCATTCTTGTTTGTAAGTTACAAGATACCTGGAAAGAAATTCAAAAGCAATCAGGTTTCCTAGGTTTAAATCATCAGCACTGCACACAGCCTCCTGGTGGAGATATTCTGCAGGAACATTTGTGTGGTGCAAGAGGGGAGAAGGGAAGTGGTGGGATACAGGCTATTTACAGTGACCACAGCTGCTGTTGGCGTGGGAACCATCTACAGCACAGTATGGGTGTACAGACCAGCAGTGATGCAGCACCGTAGCTTACTGTTTCTATGGATAGTAACAGTCTGGAAACCCATGCTCTGAGGGCTAAACTGGATCAAAAGCTGAACATTTGTAGCAATAGGAAATGAAGAAGTTGGACAGAGCCAGAGCCTGTGGGAGTGTATTTCAGACTCTTCATCACAGACAGAAACATTTGCTTAGTTGCCCCTTGCAACATTACCTTCATGCCCTTGTTTATGCTGCCCACTAAGGGCTGCTCCCTAAAATGTCTGTGGAGGCAACTTCCTCCAGCAAAGAGCCAGGGCACACTGTGTACTCTGCATGTTTCAGACCTGATTGTCTTATACTGGGATTCTCAGTTCAGATTTGTCTGCTTGTGCAAGACGGTGAGCCAGCAACCATGGCATTGGATGTGCTTGGAGCATATTCTCTGCAGCATGCATCCTCCTGTCCACTATCTAGCAGGCTGATATGATGCCCAGCTGTAGGCAGGAGTATGATGAAGAGCAGGTAGGATGCTGATCCCACCTTGCTTGTGGCTTCTTTTTCAGAAGAGTACAGAGCAAGTTTGTTTAGCTTTTGGCTGGAGGGAAAGACTCGGTGTTGGTCATCTGTCCCACAGATGACTTTAATCTCATTTTCCCACAGACTTTCATGCTGGCCTCTAAAAGCTGCACAGAAATTTAAAAAAGGAAGATTAGTTGGAGAAGAAATGTGTCAGTTTGGACTGCTTATCTCTTCTCTCTGGAATTATTAACTTGCAAACTCCAAGCCTGGCACAGCAAGGCACCTTCCTAACACTTTGTCTTCTCATGGTGCAATAACAGATTCCAACCTGCATATTAAATAGAGAGCAGATACAGCATGTAGAAAGGAGGCATTCAAAGATTTTTTGCCTGTCACATTTTCTCAAGTACAATAGTGAGCTGCTTTGATAAAAATGTTCCATGCTGAGCAGTAAAGCCTTCTATGACATGGTGTTAGGGTCATTGGTTTATAGAGTATTTTTAACAGGAACATTTTTGCATATACGAGGCAAGCAGCCTGGCCAGTAAATCGTCTGTGTCCTAAAATCTTAACAAACAAGTTAAGTTTCTGCTAGTTTCTGCTTTTCTTCATCTCCTAAAGTCAACCCAGTCCTCCTCCTCTGTATTTATTTATGTAGTACCTGATAGGAGTCCACTTTCAAAAAACATTAATTTTGTCTAAGAATCATACAAACCTGAATCAGCGCTGCTGGAAGACAGAAGGCTTGGGCCCTCAATGATATAGGTTTTATGTGGCTGTTTCTTCTGCCTTTGGGATACTTCCAAACCTCTAAAGACCTTCTGATTTTGTTGCTATTTCAAGCAATTGTTTAAAGGGTCATCTTGATTTGTAACAAGTCCTTAGCCCACTCAAGTTGTTCTGCTATCTAATGTTTGGAGTTTTGGTTAGATTTCTTTTTTTTTTTTTTTTAATAGTACTCATGCACAGGTACCTACAGGAGTGTGCTTGTCTTTGATGTGTGGCCAAAACTTGTGGAATCAAGAAAAGGCAGATAAAGAGTGAAAATCCACTCTGCGGTCTTTCCTATTTTCAGAGGTCCATGTGAATTGCAGTTCTTTTAAGATACATTGTGACTTGGTGACCAGATATAGAATCATAGAATCATTAAGGTTGGAAAAGACCTCTAAGATCATCGAGTCCAACCGTCAACCCAACACCACCATGCCCACTAAACCATGTCTCTAAGCGCTACACGTCTTTTAAATACTTCCAGGGTTAGTGACTCCACCACTTCCCTGGGCAGCCTGTTCCAATGTTTAACCACTCTTTCAGTAAAGAAATTCTTCCTAATGTCCAATCTAAACCTCCCCTGGTGCAACTTCAGGCCATTTCCTCTTGTCCTATCGCTAGTTGCTTGGCAGAAGAGACCAACACCCACCTCGCTGCACCCTCCTTTCAGGTAGTTGTAGAGCATGATAAGGTCTCCCCTCAGCCTCCTCTTCTCCAGACTAAACAGTCCCAGTTCCCTCAGCCGCTCCTCATAAGACTTGCTCTCCAGACCCTTCACCAGCTTCATTGCCCTCCTCTGGACATGCTCCAGCACCTCAATGTCCTTCTCGTAGTGAGGGGCCCAAAACTCAACACAGTATTCAAGGTGCGGCCTCACCAGTGCCGAGTACAGGGGCACGATCACTTCCCTACTCCTGCTGGCCACACTATTTCTGATACAGGCCAGGATGCCGTTGGCCTTCTTGGCCACCTGGGCACATTGTCAGCTCATATTCAGCCGGCTGTCAACCAGCACCCCCAAGTCCTTTTCTGACAGGCAGCTTTCCAGCCACTCTTCCCCAAGCCTGTAGCATTGCATGGGGTTGTTGTGGCCAAAGTGCAGGACCCGGCACTTGGCCTTGTTGAACCTCATACAGTTGGCCTCAGCCCATCGATCCAGCCTGACCAGGTCCCTCTGCAGAGCCTTCCTACCCTCCAGCAGATCGACACTGCCGGCCAGCTTGGTGTCGTCTGCAGACTTACTGAGGGAGCACTCAATCCCCTCATCCAGATCATTGATAAAGATACTGAACAAGACTGGCCCCAAAATGGAGCCCTGGGGGACACCGCTCGTGACCGGCCACCAACTGGATTTAGCTCCATTCACCACAACTCTCTGGGCCCGGCCGTACAGCCAGTTTTTTACCCAGCGAAGAGTACACCTGTCTAGGCCGTGAGCAGCCAGCTTCTCTAGGAGAATATTCTCTAGCGGAATATAGTACATACGGAGTTTCTGCATTAATTCAGTTTACTCTGTTTTGTTTGGCTTCATTTTATTCTGAGTTTGACAGTTGTTAATTTCTAATATTCCCTCTACAGCTGAGAGACAAAGAAGATGCCAGTACAATGGACAGTGCTGCAGCACAGTGTAAGGATCAGAAAAAATCAGGGGACACTGCCTAACTGTTGAACATGTGTTTAACTTCTTTCATCCCAAAAAGGCTCCGCTGTTTTGTCATAAAACCTAAATACACTGGTAGCAGCTCAGTGACTTCTGAAGTGCAGCTATCTGTGGGTGAAAGAGCAGAATTGTTTTAGGAGAGTCTAGTAACAGGGCAGAGTCACTTGGGGCAGGATGGGAAGAGGAGAATACTGTAACCAATTGAGAAAGCTGAAGGAATTCAGATGGTGAAGGTAATTACTCAGGTTGCAGTTATGCTAGCACAGCAGAACTCCCAACTCCTGCTCTTGTAATAAGTTAGTCTGACATCTTCAACTGCCAGCATTCAACTCATCCATCCCACAGGCTGCTTCTCCAGGAAAGCCATATACCTGGTGCCTTGGTGGGACAGTGGGTCAGAGGAAAACACTATACCACCTCATGCATTTTGCTTTATTATTTCAGTGGTTTTATTTTTCTGAATAATCATCTCTGGAGAAAACACTTTGCTTTGTTCTAAGGACACAGTGAGTGAGCAAGGGCAGGGTCAGATAACTAGTTCTTGTTTAATGTAAAATGAGTTTAAGCCTCCTGGTTAGTGAAGTCCTACTGAAAGAGCAGAGATGGAAATATGTGTCGATCCCCTGTTAAAACCTAACACAGTGTGCAGTATTTTCCAATTTCTTTCTCCACGGATGGACACGTGGACACGAATCACAGTGGGCAACACAGTAGTAGTCTCAGTACCCTTATGATTTGATCTGGCGTGACAAATCCTATTTCCTGTGTTTAAATTTCACAGATAGGGCAAACTCATGTGAATAGATAACATTTCCCAGAGACACAGCTTTCAAACTTTTGCGTGATTCCCAGTCTAAGGCTGGTGTGACATTAATTGTCTGCTTCCAAACCACTTAATGTTGCAGGGTTTTCTGTAGTTGCGCTCTTGGTCCCCCAGCCCTGCTCTGAAGGAGAGCTTGGGTTGGCACTGAGGACCTGAGCTGGGTTACGCAGCTTCACTGGGAAGTTTGTACATGTCAAACTTCTGAGATAACACCACTAGTATAGAGTCAATTCTCTTCTGTGCTGGGCTTTCTTGGGTTTTTTTCCTTCAAGGAGGTCAGAGAGGTAAAAGGCAATGATGGGTATAAGCAGTATTAAAATTGGAAGAAGCTGACATAACAGTCACAAAGGAGTAAGTGCAACAGTTTATATAGCTTAAATACAGCTGCCAGAGTGGAACAGTTTTAAGGACATTGGCTTTAGCTATCTGTATATTTGTGCATGTAAGAATAAATCTATAAGGCTAGCACTTGCCTCAGCATTTGTATATGATGAGGCAATAGTGTTTCATGTATAAATATACATACATATATAGGTTTATGAAGTATATACGTGTAAGTGTGAAGGCAATGGTTTGGATCTGTTTATTTCAGGCTGTGCTTTCCTGAGGTCATGGATTACACCATGAAAAGCACTACCAAATGTGTGGCAGTCTACTCTGCTCACATACATGTCACAAAAGCTACTTCAAATGTTTCTGTTGCTTGTAATATTCCTGAAAGAATTTCACAGGCTCACTTCCCATTGCCTTTAACATTTTGTGGATCATCTCCTTCTCTCCAAAGTCCTAACAGAAACTCTTCCCATCATTCAGCAAAAGGGATCAGTAGTTAAATTTTTTTAAAAACTGAATGTGTCCTCACTGGTGGAGTGGGGGACACTCTTGCAACAGGGTAGCTGGCCAAAAGCCACATTGTTAATTGCTGCTTTAGCTGGGTCTCAGAGATGGGAGACTGTGGGCTCCATCCCTCGTTTTCCTCAGGATCCCTGAGTATGTCAGGACCTCTGTTTCTGAGACCCTGTAAGTCACATGGGAATTCGGCTTCAAGAGGCTGCTGGTAAGGCCTGGTTTCTTTGAGGGTCTTCCAGAGGGTCTAATCGTGGCAAAACCTTTCCTAACAGAGCATTAGTTTATGCCTTTCTGACTTCTTGTCCCCGCTGTGCTGAAGTGACATGTACTATGTGCCCATCTGACACCAGAATCAGCATCTTTCTGATTTGCCAGCATAGCCTATGGTATACTGGAGGACGTCAGCTTGTAGCACAGGGATGTGTAGGTGGTCTGACCTTGGTGTTTTGGTCGCTGTGTCTTCCATGGGAAGAAGTCCCTGGTGCTGTCACTGTGACAAAAACAGGTGCTCAAGGACTCCTGTTCCCTGCTGGCTATACCCTTTCTGGGTAGCAATTATGAACGTACTTCGTGGTATTGGATTAGCCTTCTCAAAATCTTCCCTCTTCCATGTCATTTTTGAGGCATCAGGGTAGTTCATACTGAATAAAGGTAGACAACAGGCAGTGATACTAGCTGGGCAGAGATCTGTGAACAACATGGAATACATGATGTTGACAGAAGTACGCATCTATTTCAGGCACTCAGGTGAATCAAGGTATGTCATTAACCATGCTGAAATCCAGAAAGTCAGTGCTTTGTAGGAAAGCCCAAAGGAGCCAAAGAGCTCAGTGTGAGTGTGAAAAAAGGATACTCACAACAGACAAAAATGATGAATGTGTGCATGGGTACAGAATAATATTCATATTTTAATACAATAGGCAATTCCCAACTTACCCCTATAGCCCAGAAATTCTGTTCATCTCCTTATCTTCCACCTGTCATCCCAACAATACCTACCTACCCCCAAAGAGACTTTGCCCTGAGGCACCCTGTTGTGTTAACCCCAGGAGAGACTAGCAATGCAAGGTCCTTTGTACTCCTCAGGAGGCCCTTCTGTCCTGCAAAAGACATGTTTGCAGCTCACTTTCTTGTTTTGGGAGGGGGAGTTTCTGTTGTTTCAGCTTTGGTGGGAAAGGTCCAACAAAGAGGAAAGTCCCAAAGTGAATTTGAGTTTCCAAATCTGAATTAGCCCAGCGAGCCTGGAGGTTTGCTGGGCTCCCTTTGACAGAGAGGCACATACAGCTGGCTTTCTTAGATGGTGTGTTCTGGGCTTTCTATTCCACATTCTCTCAGGAGAGGTCTTAGGCTGCATGGGCTGTAAACAGAGACGCTCCATGGCATAGCAGCGCCCTGGTCCATGAAAGGTTGTTTCAAGTTCATGGTCTGTCAGTGGAAGTCTGTGACGAAGCAGAAACACAAAATGGATGAAATACAAAGAAGTCAAGAGACTGGGTCTGATGCTTTGTTTTCATCCTGAGCTTCCAATTCAGGCAGTTCTAGTCAACCACAAAATGCAGATGCTGTTGTCTAGGGAGAAGGAACAAAGTTTCTTAGAGAGCAATAGGGGAAGGGAAGATACCCCTCTGAGTTATCTGCCTGGTCTCCTAGGCTCTTTTGATTCCTGAGCAGGAATCCAGGGAGTCCCTACCACTTTAATAGCTGGAAGTGCCTCAGCATTCAATTGGATCTGTTTCTAGAAGATGAGAGGAGAGGATAAACACAGCAATAGATAAAAGATGAACAAAAAAGTACACTGTTATCTTCAGAATAACTTGTAAAGTGTATGGTTTTGAATAAGTTTCCATTTGCTTAAGAATAACCCCTTGATAAGTTACTTTTTACTTCTTAAAAAATGCAAACTGCATGACAGAAGTTATATTTCAAAAGCCATAGGCAGACCACTGTATACGTAAATGTGATCTTTTTCATAGATGCATGGCTTTGAAAAGCCATCACTGTGTCCCCTCATTAGCTCCTCCACAAACACAGGCTATGGCTGAGACTCAATTTAGACTATAGCAGTTCCTACCAGGTAAATTAAAAGCAATACTCTTCTTTCACATTCCTAATCTAGCAGTATTCTAACAGGGCGGTGGGAGCCAAGCTAAACCCTTGGGAAGAAATTACCATCCCATCCTTCATGTCCACATCTCTTCTAAATTGCCTTTTGGTAACCTTTCCTAATTGGATGCAAAGTGGGAAAGTTGTATCTCCTGTGACTTTCATTATCAAAATGTTCCCACGGGTTCCTAATGGTTTCTGCTGTTCTTGACATTCTCCCCCTGTACAGAGAGGAGAAGGAATCGCTGTAGTCACTGAAGCAATTAAAGGGCAGCCTTTTACAGTGTGATCTTCCTTCTAGGTGTGCATCTTCCTAAATACTTAGCAGTAGTCAGCTAGTCAGTAATTTTGAGTTGCATCTGCAGTAGCATGGAAATGCATGGCAAGGATCACAAAACACCCACTCTGGTTTTTTGAAAAGAAAGCTATGCCCTGGAGCAATGGTCCCTTATGAATTGTGTCTGATGGATGTCAGTATTTTCTTTCAGTGAATACGTACGTATATAAAGGCTATTGCATTTCTTCACAAGATTTTCTTCTCCTGACTGTCCACTCTTTATGCTAGTCATTTCAACTTCGTTATGGATATACAGAGCTCATAGGCCTTATTAGTAGTTTATATTAATTACAGTATCCAGCTGTCTGAGATCTTTTGGCAAAATGATTCCAAATTTTCCCTTCTACAGGGATCTGCTTTTTACAAGGGAGGAAACTTTCCACAGCCCTCCGATTTCCAAACTGTATCAATCCTGTTGCAAGCTAAAATAGCATGGGGCATTTCTAATTTATGATGGATGATCATAAAGGCTAAATCTAGGGTGCTAAGTGGAATGAGGCTGAGGAGTGAGCTGGAGTGCTGGAGCAGTGTTTGCCCATTTCATCATTAACATGCTTTCTTGTGTCATTCTGGCTCACGTCAACTACTGCTTTTCAAGACACCTAAGCACAATATGAGGGATTAAGTGCATCAAGACCTTTCCCAGGAGGCAGTATGGGTACCACCCTACCAGCTTGGCTCCCTTCACTCTAAGCAGTCCTGCCACATCATCCCAACAGACGTTGCAACCCCCAAACACTCCCAGGTGCCTTTATACCATACCAGAGGGAATTAATCATAAAGCCATATTCATGCCATAAAAATACCACCTGGGTGGGCTAAGACACAGCCTTCCCACAATTTACACACTGGGAACTGAAAAAAAGCACACATGTAAATTATTTTTAACAAAGGGCAGAGCCATGGTGAAGTGATGTGTGACATAGATGTAGCCCAGCCACAACGCTTGTCCTTGGACTGAAGGCATGATCTGTCACCTTTGCTACTGAGTGTAGGCACATCTAAGCGGTCAGGCTGCCTATCCCACCCCAGCCTTCCCGACCATGGTGTACATGTAGGGCACAGAGCAGCTGGCTTTACACCACAACCCTCCCGAGTTTAGCAACCGTGGCCACTGCTCTTGAACAGAGAGATGAGACAACACCTACTACACTCCAGTCCCAAGCCAACAGAGGAGACAACTGTTTTTCCAGCCCTGAGCATTTGGCTTTTTTGTTTGTTCATTTGTTTCTGTTTTGTTTATTCAGCACAGAAAAGCTCCTTGCTCCAGAGCTATAAATGTTCAGAATTGATGTTGAGTCAGGAAGGATTTGACTGGACACAGCTCTGCAGCCTGAAGCTTTTACAAACACCATGTGCCACTGAGCTTATCTTAAAGTTTAGCATTTATACATGGGGTGGTAATAGCCCTTCAGAGGTTATTACAGTCATTGTTTTTCTGAGGTTTGTAAAGTGGAATCTGAACTTTATCACTGATATTTTTCTGGTAATATTCACAATGATCCAAAACATGATTCTTAATAACACAGTCAAGCCTCTGACAGGTATTTAGATGAGCTTTCCAAAATGTCAGCAGGTTTGCTGAGGAGTATTGCTGCAATGGTTGGTTTTTAAAAGAAAAAGATAAGCCATACTCCAGGGAAGAAAATATGAGGGCATTTTTTCAATAATGTCTATTTTGCAGGCAGATATCTAGCTGTGAAAGCCACAGCTACCTACATTGTAGAAAGTTACCCATTAGATCTACTGCTGCCAATTGTGGCACAAATTGTCAGTGGCAGAAAGTTTTTTCTAGTCTTCTCAAATTAGAAGTGAGCTAACCACATGTGATGCCTTTATTTGTTTAAAATGTCTGTGTTTTTATATATTGTAACTGAGAATGTTCTTTCAGTTGTAGCTAAAATTCTGTTGTATGCTTTTAAGCACTGGCGTCCAATGCCGTGGGGCATTAGTTCAACAGTTTAGTTATTGTTCTGAGAGAACAGTAGGTTTAAATGTCTGGTACTTTCGCCTGATTAAATGCCACCCCCCTGCTTTTTTCCATTCTAAGAAAGTCCAAAACTAGCATTGATTGTTTTGAATTCCTTAATATTTTATGTTATTTAAAGCAATGCAAACATGGAGTGATTCCACTGACTCCACAGGACACACTGTGAAATAGGATTGGAGTCTAATCTTGCACTATACTTTTTATACTGTTAGTGTGTTTTTTATTATTTCCCTGGAATGGCTCTTTGCTTCCACTTCCCACTGGGGAAATCTTTGGCTTAAAACAAGCTGCAGGCTATGCATAGTTCTTGAATATTTTAATGATCTGCACAAAATCCATTAGCTGCCACAATGGCAACTAATACTTGACAGACAGTAGGATAACAGTTGTCTCAGAGTCTGCGAGAGGCCAGAAGAATCTTAAACACTAATTTTGCAGGCAGAATTGCCTTGAGCAGCAATGCAGCTCACTCAAATGCGTGTCTGTCTGTCTGTCCGTCACGGTGCAGAACTGGTGTTTCAGTTCTCTGGGGTACAGAGCTCTGAATCAGATGCTGTCCCTGGTTACTAGGYGAGCTACATCTGCGGAGTAGATGCTTGTGACTCCTTTACTTATTTGTCACTTTGGAGGGAGGAGGAGGTTAAGATATGTCCAGGGAATGGTAGACTAGTAGTCGGCCAATGTAGCTGTGATCCTTAAGAGCAGCTGATCAATCCCAAGCTTCATGGGAGGTAACACAAGTCTGAAATCCTCTCCACGTGTGTTCAGCCAGCTCATTTGGGCTGTGCATCGGTGAAATGCCTTCCTGGAGGAAGGGGAGAGGAAATTAGGTATGGCTTAGGGACTGTTTACCTTAACCTGTCCAGTTGCTTGTTTCTGTCAGATGCAGAGGATTCTCGGTGTCTTCCCCACAACGTCTGTATCCTGCACCAAGTGTATGTGACCTCTCATGTTGGCAGCAATGCTGTGAATGAATTGCGCTTTAGAGGACAGGAGCTAAATGCCAGCACCTTACTAATTCTTCCAGCCAAATGGACACCTGGAGAGCTAATGTATTGTTGTACTTAACTGCTTGAGTTATGTGTAGAAAATATGCAGTAAAACTCTAGATAATTGGATGTGGATTGCATTTGCAATTATATGTTCACTGCGTAATATGCATGCATCAGAGACCTAATAGTCGCCCCAGCAAGAAAGCACAGTTATAGGGAGGCTGAGCAAATGGAGCTTTTCAATTTAAATGTGCAAATGAGTTTTATACACACATGGGCACTATTAGCAGATGGCCAGTGAGGAAGGCTGCGTACAGGGGAGGGATTTTTTCCTTTTAATTCAGTAAGAATCTGTTCCTCTGAATGATGTTTCATCCTGAGGAATAGCTTTTATTATCTGTAAATATCTTGTAAAATATGAGATTGCCATTCACAACCCAAAAGCAGCATGTATGAAGTACTGGATGGAGAATTTTCTCTGGATGGAGAAAAAATAATCAAAAAGAGTGAGCCAAATATACTGACTATTATCAGATTTGCAGAACAAGATGTGGAGTGGGTAGGTCTAGTAGAAACACATTGGCTATAGTTGATGAATTGGCACCGGATTGCTGAAAATTTTGAAACTTCCTTAAGGAAAAAAGAATTCTTAAGAAAGCTGTTTAAGAAGAAATGTGCCTCAGCTAACTCTTTAGAATGGGAGGCAAGTGGAGAACTGGTTATCACTTGTTTAGACTTGCTGCTCTCAAGTTCATCTGCTGTATCCTGGTATTAAAGGGGTGGTGGAGCACAGGAAAGGGTAGTCTAAGCAGAAAGGAGAGGAGAGCATGTGTGTATGAGCTGGCATTTCTGCTGAGCCTTTGTCTCAACCAGATCTCACCACTCATTTCTTAAACTGCCATATTCTTGGCATCTCCCCTTTTGTTATCGCAGGAAATTGTCAGTGTGACAAAGTACATTACAGCATTTATAAGAAACACTGACTAATAAGGGTCCAGTGAGTCTTTAAGGAGCTCTGCGTACTTTTCTGATCTCTGAGGGCTTCCTCAGCCCTAGTCATGATCATGTCTTGGCCTTCAGTAGCTCTGCAGAAAATAGTCATTCCAATTAATTTTCAGCACGATCTCTGCACAGAATACCACCTGTCAAAATTGAAATATCACCGGCTCTTGAACGAGAGTACCAGCTCTCAGCTAGTCAAACTGACCACGTGTGAAGCAGTCATGCTGCTGTACCTCCTCTACCGGGGCAGGAAAGAAAGGGAAGATGACCTTCTGGAAGACAGCGGTTGCTGCAGGGCAGAATTTCTGCCGCCAGCCCATGCTCACAGACGATGGGGAAGCAGACCCGCCAGAGACACACAACAGCAGGCAGGCTGTCCAGCCCCAGTGCCCGCCAAACCCCTTGTCCTGTCTCAGGCAGCAGGCAGCAACTGGTGCCTCAGGGACTGGTGGGGGAAAGACAAAACAGAAAGATGATGCCTCTGCTAAATGGGTTTCCTCCTAAGCCGTGACCATGAGAGGTAACTCAACCTTTCTGATTCCTATTTTTCCTCTCATTAGATCTGTGGGGAGTCTTGTCTCTTCTGTAATCTTGTTTGGTTGTTGGCTCCAGCTCCCTCCCACTTTCCCATAGCAACCACCACCCCGTTATGCCTTGGATCAGGTTCCTCACCGTAAGCCCACCAGCGCCCTGTGACTTTGGGAGGGGGCTTTTCCGCCTTATAAACCCAGGGCAGTCAGGGACGACAGATGATTAAACCCTAAGCCACTAAGTGGAGTGTAATCTTCTCTTGGTCTGCTGCCTCTCCTCATCCCTTGTCTACATCGACTATAAACAATTACAGCAGCAAACCACATAATCATATATTGTGGCTGGAGTCACATGCCATTTCAGACACCTTGAATAGTGTCACACATGATTGATGTGGGAATACAGAGCACCAGAATATGTCAGTGCTTTACTGATTACTGTCTTTAACTGTGGGCAAGGCCAAAAAGGGAGAGGAAGGTGCAAAAATAGTCTTCATGGAAAACTGTGGACTTGTTTTATTACCTAGAAAATGTCATCCCTCTTGTGATTAACGATTGACATATATGCTGAAGCATGAGGCTTACTAGCCATTGCATAAGAAGCATTTGTTTTTGTTAGTGCAGCAAGGGAATGCAAGTTCCTATTTTCCATGTGACTATGAAATCTTTTCTCAAAATTTCCTTAAGAACTTGACCTGAAGGGGGCCTAAGCAAATAAGTGTTTCTCAATGGCAGGTAAGATTTTTTTTTTTTTTCTTTTCTGTTCCCACATGGAAAAAATAAATGTGCCTATTCCCCATACAGGAAAATCTAACCACAGAGGGCTATAAAATCACCTGGCAGGCTGGAGAGGCATAAGTTGGCCTGCTCCTCGCAGCCCACAGAGGTCCCTCTCTTAGGTCAAGAGATGGAGGGGAACATCCTGACTGGCAGAAGGCACTCCCTTCACTACGCTGGTGATGTGAGATCATAAACTGGGAGATCTTGAGGGTCTCATTTTGCAGCCCATGTGAAGTGCTGAGAAGGATGTGTGTGTTAGTCTTTCCAAGACTTCTAACTGACCTTAAGGCTGGCCACGGTTTGACCTGATTATGGTTTATTTGTCCCAGAGCAGATACAATTAATATGTATCACCCACAATTAATATGTGGGTGAACATACAAGGAAAACGATGTCTTCAGCAGGGAGCCAGCACAAGGCTTCTGTCACTGACACTCGCCTTTGCCCTGTCGTTTCACCCACTGTTATTAGAAATTCATCAAATATGTCTGGAGAATTTGCATGCTTAGCCTGCTTTGGAAAGAGAGGATTGTCTAGCTGTGAAAGGAGATTATGCAGCAATTTCCTCCTCAACACAGCAAGGCAATGAATCTGACTCTTCATTATAGAGGAAGGATGAGTAAGAACGGTTGCATTTCCTGTGCAGCGAGAGCAACATGAGCCGTCCTCCAGATTCCTTTGGGAATTTCCATGATCATGTTGATTTCAGACACGATGCATAATGTTACTAGGAGAAAATGTAGATGTTCAAATAGGAATGCTTGTGGGGAAGGGGAAAGTGATCAACTCATTAAACGATGTGTTTGATCTCAGCTAGAAAGACAGCTGTACAAAAGAAGACAAGCTGGAAGTTAGTTGCTTGAGTTTTATAACTTATGCATTAATTACTGACAGCAGCAATGTATTTCTGAGATGACCACAGTTTTTAATAGATATTCTCACATTCTCTCACCACTTATGAAAATATTTCCCTCCACTTATGAAAATATTTCGCTGTGTTTTCATTAGGTGAGAGGCTGTAAAGAAGTCTTGCAGTTACTTGTATTTGCTAAATAAATGAAGGAGAGAGGTCCCACAAAGCATCTGCATCTCTCTCCTGTGTTTTCACACTCCTGCTCAGGGTGAACACAACTCAGTGCTGCTGGTCAGGCATCAAACACTCCCTTTCTGTTTCTCAGAGTCTTTAACAGATATGCAATCCTGCTTACATTTTTCTAAATCCTTTACTTGAGGGAGGTTGCACATCTGCAAATGCAGAAATGTATCACAGGGACAACAATCACAAGGACACATTCTTGAATGCTCAAGAAAGACAGACAGTCCAGCAATCGGATGTTAGCAAGACACTGGTCAAAGGAAAGATTTCCTGAGCAACCCTGAGCACATCCCTTAGGACTAGTATGAATGCGGGTTGCAGGCTGGGAGTCCCAGACCAACACTTGGCTCTTGAGGGAACAACCCATGAACCCTGAACTGCATGTGCAGGCACCCCAGTGAATGCCCAGAGAGACTTTAGATGCCTCAAAATATTTGCTACAAGGATTAGTCCAAACAATTACAAAGGTTGTTCCACACTCATGTCCTGAGTGGGGACCCAGGCAGACAGCTAGCGTGTTGGAGACAACTAAGATGGAGCAGGGGAAGTTGTCTCCAGTTCTGCCCATCTCCTAGATCCTCAACACTTCCTCAGAGGTATAAGGAGGCCAAAAAAAAAAGGGAGGGGGGAAGCATTAAACCACCATTGAATAAATGCACCTGCTATTTGCCTGTGAAGAGATAGTGTTCACCATGTCTTTCCTCTGTCCAGAAAGTCTTAGAAGAAAGCTTCAGTGACATTCATCTCTCCAGTGCAGAAAATGTTTCATCATTTTCTGCAAAGCTGGAGACTTACTTCAGCAAGAGGAACTTGGAAGTTCTCCCTAAAACAGCCTGCAGTGCCAGCGTTGAAAATATGCTCTCAGGAAGGAAGGAAAACTCCCAAGGGGGAAAAAAGGGGTAGCCATGTCAGGTTATTTTAAAATAAGCCCAAAAGCTGCTATTAACATCTTGGATGAAGTCTACTGTAGTAAAAGGATCTGAAGAACAGTCCTGGTTCATCCAGCACCCTCTAAGATAAGGAACGGAGGAGAGCCTTGAGTCACGAGCAGATGCAGGTGTGAGAAGGGAACTGAGGTGCCTAAGGCCACGTGGTTGGGTGTGCCTATATACCAAGCTAGGCCCATTTTAGGTGCTTAGGCACACTTTTTTTTAACTGGCTTTTTTTTATCTCATAAAGGAAGTGCAGTGACTTCACATGCCTTATTAAAAGATTACTTGTTTGGCTGGTGGCCATAGAGGAATAATTCCTCTTATTGCTCAATAAATCAAGTTACTGTCATTTTAAACACTCTAGCTGAATTTCTGATGAGCACATGAAAGAGTTAACTCTACCACTGTCATGTTACCACAGCATTAAAATAACAGCAAATTTGGGGACCATAAATTTTATCCTCTCTTGTAGCATAAATTTGGAGCCTTATAAATCTATGCACATTCTGGAAAAATCTGTCTCTTACTTGGAAAATACGCAAGTAGAACTGTGGACTAGTAAAGTGCAAATTAAATACGTGCAGGAAAGCAGAGTGGTATCTTTTGAATTTGTAGGCATTTCAAATAAGTTTTTTAAATTTTTAAATAAAACTTCTTAAAATGTTAAACAGGTTTTGATTTCAGTTAACACAACTTTTCTTATGTACAATAATAATCAGGTTTTCCTGGGCTGGAAGGGGGAGTTGATTTAATTTGAAGTGGTGGGTTCCTTCTCTGAAAGGTTTTTTTGTTGCTTTAGCAATTGAAAGCCTTTCTTTTCTAATAGGATTAGCCTGAATAATTACCGAAGGATTTCTCTGTGTCATCTGAGTACAGTTCCCCACAGCGGTATTAAAAAGCCTGTCTGCAGTAGGGAAATAGTCAATGGCCGTGGGTAGCTGAAAAGGTTTGTAGTTAACTGTTGCCACTCAAACCAGAGAAAGTCATCTTCAAAGGCAGGACCGCAGTGGTTTTTACCCTAATCCCCATCGTGCCCAACTGGTGGGAAGAGAAAACAGTAGCTCCTTGTCAGCAAGAAGCTACTACAGAGGGCTCATGGTCAGCAGGGTGAAGTTAGGGGCCACAACCTGAATGGTAGGTGTTGTGACAACCCTCTTGCAGCTCTTGTTCAGTAACATACAAGTGATCTGGGACAACGAAGCTCTAACGTTGCATGTGCCAAATTTCGTGCTAGCCCTTTGGTTCTGGCTGCAGACCAGGGTCCTCCCCTCTGGCCTATTGGGAAGGAATTCTACTTGCGTTTCTTTGATGGATCCCTGAAATCCGTGAGACACGTCAACAGTGTGTGGGAGAAGCTTCTGACTCTTCAGCTTTAGGACAGCTCCTTGCTGCTTTTTACGATTTTTACATTTTAGGGCCTGTATAGAGGAGTTACAAATTTTGTGCAAAAAAAGGAACCCCTTGAGGAGAGGAGAAAACAAAATGTGACTCGGGTTGAGACTGCACAAAGGCATCCTGCTGGGGGAGCAGGTCTGAATTAATTTCTGTGACTTCAATCCGTGTATCTAATCCGTAACTTTATTACTTGTTCAAGTCACACCGTATTTTTCTGCTGTTCTAAGCCTTCATTTCAGGGGTTCTGGCTATGTATCTATATTTGTATGCAGCATAATACGTTGTCCAGGATAACTGGAAAATGAAATCTGAAAGGCATTTCTTCAGCATGTGTGTGCAGATACCAGCTTTACAGATACATGTCTGTAATGATAGATCATTGTTCGGTGTGCCAGGAAATGAGCACTTCTAGCCTGACTTGTCTGATATTCCTTGAAATCACAGGACATGTGTGGGGATTTTTTCCAGCTCACTGTGAACACTGTGTTGTTTCGATGGGAAAAGGGCTTGGTAAAGACCTTTATTTGGGGTGCTTTGTCTCATGCTGCTATCTGTACCTGTTTCCTTTCTGCCTGTCCTCTGGAGACTTCCGACTTGCGTAATTGCATTTGAACATAATCACATTCGTGGATCAAAGAAAATGCACAACCTTATTGTCGCAAGTTAATTGTTCCTGGAATAATTCCTACAGGTTGTCCACAGTTGCCTGTCTCAGTGATAGATTCAGACCCGTCATTCCTCCCAGCTTCTGTGCTTTTCCAAATAGCTGGTATTATTTAGCCACTTTAGTTGGCACTCTTGGAAACTCTCTCATTACCTAATGCACCAGCAAGCTGACTGTTGCCAGTAGCTACAACTTACCTCTACACTGGTGAGCAGTAAACCTGAACTTTCTGTCTGCTGCGGCCATATTAATAATGCATTATGTTTCCTGTAATTACATACATGCACAGATAATTTTTTTTGTAAGAGGAATAAAGGAGATGGAGGTGGAGGGTGGAAGGTGGTGGAAACAGCTACAACTGATTATTAATGCTGACTAGACCCCAGCTGCATAGGTCTTTAATTAGCCTATGTCTAACCCTAATAGTCACTGTTGGGATAATACTAGTACTTCTTAAGTGGGCTAGTTTAGAAGGTGAAGTATATTGTCTGCTTACACCTGCACTGTGTAGTGTTACTAGCACATACTCAGCAACGCAGGCCAAAACTTTATCCTTTTTTATTTTTCAGTTCACAGTTGGATTTTAGTCATTTTGTGTCCTTCAAGGCAGCCTCAAAGAGTGATTTCTGTGCAGCTGAGCAAGGCTGCTTTCCTGATGAAACCATGAACTGATGCCTAACGAAGGAAAGGAATGTAACATACAGAATTTGATGTATTTTTCAAGTGTTATTAACAAAGCCTCCAGAGAATCATTTCAAATTGATCAGTGAGGCAGGAGCACCATCTTCACTCTTTGGGGCCAAAGGAGTTCAAAATGCAAGACACCCTGCCTTTTCCTTCCTTAGCTGAGCTTCAGACTTCTGGAATAAGTAGAAACAACGTTATGCCCATGAGTATGTATGTCAGCCTGGTCCACCCCGGGGAGCTCGGGCTTTGCCCTGTGGAGCTTGGGTCTTTAGAATCAGATCTATTTTGGTCACATCCTTGTTTTCTCCTCTAGCATGTGCAAAGTTGTGAAAATACAGTTCCTTTATTGAAAACCCTGAAGGAAGGACACAGGGTTTAGTGTGAAATTAGAAACACAGAGAGGATTTGTCGCCCTTTGGCAGCTTCTAATTTAATTGGAGTTAAGCGGCAGTTAAGCAGCATGCGGGGAATTTTTTAGCAAGAGCAAGGCATCCCTCAAGTGAAAGCAGGTATTAGATCTTCACTATTGCTGTGGCTGAGTAGGCTGAAATCTTGCCCACACTGGCAAGAAATTTGGCCCCATCTTTGCAGCAGTCAATGTCTGAAGGAATGGTAGAGTTTTATAGTGTCTGGCTTCAAACTATGGCCCTGATCAGAAGGGATTCAGGGACACAATTCACCTCGTCCGTGTGTGTACAAGCCAAGGTTGTTAAGAGCCTCTTTCTCCTTTAGGTGCTCGTTTCCCTTCCCCCACCATCACGGCCACCCTTCCCACCACAGGCATAGCATACCTACAGTGGTGTACACGAGGACAGCTCTATTTTATTTGACTTTTTCTCTGGATGGTAATTTCGATGAGCTTGGCTGGGAACACAGGATACAGGGTGACCTCAGCCCTGCCTGTCTGGCCCACTCTTTCAAATACTCTTTCAGAGTAAATGCATTTATTCCTTAGGCACCCTCAAGAAGAAGGAAGAAGACAGTTTGTCCCCTCCACCCCCTTTTTGTAGTCCCGTTGCCATTCCACAGCCTCTGTGGTGAAACACAGGCAGACATAAGGCTGCGCCGGTGAAGGCGACCTGCAGTTTGAATGCAGGAAATGCTGCAGGAATAATGCATCCATCAAATGAAATGGTGATTGCTGTGAAGTCATTCTGATACATATGTATGTATGAGTGCGTAAACACTCCATCACATACTGTTGTTGTCAGTAGTGGGGATTAGAAATATCTGTAGCAAAGGCTCCGTTTACCCACGTTTCTCTGTCCTGTTGTGGGCTTTAAAGACCTGTTTTTCGCTCTTATCACTGCCTCCTGTGCTCCATTTCTAGGCTGTCCAATGTCTTGCAGAAGGGGTGTTTCCAAAGCTGCACTACTGCTTTTACACCATCCAGCAGCAATGGCCTACATTGCCCTGCACTGTGCATGCCCGCGTGTTAAATTCAAACAAGTTATAATGAACCCATTTTACCCTGGTATAAGGGTCTGCTCGGTGTCTGGAGCAGCACAGTCTGCTCTGTAGCTTTGAACTGCATCAATGAAATGAGATTACAGCAGATGATAGATTTCTTTAAGTTTCCGAGTTTCCTCTTTGCTGTTTTCCTCTCTTGTTCTTGTCAAGACCCAACCTGATGCAGGAACGTTAAAGTCCTGTGTATGAGAAGAGTTAACTACCTTATTTCAATTCAAATTTTGATTTCTAAAAAGTGAGAGTTTTGCTTTTGTGCCAGACCATATATAGCACAAAGAGAGCCTGGGTGCAGGTGTGAGAAAGATGTGACAAGACATCTTAAAATGCAGGCTGGGGTTTGCATTCAAAACATAGCTATGTAATAAAACCGTATTTGATTAAACTACTGAAAACTCATGACTAGACATAAAATCTCCTTTGTCATACTTATTTGAATTCTTCTTAATTATTTGCTGGAAATTGACGAAGTTTTCCAGCCGATGCCAAAGGAGTGATTCATGCCTTCTATGGCTTTCTGAATGCACTAAGAAAGAATATTAAATATTAAATATTAAATGTCCTTGATGATGCTAGGATTCTGAGGCATGATAAGAGCTGTCGCTTTTGTTATTGTTGGAATTTTTGCAGTTATAAATACTGTGTTGCTTATCTGTTTTAAACAGCGAACATCTCAATTCTGCTAACTAACTTGAGCATAATCAGGCTACATATAGACATGACTAGAGCTGAACCAACCAGTGTAATTGAATTAATATCTTGATTTAGGATAAGGTAGATTAAATTCATTATTTGGAGGTATTTGCAGAAAGCCGCTAAGGAAACCAGCTCTTGAGCTGAAATCATAACATTTTCTGCAAGCAAAATTCTGAAGCTTGCACATTCTGAATGATAACTGTACTGTAAGATGTACTTTACAAACCTAAGCCAGCAATCTGTCAATGTCCTATCATTAATACCTGTTTATTTTATGATACAGAAATTCTTCCATGCAGTAGGCTAGCTCCATGTCTTTGACTTCTTTCTTTTTGTTTTTCTAATAGCAAAACTATTGAATATACATATGCTATAGATTTACTCTACGAAAAAGTCCATGTGTAGTTGAAATTTTGAAAATGACACTTTAAAGCGAAGTAAGTTTGATGCCTTAAGTTTTAAACAGCAGCAGTTGAGAATATGTGCAGGTACAAAAATAATTCTGTCTTTACAAAAAAATGAAAGGTGTAGTAAGTAGAGTCAAGATTTTTCAGAATAACAGGTATCTTACTGGGATCTTCTAGGAGCTTCTGCCTAAGTTAAGCCTAGATTCAGGAAGGGCCTTGGGTCATGGTTTCACTATGCAGTCTTTGGTGAGAAGACAAGGTCAAGGAACTTCTGTCCTCTGGAGCATGGTCCTGTCCCCATTTTTCCAGCCTATATACGTTTATGGGACCAGGGAATTAGTTGGTAAGCTTACCCATTAAAAAAAAAAAACTTAAAAGAAATTCTTTTTAAGTCAAAAAGCAGTTCTCCGATCCCGTTGAGAGCCTGGCCACATGAACAGCGTTACTGAATTAGTGCAGGTGACAGAACAGAGGGAGCAAAAAGAGAGGAGAGACAGGGAAAAGGATGATATTGCTGCCAAACTGTTTATCATGAAACCACAGTACTACACTCCAAAATACCTTTTCAGTTCCTGAATTAGGCTCTGATTCAAAAAGGCACTTAGATATATGATGTAGCCCATCTCTAATCAGGAAGGCATTTCACCACTTGTTTAACTCCATGCACATTTAAGTACTTCATTAACCAGGGGTCAATGGGGGAGGGATAATTCCTTGATTCAGGGCTTTCAGGACCTTTACTCAAATTATCAGTGTCCAGTGACTCCCCCAGCAGCAGCGGCACTGCAGATATGAAGGCTGGCCAGCACAAAATCCTGCATAGCCGTGCCTGTGCAAAGTAGCAGTATTGCCACTGTCCCATGAACACCCACAAGGAATTTCTTCCGTCTGAATGAACTGGCTCAAATGCAGGCGTGCAGATGCATTTCAGCACTAAGGTGGGTGGGAGTTAATGAGCGAGCCTGGGCCCTGTGACTACAATGCTGCCCCAGCTCACTGCCGCACTGTGAAAATAAATAATTGTGATCGCCCCAGCAGGTCTGCTGGAGACTCCAGTGACGGGATGAAGGTGGTGCCAGATCTGAAAAAAAAAAAAGAAAAAAAAAACCAAGACAGAAAACTGCACATGGTCTTTCTTCTGCTGCTTCTGCTCGCAGGCAGAAGAGCCTAGCTGAGTGCATTACAGGTCTTTGCATCACTTAAATGCTCCTTTACCACATGGCAGAGCTAATTATCATTAGCCTGAACAGTGGCAGGGCTCATCCCAGTTTTGTGACTGAGCAGAGGCTGGGGGAATGAGTCAGTGCCATTGATGAAAACCCTGACATTCATGGTTTGATGTTGGATTTCTGTGTCTCAAGTAGTGCCACTAGCTCTGCTTTTGATTAGGATGAAAGAAACTTAGTGTCTCACATTTCACTTGAAGATGAAAAGACTCAGAAAACCTCTTGGTTCCCCTGAAATAACAGCCCATTTTATGGCAGTTTTCAGTTTCAATTACTGGCTGTAGCTTTTTAAAGTATAAACATCTCTTGAAACAGCCATTGTAGTTGTGTTATTTTTTCAAATCACTGTTTCTGCAAGCCACAGCTATTGGACTTACAGAAAGCATTTTCCTGGTGTAAATGCCTGGTGTAAATGTGCACATGTGATGTCAATACAGAAAACGCTGCCACAGAGGCAACATGAGCTCTCCCACATGTTTTCACAAGTACTGAAGTTTGTATTCTGTGCTCCAGACATTTCCAAAAAATGTACTAGTGTGAGGACCTGCTTCTGACACACCTACGTGGGCAGTGCAATAATTCCAGTATAGTTGTTTTGGCTTGAGGGTACAGAGATGGTTCGGATACAGCCTCTTCATGTCCCTGTCTCCTGTGTTGTCTGAGGGTAGGGGGTCTTCCCACAGCAGCCCTCTTATACCAAATGAATTAAGCACACTAATGATTCTGCTGACGTCGACTTATTTACCCTCATGCCTAAGGCTGAATATGTGCTTAAGGGTTCATATTTTTACTGCTCATGTTTTCCTGCATTTTCTTACGGGCTTGATGTTTCTTCTCCTCAGCCACATATGGCTGCAAATGGCCAGAGGGTTTAAAAAAAATAAAGGGGAAAAAGGTGGTGGGAGTGGGCAGAGACATACAAACAGCGCTAGCACGTGTATCCTGTTTGCTTTCCATCAGGTGAAAAATCAGATGTGTGTGTGTGCAAGTGACAGCCTGTCCCATTTTAACATTTGCAGTTACAGTGACAGGACCAGTATAGAAGCAAAATGAAGTTTTCTCCTCGTGCCATTTCAGCTGAGAGATGAGGTTTTTAGTGAAGGCTTTTGGAAGGACTCAAAGGGAGAGAGTGCTGGCATCAATCCAAGGGAGATGGATTAGGGAGGGGAGGTTGGTGAAGCACTGAAGGGAGGAATAAATGAATCGTTTGCACCATGTGTGATAGCCCACTCTTCCCACACCATGACTGCTGGCAGTGATGCTTCTTAGTGGGCCTGCTCACTTGCTTTGGGTCACCCCCCCATCTTTAAATAGTACACTTATTTAATTTGAAGAAAGTGCCTGCAATCAATAAAAAGAGATCCTTTTATCTTCCTCATCAATCTCTTGTTAATGAACATGCACTTTTTTTCTTTTTAGCTTCTTTGTTACAATGCTTTTAATTTCTCAATGTATGGGAAAAAAGGGAGTGCAATCAAACACATGATGGAGCAGCTGATGCCACATA
Organism: Phoebastria nigripes; assembly: GCA_035582835.1. Classification (NCBI taxonomy): domain Eukaryota; kingdom Metazoa; phylum Chordata; class Aves; order Procellariiformes; family Diomedeidae; genus Phoebastria; species Phoebastria nigripes. The sequence goes on along the minus strand of JAYKAV010002914.1, from coordinate 276,785 downwards.
TTGCTGCTTGCTTCTTTCTGAAGAATTGGCATGTTCTTAAAGGAAAGCAGTGGTCTGGGGGGAGATCACTTGCCCTGCACTGATGTGTGGTCCTCTGAGCATCCTTTCTGAAGCTGTGATCCAGCAGAGCCATGAATAACCACTTGTGAAGACATACTTTACTTTCCTAGTGTCCCAGTAGTTGCAAGAAAGTAGATAATTCTTAGAGAATCTTTTTGTGGACCACTGGAACTTTATTTAGAGCAGATGGATATTTGAAATCCAGTGGCTTCCATGAGAATGACTCACCAAGCCTAATTTCCAAAACCTTCAGCAGGTTTGGGTCTGATTATGGCATGACTGAAGGGTCAGCTGAGTTAAATGGTACCTGCTGCTCTAATTTGCAGGATGTTGTCAGTTATGATCATGTATCTATTTAAGCTTCATTCACATCTTTGTGGCTGGCCAGAGAGAATAGTCCTCTGCAGTTTGGTAATACAAAGTCAACCTCCTTTTAGGACCCGTAAAACTGGAGGAACAGATACAGCTTGTTCATCCTCATCACAGGCTGGAGGTTAATGCCGACTTTGGCTTTGTGTCTTTCCTTGAGTCTTTTGGGAGTGGAACACAGCAAAATAACACTTGATTCTTTGCAAAAACACTCCACAAAATAAAATTACAGTTTTGTAAGCTTCTGAGTTTCAACCTGTCACTTACATATGGCAAGAGTCCAAACCTCAGTCACAGATTAGCTTCATTAGTGTAGAATCACACTACTTTTTCCTCTAAGCCGAAGAGACCCAAGCCACATAATAATCAGAAATAGATCTTTGCACAAGGACCTAACCTAATTACAAACAGGCAAGTGATTTCCCTTACCCTTCTATATTGCCCACCAATGGGCTACCCTAGTAAAACTTCATTACCTCCAAGGTCATGCTCCCCCTTGTTTTCTTCCAGGGTCTCCCTTTCTATTAACCAATTGCTGGCTCTTTTCCAAGGCATTCATCTCCTCCAGCCCGGACCAGAACCCATGTTTAAACGCAGCATGCCAGTGCTAGCATGTCACTACAGAAATGTAAAAGGCTCAAAACTGCAGCTGCAGGAAAGTATTTCTGCATTGCTTTGTGGGGGAAGGGGAGCAGAAAGGACCCCCAAAACCAGTGAACTGTACCTTCAGTTTACAGTCATATCTTCAGACCCAAAGGGAGAGACCATCAGCCTTTACTGCAGCCACAAGAGCTGACATGAAAGGCAGCGTGCTCCCTTACCAACCCAGATGCGATAAAGAGCGTGGGGTTGCATTTTTGTCCAAAAGGTCCCGCGAGGAGCCAGCCCCATGCAGTATCGGGTTGCAGCATGCCGGGCAGGCTGTGTCCTGGCCCTGGCTTTGGCCATGTCTGGAGCGGGGCCAGGGAAGCAGTCTGGCCGATAATTCAGCATTGCCTTTCTCCCTTGTTGGCCAGGGAATAACGGGAGCCGCCAGGCACCTCCGAAGGCAGGGTGCCGCCCTGCTCTTCTCACCGCAAGCCCCAGCACCCCGCAGCTCCAGCGGGGCTGGGAGGGTGAAGCAGCTCTGCAGGCTTCCCTGTGGAGGGGGACGTGAGGAGGAGGTCTGAGCAGAGCTGGCTGCGCGATGCTGAAGCAGGCAGCCTGCGCGCCGGGTCTGGAGGTGCCGCGGGGGAAGGGACCTGCAGCAGAGGAGGGTACTGCAGCCTGGAAGGGAGCCAGGCCCCACGGAGATGCTGCAGCCGCGGAGGCGGCGGGAGGGGCTGGAGGTGGTTGCGTGCAGGGAGGAGATGGTGCAGGCAGGCTGGGCCCTGGCCGATGGAGGAGAGCGTGAAAAAGCAAGGGAGGTAGCAGAAGCTATCCTGGCTCCGTTTAGCCAGGAGGGCTCGTGGGGGCAGGCGAGACCCCTTTGGCAGAGCCCTTCCCTGGTCCCTGTGAGCTCACGGCCCCTCTGGCAGCAGGATGGGGAGGGGGGCAATGTACCCACATGCAGGGGAGCCCCTGCAAGTGTCCCCACCGGGCTCCTGGGACAAGAGGCTCTGAGGTTTCACGGGGCACTGTACACACAGAGGTGGCAGCCCATGGTCTGAACCGGTAATAATCCATCTCTCCATCCAGCTATGTAGCATTGTGCATGACTACTTTAACTTCATGGCAACCCTTGTAAGGAAGGTGCAAGATCTCCACATGCATTTCTGTCCACCTCAGCACCAGAAAGATGTGAGCAAAGCAGAAACATAATTTAAAGGAGAGCAGTTAAATGTGGATAGGCTGGAGAGTAGTGAAGATCACAGGAGAAGATTGAACACAGGTAGTTTGCCTGGAAGGCCAGTGCAGGGAAGATGTGGACAGGGCAGTGGATTAAACACAAGCTCAGAGCAGCGTCAGCAGGGAAAATTGTCTTACTGGAAATAGGAAGGTTGAAAAATTAGACATGGATAAAGAAGGCAAGACATTTTTAAAAATTAGTGCCAAGCACTCAGATGCTGTAATATCTCATCTGTGCAATGAAGAGAATATTCCCAGCTGGTTCTCAGCTTGCACTCTGCTTTGAAGGGTGATGCTTCAGCTTCACACCTGAGGAGCAATTTGTATGTGAGAAAGTATGTCTGGTTTTCCCAGATTTATCAGTTAATCTAATAAAAGATACATCCTTTCCCTAGAAACCTTGCTTACTTGTACCCACAGACCACCACAGCTGTCACGGCAATGCTGCTGTGGTGTTACCCTTTCTACAGGGGTTGTGTTGTTACTGCTGTTTGAAAAAGGTTTGGAGATACTTGAAAGAGGCTGCACTCACGCAGAGTGTTACCAGCTAAGGAGCACGTGTGCTTTGTAATAAGAGGAGCCATGTATGTAAATATGCAATGCAAGCTGTTCGTTCTGTCTGAGGTTACTGATCACATCATTAACCTGAGGACCAGACACTTCAGTGGTAATGTAGGCTAGGTTGTATGATGATTTATCTTTTTACATTCTTCCAGAGACTGTTATCACTGGCTGTGCTTTAAGGTAAATTCTCTAGGCACTTGAATGTAGTAGCATCATGATTACTTCAGTTGGCTGCTACAGCCTCACAGGAAGCTTTGTGATCAGACATCCATCAATTAGTCCTTGACATGAGATTCATTGAGATTTTGATAAACCTTTTTTATGTGAATGTTACTAATGTTCCCATGGAAGTCGGGGAGGTGGGGGGAGTTGGAGGCAGAAAGAGGAGATGGGTAGAGACAGACGTATTTTTTGTCACTACCGAAAATATGTAACTACAAAGGAAATTACCTTTCTGATGCCTGACCAAGGTACCAGCAAAAATGAGTTCAGGGCAATTTGTAGCACTTGATTCTTTGTTTCCTTATGCATCCTGCAGCCTTTTATACTAAGGAGAAAGGGGGATTCATGCTGCCAAATCTTCAACATAAATGTTTTCACAAAGTCCAAGGAACTGGAAATTGTGTTAAAAGCCCCTCTCCTTTTATACATATTTCTGTATAGTTACACAGGTGTAACCCACTTTTCTGTGGGAGAGAAAAGAGACTAGGAATAGAGCTGATTCCAATCTTACTTTCATTATGTTAACTGCACTGTTGATTTACCCCTGCCTTACACTGCACTGGTGGAAATGGGAGTTAGTGCTAGTTATTGGTAGAGGTGAGGAATGACAGGCAAATTTAAGAACAAAGTGGAAGCCTTGTTAATAACAAAATTCTTTGATTTTTTTTCTTTCTTTTTTTTTTTTTTTTAGTCTAAGGGAGAGTGAGGATATATGCTAGCAGCATGCCAGCTCTTGAAAAGTATGTTCAGGAGCTGGCTTTAGTGTGAAGTCTTTGCTTTTTTGGTTTTGGAGGGTTTTGGAAAGGAGGTTGGAAAATTGAATATTAAAAAAAAAAAAAAAAAAGCAAACCTCTTTGTAATAACTTAAATGCAAATTTGTCAGAGGCGGGAATGTTTTGGGTTTGGGTTTTTTTTTCCTCTGCTTGACCTAGGATGCATCCCAGCACTATTCCTAGTGAACGAAACTTACTCAGGGTCTTGGAAAGAAAAGCTGTCTCTAGGTGTCAGGCAGGGAGAAACTGCTGCTGGAAAGCGGTCTTCCCCCTGGGAGAGATCGGATATCAGACTGTGAGAGCCCAGTCCAGCCCAAAGAGCTCCCACCGACACCCGGTCCTCGCCGGAGGACCGTGTTATCGATGGCCGCCGCCGCCTCTGGCCGCGCTCCGGCGGGAGAGAGGGAGCGGGCGGGCGCGCAACTCCTGCCCGCTCCCTCCCTTTGATTTGATGGCCTTTATTCCTCCTAATTGGATAAAATAGGAAGTCACTGACAGTCCTGCGTTGCTGGGTGCACTGATTTCCCTCAGACCAGCCCTGCAGAGGGCGGGGGGTGGGGTAGGGGAGGAAGGAGCGAGTCTGTACATCAGGGAAACAGGCTGCGAGGGGGCTGGGGGAGTGGGGCGGGGGGGAAGGAGGAAAGTGAATGAGCGCTCAAGAAGGACAAAGAGGGAGGGGAGAGAAAGGGAGTTACCACCGTCTTGGCATCGCTCTTCCTTTCAAACCTCTGTGTAATGATATTGTTTGCAGTGATGCTCAGACAGCGAGCACCTGCTGCTCTGTAATGATTCAGCCTCTTTCAGCCGCTGCTGTAACACGACAGGATGCTGCTGCTACTGTCACTTCTGCCGCTGCCGCTGTTGTTACAGATTTTGCTTTTGCTCCTTCTACCGCATGACAATTGTTTTCCTCGTCTAAGCAGATACCAGCCTCAGATGCTCAAGGTGAGAGTCTTGCCTTTCGCTCTGGGCTATTGGTTCACTTAATCCGGTCAATTTGTTCAGTGTTCGTGGTTTTCTTTCTCTTGTCACCCTCCCTCCCCCTGTTTTGTTTTGTTGTGCTTGCTTTTGGGGGGATGTTTCTTCCCTCCCGCAGAAGAGCTGGAATTGCTTGAGAGGCATTTAAGGAATTATAAAAGTGGCCAGCAAACAGGAGCTCAGTAATTGTGAAGCTACTCTTGCTTCAGAGAGGCAGAGAGAGTGACAGAGGGCTCGGGGGCAGGGGGGACGGGGGGGTCTCGTTTTTCCTGTGCGTTACTCTTCTCCCAGTTTGGATGACGCTACTGAGCTTGGACCTTTTGTTGACTCCCCCTCTGTGATTTTTGCAGAGCACTGTGACTATTACTACCATCTCTTTTTGTCTGTGTCTCACAGTAATGGACTGTGATAGAGTTAAGGCCTTTTGGAGGTGAGCTGTTTGAGAGCTGATGCTTAAACATGTCTGAAGTAGCTGCCGACACTTTCCCCAGCCCCTCAGCTCAGCTGAGCCCTGATGCATCCCTTGACGGGCTCCCGGCTGAGGAGAACATGCCGGGGACCCAAAGAGAGGACAGGAGGGTCCAGGGGATAGCAGGCCTCGCCGCGACCTGCTGTGTGTGCCTGGAGGCAGAGCGACTGAAGGGCTGCCTCAACTCTGAAAAGATCTGCATCGCCCCTATCCTGGCTTGCCTGCTCAGCCTTTGCCTCTGCATTGCTGGCCTCAAGTGGGTCTTTGTGGACAAGATTTTTGAGTATGACTCTCCTACCCACCTTGACCCTGGGAGGATAGGACAAGACCCAAAGAGCGCTGTGGATCCTACAGCTCTGTCTGCCTGGGTGCCTTCGGAGGTGTATGCCTCACCCTTCCCCGTACCTAGCCCCAAGAGCAAAGCTGAAGTGACAGTGCAAAGTGACAGCTCGCTCGTGCCCTCCAAACCGTTCCTCCAGCCTTCTCTCTATAACCGCATCCTAGATGTTGGGTTGTTGTCCTCTGCCGCACCTTCGCTGTCACCACCTGCCCTGGAGCCTACCACAGCGTCTCAGGCACAAGCAACAGAAACCAATCTCCAAACTGCTCCAAAACTTTGTAAGTAGAAGCTATGTGTTTCTTTGTTTTTACTTCCACCAAAAAAAAAAAAAAAAGGCATTTAACCATTCTGCAGCTGTCCTCAAGGAGGACGTGATTGGCATGCAAAGCTTAAATGTGCTAAGACAGGTATAGCATGGGTTACCTTCTGAGGAGAGCACCTAGGGGCCTCTGAACTTAGTTCTGAGGTATGCATGGCAATGAAGAGGGCTTCATTTGGGACCCTTGTAAAGTGCCAGTACCACCCTTTTCTCTGCATCCACTTGTAGGGAAGTATGTGATTTACTTCAATGGTTTATCTGATAGCTATTCCACATGGTCTATCAGCGTATTTTTCTTATAAATTTTATTTGCGTCCTGTGCTGGATGTTCCATGTGTGTTCATTTTCTTTGCCTTGCCTGCAGAGCACTTCTGCTACCTCCTTCCTGAAGTCTGTCGCTGGCAAACATCCCTGTCATCCTCCTGAAACATTCAGGGAGAACAGTGGGAAAGAGCGACAGAGTATTTGAAGCAGTTAGAGACTGGGAATTATTAATTTAGCAGTTAGCTTATGATCTTTCCCTTTCTCTTAAGAGCACAGCACACATTTCTCTGCATCTTTCCCCTCCTCTAGGAACCGATTCTTGTTGAACCTGTTTCTCAGACATTGCCTCATTGAATTTCATGGGGCATTTCAGGAAAGCATTCTTGCCGATGCAGGAGGGGTCAGTTTCCAAATTAGTCTTTGCTCATCCTTAATGCAAAAAATATCCAGGGTACCTGGATTATTTTCTCAGTAGCGATCATAAAGCACCAAAATACCGCATTGCTGAAGTGTAATTTCTTTTGACATTCATCATTTTAATCCATCAAATCCAGAGCAGATCAAGCCAGCAATTCCTGAGCTGTGTAAAATTGTGCAACTCTAGTAAAAGAGAAGGCAGCACGCCATTGTGTCGAGAGCACAGGGCTGAGGTTTCCTTTGGAAAGCTGCAGTGATCAGAGTGAGCAACTGTGTTCCTTGCAAATTGCCTTGCAGGACCCCATCTCATCTATTCTCTCTCATGCCTTCCCTGTAATGCCGCAGGATGGCCACCTTATAGGTGGTACATACTGGACCTCACCCTGGAGCCCTGAACTCACCAGAAGTTTGCTACTGAGTTTAGCCCCACCAGGACTGGACTCAGGATATATATGTGGCAATTGGATTAGATATAACATTTTGGGCCTACCACCTTGCCAGTGAAAATGAGCATAACTAGAGTGATTTCAGTGGAGGTCCTTTCAGCTGAGAGTCAGTCTTGAACAGCAATTCCAGAATCACTGAAAGAAAATTTTAAGTATTCCTGTAGAAGCCCTGCTGCCTTTTGCTTAGCTAATGAGTGACAACCAGTCTTTGGATTAAAAGAATTTGTCTGATGGAAGCACTCTAATAGGGAAATTTGCTGTGCAGTTAAATGACAGGGGGCTTTGTCTGTGGTAGGTAAGACATTACGTGAATTATTGGGACACTTAACCACCTTCGCAGTTTTATAGAACTATACTAATTTTTTTTTTTTTTTATCACTGATGCAGAAAATCTTTTTTTGTAGTGCAAATATCATAAGTGACATTAAAGATATGACAGCACTTTTTACTTCATAAAGTGACCAGGGACCACCATCCAGTCAAAATGGCCTCTTTCATGCGAGAAGGAGAAGCAGCCAAAAGCCAGTTATGCCAGGACAACCCTCATCCTCTTGAATTTCCACATGCAAGGCAAGCCTTTATCAATAACATGGTAACTTCATCTCTGAAGTAAATGAAGGGCAGGGAAAAGAGATTCTTTGGAGCAGTCACTGACAAAAAGCCATTATCTGCATTCAGATCTGCTCACATCTGGGAAATATATGGTTGTCCAGAAATTAGGTGATTGGTTTGAGTTGGGTTTCTTATTGTTGCCTTAATTTTTTTAAGATAAATGTTTTTTAAGGCATCATAGACTTCCAGATAGATACAGACTGAAAGGAGAGGGAGAACTGGCAGCAGGTCAAGTTTGGGTTGCTCTGAGGGAGAAGGTTGTGTAGACAGTATTTATTCTAACTGTGGCACGTAATTCTGACTATGGCAAGGGGCTGCAATTCCCTGCGAAGAAAAGTAAGAAAATATAGCTGGAAAAGTACACTGCAGAAGATCTGCCTAAGAATTCAGAGAGGCATGAAAAGAACTTTTTGGACAGCTCTAAAAGCACTGTCTTGGGGTTTTTGAAACAGCTGCATTTCAAACACATCATTGTGTTTTATGTAGAGCAAGATTTGTTGGAGAGGTTGACAGATTGCATCAGTGATAACTTTTTTTTTTCACAAATGCCTTTGACAGCTATAAAATTCTCAGAAAGATGGCTTGGAAAGTAGCATCTGCAAATTGGATTGTCCCTTCTTATGCCTCTCAGTGTCCTTTTTTCCATTTCAGGCAGAGTGAGGTAACTTGTTCCCAGAAAGCCCCTTTTGTGCTCATAATTTTTTTTTCCAGTGCAGGAATAAAAAAGAACTGACACATCTCATATTCTGTGGCTGATGTATTGTTTCTGAACCAAGCCCTTCCATGAGTTTCCAAATCCTTTTCTCTCCTTCTCCTCCTCTCTTTTCTGTCTTACTCAGCATATTCCCCTTAAAGCTGTATCCTTCAAGGTCATATTCTGCAGAGAGCTAATTGATTCTTCTTTCTCCTGGAGCCTGGAAGAGAAAGCAGAAGAGAGACAATCCTAGTAATTGTGTCTGGTGCATTAGATTCAAGACTGGTCTCACTCCTATTATTATACTTTGCCCTTTATCAATACAGAAATAATCTCTTCCTTTCTGTTTGGTTTACGTTTTATATTGTAATATCCTTTGCTGAAACAGAAAGGAAAGGTGAATGTTTTAAAGCATTCCCATATTTAGGGAGCATGTCAATCTTAGCATAATTACACCAGAGAAGATTTCATTACAAGCGGGATATAATATTACGCACTAACTTACAATCTCCCTCCCTCTGAGAAGACATGCGGATTGTAAAAGTGCTAACACAGTTCAGGAGCTAAATTTTACTTCTTCCTACACCATCACTTTTAAATATAATTCCACCCTTTACCCAGGCTGGTAATAGATGCGGCTCTGTACTACTGTCAAAACTGTGTTTCTGTAATAACTGCTTCTATACATCTACAAACCAACCACTGCCCTCTTTACAGGTCTTCCCACCACCTTCTCTTTCCATTTAAGCAGTTTTCTCCCTAAACCACCCGCCAAGGTCCATGTGGGGTTGCCTTTCTGGGGTGACAGCACTGCCAAAGCATGCAGCGCTCCTGCGTTTTGGCTCTGCCCTGAAGCGGAGGTGCCCGAGCTCTTGGCTTTGGGATCACAACTCTCCTGACCTGGTGAGGTGCCACGGGGCACACAAAAGGCAGGGCAGGAGATAGACCACAGCACAAGGACTTTGCTGGAGTGGGTTTCCCTGTGAGCAGAGCAAAAGGCCCGGCAGAGAGCAGGGTCCAGAGGATGTGTCTCCCCGGCGGCACAGCCCCACTGCCCCTGCGTCCTTTCTGCTTTTGGTTTCCCTGGCCACCTCGGGTGCCATGTGTTGACGGGCCAGCTGCACGCCTCGTGCCGTGCTGGTGGCCAGCAAGTGACCAACAGGCACATCTGCATCTCCCGACTTCTGTGCCCACTGAGTTGTGCTGGCCATAACACACAGAGGTGGGTGAGTGGGTGCAGCACTGGACCTGTGCATGCCCCTCGGGGGCAGGCAGGCCTCCCTCCTACCTCACCGGTGCTGGCCCTCGCCTGGCAAAGTGGAGAAAGGGCTGTGCACTGCTGTCAACCACCCCTGACTGGGACTGCTCCCTTCTTGTGTTTCTGATTTCTGCTGCCACTTCAGGTGTGCTGGGCCAGCATCAGCAAAGGCTGCTGCTTTCTCATCCTTGGTGGGAAAAGTGTTAAAAGAGTGCCTCTGAGGACTGGTAGTGGGTGTTTACCTAGGAAATTATCTCAGCTCCCCTCCAAAGTTATCCAGACACAACGGCTGAATTTCTTGTGTCTTTTTAGAGCTAGGGATGGGAAAAATGGAAAGAAAACTAGCCTGTCCCTTGTTTTGGAATCATACTGTAAATACTCCTTGCAATTTCTCTCTGCCTCTTTCACATCCACTTGTTCTTTCTCAGCTGTGCATTTGATGTCCTTTCTCCTATACACAGTGATTTGTGAAAATCTGTATTTTACCTCTGTGGCAGGCTGAAGGGAGCATTTCCCTCCAGTTATAGGTGCTGCAGCCCAGCTGAAGGCTTCGATTTATGGACAGCGAGGGTTCATAGCAGCTTCACACGGTGTTTGTTCTTTTTCTTGAAACAGTCTAATTCTGACCCATGCTCTGCAGTTCAAATCCCCATCACAATGCCGTAGGGTTGAGTCCATGCCTGGCAGCCTCTGAAAGTGTCAATGTCTGGGATGTCTCGGAGAGCCGCAGGGGACTGTACTCACAAGAGGGGAGAGCAGACGATACCGCACAGGCTATATGCCAGCCTTTTCTACACTCACTGTTATTATGCAGGTCAGCGCCACAAGGGAGATTGCTTTTTCCCCAAAGCTTGAAGATGCAGGAGGAGAGCACCTTAAAGCAGATGTTGCTCCATTTCTGAGACAGTATTGATGTTGATTAGCTTCAGACACCTGACTTAAGTGCCTACATTAGGAAGCTAGGCAGCCTTCAGCTTCCTATTCAGCATAAAGGGAGAGACTTCCCCCAGCCGATTCCCAGTGTGAGTCTAGCAGGAGTAACTCTCTTTCTCCAATGAGTGTACAGGGAGACTAACCTTGCAATTCAGTTTCTACATTAAATGTCTGCTACACAATATGAAGACTCGTTTTGAAAGCCATGACTTTTCTTTGACGTGTCCTGTGAATTAACAGTGTCTTGTCACAGGGAAGTTATAATTAATCACGGTTAAGATACCAGATAAGTTCTGAGCCTAACTCAAGAGCGTAATAAAGAGATGCTGATCTCAGTAAGCCCTGGAGACACAACTGGGCCTCCATTAACAAGCAGCAATAAAGCAAGTGCCACTGTACTGAGCCAGCCAGTCTGTATTTCCCTGAAACACTTCTTTTTCTGCTTTCCCAAAGGTCATGGTGGCTTACAGATGTATATACTTGTGGCAGGAGCACTCAGAGTAAAATGGGATTGGGACTGATGGGGTAAGATGCACAAGATGCTGCAATTTTTAGGGAGTTCAGGTCCATTAAGCCTTCTAAAGTGATAACTGACACTTCCTTTCCCCAGCCCAGTTAGTCACACTGTCTTTAAAATGCCCTCAACGAGCACACAGTTTGTTCAGACAAATTTATTGTTTTGTTTCTTTTTGTATCTCTACCATTCCCCTTTTTATCAGTCATTGCTTGCGTAGAAACAGTTCTTCTATTTAACATGCAGAGGACTGAACTGGTCGGTCCTGCATCTTTCTCTTGGACAAGCACCCCAAATTCATGGTTTTCAAAACTACCTCATGGGTGTGGTTTTTCTTTCATGCGCCATGCGTCATGCACAAAACATGATGGAGAAAAAGCAGCATTTCCTGAGGTATTTTCTCTCCATAACAGTCTGAATTTCTCAGTGCAAAATAGTAGTCTGCACTTGCATTTCTTTTTAAAAGCTTCATTTTATTTTGTAAACTTCACTGAGAATAAGTTATGTATTCATGCTACATGGAACTTCTGCATGGTCTCCCTCCTCATTTATATACATATGCATGTGTAAGTATAGAAAATACAATAGGTATATGGAGTATATGGCCATTGTTTCTTTATTAAAAATGACATCTGGGACTGTACTGCATCATAAGTTTCTAAGCAAAACTAATTAAAAATTGATGTCATAGCAAAACCCAGGGTTTGGATTTCCACTGCAGAGGACTGAAATTATCATCCTTTAGTATCTATTGTACTTTTAAGTGAAATGTTTTATTTCCTATTTGTGCACTGCAAATAAACGTACACAGCAGCCCAGCTCAGATTTGCAGTGCCTAACTTTCGGGTGCAGAGAAACCTTGGGGAACTTTCTCAGCATCAGATGACAAGGCAGAATTTGGCTTGCTGGAGGCTAAGTAGCAGGTTAATTGTGATGCAGAGCTGGAATGATATAAATGAGCGTTTTCATCATTTGCAGTCTTGCTAATGGAAATGCAATAGATTGGCTGCAGAAATCCAACTCAGAATCAATAGCAATGCAATGAGGCAGCTGGTTCAGGGAGAGCACATGTGATGCCAATCTACTGCAGACAGTACCTGGGCAGAGAGTGCTCTGGCTCTCTATCAGGAAAGGGCAGACAGCCCTAGAAGATGCCACAGCAGGTGATGAAAGACTTCTGAAAGGAAGAAGCCTGCTTCACCTAGGATGGAGCAGCATTATGCTTTCTCTGACTGAGGGAAGAGAATTGTTTTCTTTGAGGAATTCAGATCTGTTTGGACCCAAAGATGTCTTTTTTGCTACAAGGTACTAAGTTAAGCAAAGACAAGAGTCTTTGTGCTTCAGGTCATGTTCAGGCCACATGAAATCAAGGGAGGTCTGAGTCACAGTGTGTAACTTTGGAGACAGGTAGGCAGTTTTAAAGTATCTCCCGCTAAGGGCTTCTGCCCTCTTGTTCCCCAGGCAGACCATGGAGAGGAGCAGGCACTGCCTTTTTGTGGATTGCTTTATAGTAGGCACACTGGCTACCTTTACCATTTATACTGCAGGGACCCCAGTTTCCTGGAGAGTGAGCGCTGAGAATCACATCTTGATCTTTCACGTTAAAAAGTTATAGGAAGTACCAGACTCAGTAGGAGGTACACGTTAAACTCAAGAGCCTGAGCATGACCATTGTTTGGCAATGAGAAAGCTCTTGAAAGCAGCCAGGGAGAAATACCTATGCATTATTTTGGGGCAATGTAATGTCTGCTTATTTACAGCCTGTCCTGTCTCATCCTGTCTCTCATCCCCGCCCCCCCATCCCCAGTATAGTCTTAGTCACTGAGACAAAAGGAAAGGTTTTAGCTGGGGAAAAATGGGCAGGAACAAATCCAGTGGGACATGGCTGGCCACCACTCAGGGCTGCTCTAAGCTAAACCAGAGGCAAGGTCCATCCAGCTCTGGACAAGATCGGTGGTATTGTGGCATCCATGCTCCTGTGTTGGTTTATTATGAAAGCCTTATTTTAATATATATCTTCTTGCAGAGTATATTCAGCTTTTTCACATATGCTTTCACTACCCCCTCCCCCACTTTTTCTTTTTTATATCTATGCTTCATCCTGGAACTTGCTGGCAGTGCATTCTCATAACTCAGACAGCTTTTTATTTTGGCAATGAATATCGCTTCAGTTTTTGAGATGAAAGGAAATCAATACTGAGTTGGTAGTCACATGGCACTGGGGGGAGTATATGAAGCTATGATCTTAAGCATGATTCGTGACATAGTTCAGTATTTCTATGGAATTCCTGAAAGAGATTTGAATTTTACAATTTTTAACAGTCAATTAATTCATGTGATTAGACAGATCAAAGGAGAAAAGAAGAGTATCAAGCTCGTTCAAAAGCCTCTCTCATGCAAAAAAAGACAAGACTCCAAGCTCATAAAAGATGACTTGAATCTTCTAAGGTGGTAACTGGAAGCCAGTGTAAGCTGCTGGAACTGGGTCTTGAGAAGAGAAACTTAGGCTTTTCACTATACTAAATTAATCTGGATAATTAATTTAGTTTTTCAGCTTGAACAAAATGGCCTGAATTTTCACTGGCATAAAGGCTCTCAGGTCCACAGCCCTGTAAGACCTAGCAGAGCATTGGGATGCTGTGGTCCGTGACCTACATGACAGAGCATCTTCCTGACTAAGGTTTCTTCCAGACCCCCACCAGTAGTGGTATGAAGACTGAGAGCGAGACAGTCTGCCTTTTCCCTTATTCTAGCTTCACTTTTATAGAGAACTGCCTACTTCAACTTTGAAAATATGTATATGAATTCTGGCCATTCATTCATTTACACCTTTCTCTCCTAGCTTAAAAAGCTCTTTCGTGCTATGTATTTTCCCTTCACAAAGGTGCATATACACTGTAATCAGCTCAGCTTTGGATAAGCCTTTTTGACAGGACAGGCAGGCTGAGCTCCATAATTCTCCCCATGGAGGGAATTGTTTTCAGTCCTTGAATTATTTCATCCCCCTTCACGCTTTCTTAGTTTTCAGATAAATAGAGCTATAATTTTGATATGATACTTATACATGAGCTAGTCCAAAATCCCAACAAAGGACAACAAAATCTGTTCAGTGTTTTGGTCATTGCTCAGAAGCACCCAAGATGCATGAAGTAGCACCAGTGCCTGTTTAATATTTTAAGCAGTAAATCAGTAATAATGTCCAGTCAGAGCAGAAGACCCATGTCTCACACATGCAAGGGCCTTCACTGTCCTGCTTCTTAACCCCGCAAGGTCGCTACTTCTTACTGGCGTGGAACAACAATCCTGAGAGCCAGTCAAGGGAAGAAAAGACAAATATGGCCCGTCCTTGGCAATGCTGTGTGCATTTTAGGAGGAGTTTCAGCTCTCTCGTTCCCCAGCTGGTTCTGTCCTTCTCTGAAGGATGCCCTCAGCAAGGCTTCTTGGGTGAACAGGAGGTCGGCTCAATGGTTTGAACTGTGCAGGCTCCCCTATTCGTTTGACTTCTGGTCGTGCTTTCAGAGATTTCTCCCTCTGTGCCCTGCTGACACTTCTCCCATTGTTGGCCCAAGGACCATCAGTTTGCCCTTCATTCAGTTTATTGTCTCAGCTCTTGCAACATTTGGTTCTTCCTTCCAAAAGTGGAAACAGCCCCCGAGCATGGATTTGTGGGAGGGAAGGATTTTGGTGTTTGTGCATCGCTCCTGTCTACCCAGCTTAAAGACACTTTGCTTATGTGATGGATTCTCTTGCATTTCTGTCCTGCAGTGGGTCTGCTGCATGGACTCAGCCTGATAGGGTTGCATGACGCCCAAGCATCTTTTATCATCACAGGACATAGGAATTAAGGAGAATGATCATATCAAGAAAGTCACAATGGCTAATAATTTCAAGATACCTGGGATTTTCAAGACATTTTAGTATTTTCAAGATATCTTTTCTTGGGCTGTTGGTGTGCTCAGCAGGACAGTTAGCAGTGTGAAGGTAATACTGCCTTAGCAAGGGAAATGAAGTGTATGAGGGTGAGAGAGACAACTGTAGGGAAATGGAAGAATGATCATTTCTGTATCTAGTCTGAGCTGGTCAGGGAACAAACTAGTGAGTGTGTTGTTAGGGTTTTAGGAATTAAAGAGCACAGGATAAGAGGGATGACAAAAGGTTTCCTGCTATGTTGAAACAGGGGCTTGGAGAGGTTTGAGCTCCTACTTGCAAGAGAGGAATGTCATTAAGTAGCTAGGAAAGTGCCAGGAAACTGGGAAGAAGTGGTTGTATCTGCCAAGCACAGGAGAGCAGGGGAGGTCTGATCCTTTCTTTCCTGGAAGAAAGCAGGAAGAATCTGTTGCCCAATGCCACAGGTACCTGCAGTCTGCCTGGGACTTGCAGGAGATCCCAAAGCAGCTTTTCCCTCTGCTGAGGGGCTGGACTATGAATGCAATCATCCATTCTTTGGCCATGCTGCATTTCTAAAGGAGCCTCTCCCGGGCAGATCCTCTTGCCATCCAGCCATGCTGAGTATGGGCTCCTCACTGTCGCTGAGATCCAAGGAAATGCCCTTCACACCCTGCTTTCCCCAGCCTCCCTGAGGGCTGGAGCCACTCTGCTCTGCCTGTGCAGCGAATGCTGCAAAGTTCCTCTCTGTCATTGAATTACCTCCCATCACTTTGTTCAAAAGCCCTCAGTGCACTTCAGCCATTGCCTCATGGAGGTTAGTCAGCCCACCCTACTTTTTGGAGACTTGGTTTAGTGGTAGTATTAATAGATTTTGAAGGTTATCAGTAACAATTTTTGCAAACTCCTTCGGCTATGTCATTTTCGTGATGTATGGCTGAGTATGTATTCTGTCTGTATGCAAAGAAAGGATCAAAAAGCCAATAAATACATTAGGACACAGAGTCTTTTCTTCAAAGTAGGTTAACAGAAAGATACCTCAAAATTCTCCTTTTGCTTTATAAAATGGTATCTGGCCAGTAAAGCCAACAAATACACTGGTTTTTGAACATGTGAAGGTTCAAGAACATGGCTCACAACCTCTCTGTTGCTTGCTAGCTCCAAGCATTTGAATTCACCATGCTGTAGAGATTAATGGAGATCTCTCAGATAAGTAGCTTTTCAAGCAACCCTGTAATTTTCCTAATTGTTGCTAATCGACACTTTAGTGTGTGCAGTTTTTCCTTCTCCAAATTTGGAGGAAGGATTAGAAAGACATGTTCTGTAAGTGTATTCAGATAACTGCTACAGGCCCAGGAAGCAGATTTACTAGCTGTGAATCAGAGGAAGTATCAGTTCCTTCAGGCCACTTAGCTGGGCAGAATCTGTCAGGGGAGGGGCTGAAGACAAAGAAAACAGAAAAATATTCTGATGCTTCCTGAACAGGGCTGAGATCCAGCGAGCATGCCATGTCAGTATGCCAGCATTCAAGGAAGAATTCAGTATCTAAATTGACTTGCCCCTAACAGATATCTAGCAGGTTCCCCAAGTTGCAGAGTAATATGTGGTCATGCTCTGCTTTTGCTTTTTCAGATTATCTGTAATGTCTTCTCAGGGCTGTTACTGATACTTTCAGGATGCTAATACACATTGATTTTAACAAATGGGTATACCAGCGCTACTGTCTGATGTTAACTTACATTTCATTCATGTATTAATTTTCATACGTTACTCTGTTTTACAAATGGTGGTGGCATAATGACAAAATATTCCTGATAATTAATCCAGAATGACCACTTAGCAGAAACACTGACAAAGTTTTTAAAAAACACAGCTTGCAAATGTTGTTCAAGTCATGTAAATACTGGCCCTGCAGATGAAGACTTAAAAATGTCAGTCAATAGAGAAAGATCAGACAAATGACTTGACCATGACTTTTGTGTAATGACAGGTCATATAAGAGAAAATTTGGGGTGTTCAGATCTGGCAAGGAAACACTGCATCATGTGAGAGTGAGCTGAAAATAGATTATTCAAGCTAGAAATTAACAACAGGTTTTTTAAGAATAGACCTGTTCAATTGCTAGAATCTTTACTTTGGGGGTTAACTGACCTCCACCAACCACTCGGGAAGAGTGTATGTCCAAACTAGTAATGTCACCCACTGCACCACGATAACTTGCTACCCCAAGGTGACTGATTCATATCCCAATCTCATCAAGAGAGAAGCTTTAGCAAATTCAAATCCCACCCTCTGGTGACTTTGGGTGAATGCAGAGTCCTTCATGTTTTACAATAATTACTTGAAACAACTCTTTACCTACACGCTGACTCTAGTTTTCACTGAAAACTAATGGGCAGTTCAGCTACACTGGCCTTTGTTTTACCTTGTGGTGAGTTCAGGATTGAAAGTGCTCTCTACCTTTCCATTTGTAGCTCGACCTCTCTGGGCTTGCATGTAAAAATAAAAGAAACGTTAGAATGACCATTTGAAATCTAACACTGATTCTGCTTTAAATTCTGCTAATTTAAAGAGTATTATCTTCCATTATTGTGGGGAGCCCATACAGTGAATATTCATAAAGCGTAAGGAGACTATGTAGCAGAAGGACCACAAATCTAGAGATATCTGTAAAACTATGAGAGCTTCTGGGGATGTTCACTTGCTAACAGAGCTTTTAAAGTTGTCAGTTTGTGACTTCCCATGTGTGATCTCAACCTCAGTCTTTCCTGTGCTTCATTTTCTCGCACTGTTAGTGATCTGCCCTTTTCATTGCTTGAGAAGCCTTCAGGCTCGTGCTGCTTGGCATTCTCGGCAGACTTGGACCCAGAGATCTGCTCCTGAAGGCAGCTCGTGTTTTGAATTATGCATAAGTCCATCACAGAGGGGCTGCACTTCATGGCTCCTGTTTGGGGGTGGTGATGTAAGGGAGTCAAAGTAATATAGTGACACTTTTCATTTTTCATGTCCTAGCTCGGTTAAGAGCAACCCCTGAATTGTGTCATTTTTCTCCCATGTGACTGTTTAATCACCTGAGAGAGTACCAGCCAGAGTTTTGTGGTAAGATTGATTATTCTCCCAACAAAGTGCTTCCTTCAGCTGAGCGCCGGGAAGTAGCCTAGTTTAGCAGCTAATGGGCTTCAGTCTGAAGGGGAAATGGCAACTGTGATTGAAATGTCACTGAGGTGCATGCCAGCCCTTTGGGCTGCGTGCTGAACAGTACTGAGATCCTGGGGAGGTTGTTCAGGTTTCAAGAAGTGGGGAGATACTCCTAAGCTGGACCACACAAAGCTGCGCTATGGGGGGCACTTCACCTTCTCCTTTGAAAGCGTCAGGGGGGCGGGTGTGGGAATATCCAGACCTGCAAGTAGAGAATGACGTTACTGCAGACATAATGATGATTTTGTTTGCACTGTTAGCCTGCATTGCCATAGGGCTGGTGCTGTGAGATTTGCAATATTCCTGCTGGCGTCAGCAAAGCGTGCTGAAGGACCAGCTAGGACCCCAGTTTGCATGGCGTGAGACAAAGAGAACTGTAACAGAGTGATCTTCCACTAACACCCCCCAACACACATTTTGACAGCAGTCTGCACTCATATCCATTACAAGCCTGGAAGACAACTAAGAAAATATACTCGCCAGCCCCATTTTACAGAGCGTGAGTCAATAACAACATTGTAGGTGACAGTTTACAAATGTTTTGCCTTGCTTGGGTGAACTAACAGCCTCTGAGTGCCAACAGCTCCTCTTACAGAGGCCTCTGTGATTTACCCGGTATCACAGAGGAAACCTGTGGCAGCACCAAGAATGAAGTCCCACAGCCTGAGAGGCAGCTGTCCTCTCTTTAAAGGGTAGCACGTACTAATGAAAATCCAGGAAGAAAGGGAAAGAAAGTCACAAATAAAGGGTAGTAAGTATGGTTGCATAAAGATACAACAAAGCAAAAATCATTCCAGAATCCTTCAATTCCAGAGTTTTTTTTTTTTTAGTTTGTGATAAGAAATACTGTTTAAAATACATAGGAAGACAATACATCTTCACTGTTAAAAGACATTCCTTTCTGGCATTTATCACTAAAAATGGATAAAATAAATGTAAATAAAATCAGATCCTGGAATTTCAAGTTAGGCTGTTGTTCTGTCATTGCGTCATTGAATGTAATAGACTGTTAGCTAACAGCTTCCTTCAGAAAAAAAAAAAAGCAACGTTGCACTTCATTGACTTTTGACAACTGGTAATTTAGCCAAAGTCTAGAGATCACATTTCCCAAAGTTGAGAGCTTTGAATGTTGAAGACTTGTTGTTCACCCTTTGGCTGAACCTCAACCAGCTGCAGGGCCTGTTTGTTTGTTTGTGTTTGTTTCTGTTTTCTGGTTTTGGGGGTTTTTTTGTTTTGTTTTTAATAGAGATTTTTTGCTTCTTTCCAAATCTTTGCTAGTTTCAATTTTTGTGCATAAATACGAAAAATCAGCTGGCCGTTTTGAACACTGTCTGCTCCCATGGCTGTTTTTTCACTGTCCCATGTATAGCATGTGTCCAGACTTCAGTTCCTCAGCCACTCACAGAGCCCCATTAAATTTAGCAGCCTTGACTTGCGCAAAGTTGCAGGAGTTACCTTCGCACCATCACCTCCTATGTCTCTGGCCAGGGGATTTCTCCTCAGGCGGCAGTCTCCACACAGCTCTCCTGCTTGGGCCGGGGGAGGAAAGAGCCTGCACTCTGCCCAACAGAGGAGCGCGGCGCTGGGGAGGAAGAGGAGCTGTGAAGGGTCTGCCGCTCCATTGCTGTGGCGGTGGCAGGGTGCCAGCCCTGTGGCCAAGAGGGAGGGTAGTTCCCACAGTGCTGCTCGGGGATGGTACAGGCATCCAATGCGTACACAGTGCAGGGATGGCTCCAGCTCACTGGGCAAAAAGGCAGACCCTTGAGTAGGAGAAGAAGGGACATAAGCACTCTGTGAACACCTGTGGGGGACTCGTAGGACTTGAGTGCAATCTCTTTGACAGAAACCTCCCCTCCTTGCTGGTCAGCCCTGTCCAGAAAGATTTTTTAGCTTTGCCCTTCACTATTGTCATTACTGTAATAAATTGAGCATAATTGCTTGGCTTGAAACAGCTCTGCCTTCTGCTGTGTAGGTGGGGAAACGATGCCAGGAACAATCCTTTCTTCTCCTGCCAGTTTGCTTTTCTCTGCAGCAAGGATACTATACATTCCGGTTCTGTATAGCTGCTGCTGTTAGCAAAAAGCAACCTAAGCACTGCCTCAGCTAGAAATGCAAGATTGATTACATTAGATGTGCTTTATTCCCAGTGTCCTGCATGAAGTCAGCTCCTGAATAGGTTTAATGCCATTGCTTCAGAGTGGAAAATGCCAATGTTAATACAGGGTTTGTTACAGATAGACAGCTTGGTACAGAGCACAAATGCATGGGATTGGGTCACTGCCAGACTTGCATCTGAGGAGGGAGATCAAATGAAGGTTTGCATGTGTTGATATCTCCTATATCAAACTCAGCATGTGACCAATTGCTGGGACACCCCAGGGAGCTGTATCCTCTTTACATCTGAGTTCAGCTCTGCCATGATGCTGTTTAAAGAAGACTCAAACATGTTTTCAGCCACGGCCCAAATTATTCTGCTGCTTCATGGTGAGGGCAGGACACCATGACAACACTTTAAATCCCACTTTAAAATGAAACAAGTCTTCTGGAAAGTGTCTAGTTTGAAACTGCAGGGAAATTACTGGAAGCAGAGCAGAGCACATGATGCCTACTGCACGGTCCTTGTGCACTGCAAGAGGGAGGGATCCTGCCTCTTTTTTGGGACAATGCACAATATCCAAAAGGCACCAGACCCTCTGCTCCACTGGCCTGGCATCAGTGATGGTGGAGAGGTTAAGGGATTTTGGCATGGTTCTAGAGCCAGGAGATCAAGTTCTGCTTTGCCCTTGCTCTGTGATGCTCTTCTCCAGTGGTCCACTGGGGAGGGAGGAAATTGGCCTTACCAGTCATATGAAGCCAGCGTATCGCCCAGGTGAGACTGTGGTTCTTGGCTCTCGGGGGATGGATGTGCAAATGAACAGACAAGTGTCTTTTCCATCTGTCTTATCTCCAAGACCCCAGCCTTAGAGTTCAGTTTCTGAGTGTTCTGGTATGATCAGTGTAGTGTCCTACTTATAAACGCTGTGGCTGGCACGGAGCTCCTCACAGCCAGAATGGAGATTTGCACAGAGCTGGAGTGAAACGTGTGGTTGGGAAGGGTGCCCCAAGAGGGATAGAGTGCAGCTGGTCCATGACCTGTCCCTAAGGAGTGCTGCACAGAGCCTTGCATCATGCTCCCTTGTCCCCAGCCCCCATGTGCTGCACAGCATCTCATTCGTGGCACCCCTTTGATGTTAACCCATCTTCCAGGGTGGACGTTGCTGGGGGGTTGAATGGTGGATTCACACAGTAACGTGGTGACGCTTGAACAGCAAATGACATGCTGCCCCTTAGGTGAAGACTGGTGCTAGGGTACCAGTACAGGACTGTACACTTGGTTGGCTGTTGTTCAGGACCGCAGGCTGTGAGGAGGTCCTAATCCTTCTTTGGAGTCTGACCATGCCAATGTACTTAAATTCTCTGGGTCAGGATGTGCTAATTCTGTACACTTTTTACATGTTTTCCTGGCCTTTGCACCTTCTCAGGTCACAACCTATATCCATCCTGCACCCCAAGTACTTTTAGGTAAATGCAAGAGGAGTGGTCAACTGGAAGGCAGGGAAACAGCAGCTCTGAGACTTCTCAATATCTTCTGTTACTAGGCAAGGTTGCATATTTTGTGGAGTGCTGCGGTCTGCAAGGCATGAGGCAAAATGCTGCACACCTCTTAGACACCAAACAATAAAGAACCATTTGGCTCGCAAACTACCAGCAGCCAAAGTGATGCTCTGCCACGCAACCCATCCGTTTTGTGTTCAGATCGGGCAGAAGGGAAACACACTGTAGGCTATTTTTAACATTTCAGATGAATTGGTGGGTATGGCAGTGGGCTGATCTGTCATAAGAATCAAAATTAGGAAGGAGGAAATACACCCATTTTTTCATAGCTACTTCTACAGTAGAGTGCATGTGTGAGTTAGTGCCTGTTTAATGAAGCTGTAGTTTTAGGCCTGACTGCGAAGCTTTTACCAAACACTCTGGAACATCCAAGCACCTGTTTTCATTTACTTTGTTGGGATGATCTTTGAGGCTGGTGTGGACTTTTACAGGTATTAAATCTTAATATCTGGAAGATAATTGAGAAACATGGATTCATGATGTTGTGGGTTGTGGCCTTATATGGTGTGGCCCTGTCCTTTCACTCTTCCTTAGAGATCTGACAACCCAAAACCAAAAACATCTGTAGTAAACAAGGTTTATAGTCCTATTGCTGTCACTGATATTCGTGATTAACTGTCTCTCAACTACCCTCCTCTACTTTGTATTTCCAAGGCACTTTTTTTTTAAGAGGTCCCTTGCATCCTGAAACATTTCAGTGATACATTGTTTCCTAATCGCAATGCCTTATATCATGTCCTGGTTATTTGACACTTCTAGAGAATGACAGGGAAGCTAAAGGCTCTTTGTCTATTGCCTTGGGACATGGCTAAGACCTCCTTTCACTTACAGATTCAAGGTCTTTGTGGGGGAAAAAGGGGAAGTTGCCATTGCTTCTCACTAGGCTAAAATTACTATATCATTATGGAGATTAAATAGAATAATCATCTTGAATGCTCTTAATGTATTAGCATTGCCTGATTCCAACTAAGAGCTGGTGGAACAATATTTCCAGGGGACCATCTATTATTCATCTCTCTCTCTTCCGCTAAATGAAAGACCATAGACACAGACCGTAACTAGTTTTACTTTTGCTTCAAAAGAAATGCCATGCTGTTTCATCTTTTGTGGTGCAATTCAGTCAGGTTCTTTTGGAGAACTACATAACAATCTGTTCTTGCCATGGCGGGGGAGGCCATCATTTATTCTAACCGAAAAGGGCTTTTTAGGAGTATAAGACATTAACAGAGAACAAGCTACAAGGTTTCATAAATCTCCAGAGATAGATAGAGAGCTCTCTAGTAAATGAGGATTCTCGTACAGCCTCCCACTCCCCTTCCCAGTGTGTTGCCAATTTTAGGGAAAATTAAACAATTTGGCAGGGGCCGAAGCCATACCGTTTCTCTCAAAACGACAGTTACAGCAGACCTTTCCTAGTAATGTTTTACTCAGTTCCTCTCACACAGATCTGCTCAGCTCCGTAATTGCTTCTCATAAAATGAATTTGTCCGCATAACCCCTGCTTTGTCATTCCTGCAGTGCAGGGTCTCGCTGGCGCTAACGAATGGAGCTCTTGCAAGCTCAGGAGCATGCGGCAACAGGGAACGGTGCTGAAATCCCATCAGGGCCTGGATTGTCACAAAAGGATACTGCATTGTGCAATAGTTGAGCAGGGCAGGACTCTTCCAAGCCGTATGTTGACCGAGCTATGTAGGTACCACAAATGGTATATGTACTCCCACAGGGGCTGAACTTGACCTGAATGGGGGGGCAGAACTAATTAGCCCACTTCACAAGCACAACAGTGCTGTTTTGAGGGACACACTGCCCTGTGCAATATGGGTAACAGGTTCTGTTTTCTCAGGGCTGGCATGGCAGCATCTCTTCATGTTCACCCTTTTGGCATGGTGGATGTGGCCAACTAATTGCAGCATGTTTCCCAGGCTTTTCCAATGTGTGCCAAGCCATACTGCTCTGCCTGGCTGACTGGGCGAGAGATAATGCTCACATCTCATCACTGCCTGCTGGATGAGCTAGAATAGATGTAGCAGCCTCTTCTGTAGCTCACGACAAGCAGGGATCAGCAGGAAACAAGAGGGTTAGATTGCATCTACATCCTGGTGTAGGATAATCTCCTTCCCAGCCTTGTGATTGGTGAATGCAGGCTCTCCCAAAGTGCTGAAGGACACTGCTGAAGGTGAGATTCAGCCCTGGGGGACTTGCACCCTCCAGGGTGAGGCAGCTCTTCCCTCTGCTCTGACCCTAGCTGTACTCTTTTTGAAGACTGCAAAAAGACAGACCTCGGCAGGACCAGAAGTGGAAATGATGCACATAAATGTGGCTCCTTTGGGCTTCTGTTATAGGTCAGCATAACATTTCAGATCCTGTTAATAGCTTGCTAATGCGTGTTTATTATTACTAGCTTTATAAGGTATGTCTTGAGGTCTGCTATGCCAACAAATTGAGATAAGAGGCAGAGCCCGACCTTTAAGGTGTCATACTGCACAGAGCCAAGGCAGACGAAGGGCTGAAAGGGAAAGCAGTGTGACTGAGCTCATGCTGCAAGTCAAAAGCAGAACAAGGGGCTGAATCTAAGGCTCCTGGATCAGGTCTTCTCTGCTGACGCTACCTTTTCCCAGCTCCTGCTGCTGGAGCGGCAGCGGTTTACCAAAGTTATTGCTTACACAGCCAAAGCAGGTCACCTCCCATACACGCTCAGACAGCTCCCTGCCTTTGAATAGCAGGTTGGGAGGCTGTGATTTGAGAGACAACCAGCTTTGGGAGGACCTAGTACTGGGGCAAACATACCTATCCAGTCGCTGCCATGTACTGTGATCTGAAATCAACTCTGCTGGTTCAAATTTGTTTGAAAAGTGATTGTACAGGCAGGCTTTTGTGCCGTCCAGGTACTACCTGCCCCTCCACGGCCAGCAGACCACTAAACAACAAGAAATGAGCAAAACAGGTATTTGCACATCTTGTTGTGGTGCTGGAAATTAAGAAATTCAGTGCAAACTCTTAAGGGAAGTCGTAAGGAGCAGTAGTTTTCACGTAGCAGCACTGAAAGGGCTCAGCTTTGTTTGGACCAAAGGCCAGTAGAGGGATTTGGAGGTGCAGGGCAGAAAGCCACAGGTTTGATCCTCAGCAGAAGCAGTGTGCACTGACCCCAATGCCTGGCCAACAACAAACCACTTCCCAAGCAGGCTGGACATCCCTTACGCAGCCCAGCTAAGGGCTGAGTTTGTGACTACCCCTTAAGGACATACACGAAGAGAGAGCAGAAGGCTGTCCCACGGCCGCAACAGCCCAACTTAGTCTGCAGTGCCTGCTGGTTCAGGCTCTAATTGTACGCAAAACCCGTACAAAAACAAAGGCACAGCTGCTGGGCCGTTTTGTGTGGCAGCCCTTAGTTAATGCTGTGTAATGTGAGAACTGCTCCGCACCAAGACCACTGTGTCCCTCCTTCCTCCTGCCTCCCTCCCTACCAGCAGATGCATCTCCAAGCTCAAAACCTGCCCCCCTGTCCCGGATAAGGAACACATCAGGGCAAATTTTGCATGAGTGGAGAGGAGCAAAATCCCTCACGGCACAGGCTTTGGTCTGCTTCGTACTACCCAGCTGGAAATAGTCAGGATTAAGGCTATCTCCTTCTTTGATTATGCAAGTTCACATATTGCACATACTCCAGACTCGCAGCTACGCCTGCAGAGGAGTATAGCAAATTAACCTCACTATACTCAGGTGTGAAATCCCCTCCCCTGGGACAAATTCACACCCAACCCTCCTACACACACACACACACACACACACACAGAGCAGTGAAAGGCATTGAGGGAACGGCGCTGAGGCTGACATTAAAAGCCATGGAAGATATATGCTCACCTATTGCTGACAGATGCTCCTTCTGTGGCAAATTGCTGGGACACATTCGTAGCGGATAAAGCTGTAGAAATGACCCTATGCAGAAGAAATCGTGTGTCGTGTGTGGCTAACACATGACTCCTCTCTCTTTTTTCCCCTAAAAGCTGTACAAGATGGAGGCAGGGAAGGAAGAATGGATGCATTTTACTCCAGGGGGGAGTTAGACACTTTTATCAAATCTCCTTAGGTGTCAACCACCTTACTTAGCTATTTAAATCCCTCTGAAAATCTGCTGTGCATTACAAAAAGGTTGCACTGCCCCTGAAAAACAAATTCTGCAGGTACAGCCTTGGTCCACTGCTTCCCATTAAACCTCTCCCTGTTCAGGGAGAATAGCAAGCAAGTCAAAAATGAAATCCAGCATTGCTTTCTACTGCCTTCCTGCCTGCAAAAGGGAGGTGATAAGGGCCATGGCTCTTGCTGCAGTAGCACATTTTCCCCACAGCATCTGTTCAGCCATTATTTACCTAGGTTGGCAATAAAAGCTCCTGCTTTTGTGAATTCAACCAGTGTAGATGGTGTGAGCTGTCAGTTGGATCGTGGCCCTGATTTGGTCAGCTGTTGTCAAAAAATACTAATGACTATTGACTAAAGATGTGCAACCATTAATTAAGATAGCTGGTTTTTGGAGATACCTGCTTTGTAATAAAAAGCACCTCAGAAACATAGACGGTCAGACCAATTGTCTTAGAAGTCGTTTGTAGCCAAATGATATATTCCACCAATGCAGCACTTAAAAGATGTGCAATGGAGAGTGGCTTGTAAAATCCATCCAGATACAGACACCGGCTGTTCTGCAGGGGCCAACACTTAGGCTATTACCATGAGGCTCTTCGTACTCAAAGCTTTCTTGACAAAGTATCAGCCCATTCAGTCCTGATACTACTTGAAAATCTGTACTTCTTTCCTCTGCAATTTTATTTTTTCATTAATTTCTGATCATGATGATTGCAAAAATAAGGTTGAGAATCTGGGCAGCTAAAGTTCAAAAATCCAAGGCCAAAAACTAATGTCTCATTTTAAAAGATATTTTCATTTTCATGCCAATTTCAGGATTTTTGAACACTTAGGATTGGCAAGGCAAAGTGCATACCCTTTTATTGAGAACACAGGCTTCACGTTTTGGCATCTTTCGGAATCTGGATTTTAATAGAACTTTTTTTTTTTTTAGTTACAATAAGACATATTTTAATTCATTTTATTTTATGGCAAGCTCTTCAGGCCAGATTTCTGGATGACTTGTTCTTTAAATAACTGTCCTTGTTCTACAAAGTCTCCAGTTTGGCTGAATAAAATGTAAACAGGCCCATAGATGTTACTGATGGAAGATCTGGATGATGTTACAAACATCTAAAAACCTCTAGAATGTTTCAGAAACATGTAGGGTAATTTTTGAAACTTTCTGGAATTACTCCACTAATAGTCTTTTCCCACAGGAAATTACTATTCTATCCCCAGCAATAAACATCCGGCATTCTCCAAATGACACTAAGCTGATGAATTGTGAATATTGCTTCCCCCTCACCCCCATACAAAATTTCACGTGCTCACATGCACATGCACATGCACACACACACACCCCCCCCCCCCGTGATCCAAACACAGAACGTTTTGCCAAACACAGCGTCAGGATCTTTTTCTCTCCTCACTAATTCCTCTACCATCTCAAGAGCTGCGTGTCCTGTGTTGCACAGAACGTCATATTCACAAAATATAATAGCCCTCCCTCTGCTGAGTCTGTAAAGTAGATCTGAGCCAACCAAATGGTTTTATCAGCTGCCCCAAGCAGACTGGTAATTTTTCCTAAAAACTACACTTTCATTATAAGCACACTCTAAAAACCAAACTCCTTTTGATCTACTGTCTAGTGTTAGTACTTTTAACAGAAGAGCTTAAAGGTTAAAGAGGGCAATTGACTCAAGGCTCATTTAATTAATATGCTTATACCAGAAGAAGCACAGAGCAAGTTGTCTGCCTGAACAACCTTCCTTGAAAATGAAAAGGGATGGCCTGCTGGAGGGCTAGCCTCTCCCATGCACTGAGCTGCATTTGAATTTGAACTGTGAAAGGGTAAATCCAAAAGGCATGTGTCTGACATTGGTAGGGAAACCCCATATCCCAGCAAAATCAGAGTTTGGCACGCAATGACCTGTTGCAGCAGTAGCATTACATTGTTCCACTGCTAAAGCCAGAGTAATGATCTAAAGTTTAAATGCATATAATTTCTGTTGCCCTGTTTAAGCATTTCTGATCTTGAAGTTATTCACTCCTTTATAATAGCCCATGTTTAGGGTGATGGTTGCGGTCCTCTGGACTCTCCACGGTTTGTCCACATCCTCCTTCTTCAAAGACCAGTCTCAAGTCTTGCAGGGGAGGCTTATCGATGCAGCACAGCACGGGATGTGCCTTTTCTGTGGGTTTGCTGTTTCCCACCATTTGTGATCCATAACGACTCAGATGTCCTTTCCTAGAGCCATTCATCCCCACCTGTGTGTATGTAGTTGATTCAATTCTGCTTATTTGTTCCCACTGAGCAGCATCTTTCTCCCGTTTTTCAAAATCCCTTTTCGTGAAGAGACTGCCTGCTATGCATTTATACTCTCAAGACCATAACCGAACTTCTCAACCTTTACAGTTTTGCCAGTGTGTGACACAGGCCATAGCAATGTGTGACAAATGACAGAAATGTGGAACACTTGTGCCCCGTTGCATAGCATGCTGTAATTGACAGATTATAATCGTTTTTAACCATAAAAACTGTTTACAGAGTGCTTTTTCAGAGAGCATGAGTCACATAAACCAGTTTGTGTCACTCACTTGTTTATATGTGATTTGAAAAATGGGTTCTGTGGCCAAGTTATCTGATGGCTGTCGCCAAATTATCTCATGGCTGAGGCAGAGGATCTCAGTTGGGAATCTCTGTTGGTACCTGCAAGACTGAGATGGTGGCCAAAAGAGGAGACACCATCCCACTGACTTAGATCTTATGTGTGTCCTCTTCTGTAGCTCTGCAGGTGCTCCTGCCCCTCCTGGCAGAAGCTGGACCAGGTGTAACCATTTGTAAATGTGCTACCGTCTTCTAAAACCTCTCCCTCATGCACTGAGGGCTCAAGCATCGGGACTTCTTTCTTCCCCATTCAGTCCCTGCCGGCAGCATATCAGAAGGCACAGTGTTTTGGAAAGATCAGGCCCCAGCTGTCAGAAAAATGAGTGAAACAAGATTAGTGGCCATGTCTGAGAACGTCCTTGCTTGCTTACGTTGCACTGGAAGCATGTGGCAGAGCCAGGGATAAAGCTTGAGTCTCCTTCCGGCACAGCACAAAACCTTAATTGTATAACTGCTTCCTCCATCCATACCGCTTCTTCGGCGGTGGTTATGGAGTTAGCTGGTAGAAAGCAGAACAGTGCCAGAAAACAAAGCGTGCATCCTGTGGCAGGGGTAGAGTCAGCAAGGCATCTCTGACCCAGAGGGACAAGAGACCACTGGCATTGCTGGCCTGAGAGTCGTGCAGTTATAAATGGTGGTGGTAGAGTCTGGGAGCCCCACAAAAAGAAGTCTTTCACCCTCCCCTGCCACACCAACACAGATCCAGTGAATGCATTGGGAGGATAATAGTACCAGTTTTATAGCAGCTTTAACCCAGCTCACATTTAAATGTGCAATCTCACACCCGTTCTAAAAACTTGCCACATTTAAGATTTGCAATTAAAATGAGGGAGCCTTGGTGAACATTGCTCTTCATGGGATGCTGCAGAAAAGCAATGGGGGTTTTTTGTGTAGTTTTTAGAAAGCTGTTACCACAGTGCCCTCATTCCATAAATGTATTGATTATGAGAATAAACTAGCAGTGAGAACTAACTCAAAGTTACCAGAAAGGGAAGTGTAAAAAGCTTTTGAAAAAGTGCAAAGATGTCTGTTTGGTTACCTGGAAATCCCTTGCCATATTTGCTCTTGTAATTCTCATTTGCACCAACCTCAAGAATCAAACATAATCATGGGATCAGGCCCTGGACTGGGGAGAACAGATAGCTTAGACTGACTCAGCAAAATTTGATATCTCCCTTCCTTCTCAAATTTATCATGGGAGTTGTTATTTATCATGGTTAGACAGGCAGGGGTTGTCCAGGAGGGGTTCTGACCGAGGCTTCACCAGGAGCAGTCTGGACACAGAAACACATAGCTTAAAGTCTGTCTCTGCTCCACCTCCCCACCCCAAAAAAAGGAGGAAAAGCATACTTTAGTCCTTCAGAAACCAAATAAATTTGCACAAAGACATCTCAAGTGTGGAGAGCTGCAGCTGCTCCTACATAATCTCTGCAGCAAAAAGTAAAAAACTCTAATAAAAAATCAGGTTCTGAAGAAGCTGCTCACTTCTGCAGTTACCACTAGATCTGCACAGCAACAGCCACTATAGACTGCTTTGCATTCATTAGTTATTATAGTTATTTTAATGAAGTGCTTAAAGATGTAGGAAAGCATAAAGTGCCATGACCACGCTGCTCAAGATTTTTTTATAAGCATTGGCAATTAATGATGAGCACTAAATTAGAAAGCTTTTTCAGTTTGTTGGCAAAGTTATCTGCAAACATATTGCATAATAACTGTTCTCAGGACAATGTTCTGTCATGAAAATTCTGTCATTCAGGCAAATATTTAATAACTTTTCAGAGCCTGGTAATTTTCAGGACGTAGCTACTTATTTCACAGTGAGGGGACAAGAAATAGAAGACATTCTCATTAATGTTCAGTGTTGCAATATCATTAAGACATTTTTTTTTTTCAGGGGAAAAGCTTTCCTAATTCAGCTGCACTCATTGATTTTTTGCTCTTGCCTTCACAGTATTTGTTTGTTATATGCTCATATGAAGGTGGAAGTAATAGAGTCCTAGAAGATTAGCTGATGAGTTTGAATGCTTTGTAGCACAAGTATGCCTAGAAATGAGCTGGTCTCACCTGAGAGCTAGATATTACATTAAAAAAAAAATTAAAAAAGGAAAAAGGAAAAAAGCACAAAACTTTGCAGCTCCTGTAATTAGCTGCCCCTTTTTGGAAGGCAGCATATCTTCCCTCCATTGTACACTGGGGACTGACTCTTGCAGTCAGAGTCCATACAGTGCTGGACCTACACTGACTGCAGTGGGCTGGAGGAGCTGGAGGGGCCCTTTCCATCAGCTCACATTGCCCATGTGCATGTGGTTGGTGAAGCAGCTCTCCCAGTGTGGTCTCACCAGGAGGATCTCCATCGCAGCTTTGTTATTTTGCAGGTAACAATAATAACTGCAGATACCCAGGGGCTGGAAATTCCCAAATTCATAGCCAAGCCTTCACAAGGGATTGCTTCCAAGTCCTCTTGCCAGCATGGTTTTAGCAAGGCCTGAGCTCTTGTGGGACATGGTAACTACTGCTGCAAAGAGAGTCTGTCTGAGGTGCATTTCTGGACATGCAAGTGGGGGTCACGCCAGCTTCTCAGGAACAGACCTGCACTACGTTAGTTACTGTGGGTAACAGCATCCACAGCAAGGGAGCTTGGACCTGAGCCTGGCAAAATGATGGTGGAAAGTGTGCTGTGTACTTTTTGCTGCCAGATGGGTTGTCAATGTTTCAGGTTTTGCCTTCCAGATTTAGTCATGCAGCAAGGACATCCCCTTCCCCTACACATACTGATGTTGCTCTGCCAGCTTAATGAGATCTAATTGGGTGAAAGCAGTGGATGTAGATGGTGGAGTACTTGGCCTGATGAAACAGTTTTCTATTTGCTGGAAGGAAGTAAAGAGAGTGTCTAGCTTTGGAGGCGCTTAGGCCCTTCAAGGAAAACCATTACTTTATTCTTTTCAATACAAGCCAGATATACTGGGCACCGCTAAGCGTCCTTTGGTCCTTGAGGACATCTCTGATCACCTACTATTAAAGTCTAGCTGAAGGCAAGATGTGAGGCAGTTCTACTCACAACAGAGAAATTTTCTAATTACTGCGGAAATGCTGCCTTCCTCCCCACGTCCCATTGTGTTCCCTTCACCAGTACAGCCTGCTACTGTGAGTCATCTGCCTGGGGCCTAATGAAGTTAGTCTGCAGTGTCAAAAGCAATTAAAGTGCTTTTGCAGAGCAGCTCCACACAGTTACCTTTAGCTTGTCCCCTGAGAAGTCCTGTGCTGCGTCTGCAAAGACTCCCCTGCAATTGTTGGGAAGCAGTTGTGCTGGTTTTATATCTGAGAAGAATAAACCAGGATTGCTCTTGTCCTCAGTGCGGCATCGCTCAGCAGGCTGGCCTGCCCTGGGTTCAAGAGTGTGGATCCTGGAGTCATGTGGAAGGGAATGAAACTTGGAGGAGGATTGAGAAAGGAGGTTGTTAGTGGCCATGTCCCCTGGTCCTGTCTTAGAAATGGGCTTGCTGTGTTCCTGCAGCTCCCACAGACTCATCCTCTGGGGGATGCAGTCTTCACATCTCCACTCTCTGAGGGTACAGGCAGTCCCTGTGAATATAAGCCATAAGAAGACATGGATGTTGGGTTGCTTAGGACTCTGGGTGAGGTGTTTCAGTTGGGCACCAGAAGGAAACCCAGTCCCTTCCAGTCCTTCCCTGCACTAAGCACCAACAGCTCAACAGTGAACATAATCCCTTGCAGTTCACGGGACACAGATTCGTTCCCACTTCAGGGGACAAGGGGCTTGATACCAGATCTTTTATAACCTGGCACACCAGCCTTCCCTTGTTCCAAAGGCTGCTACCCCCAGCCCTTGTTCCAAAGGCTGCTACCGCCAGCCAAAAGCTTTGCAGAAATGCCAACATTTCTTCAGAAATGCTCCAGTTGCAACAAGTCAACGCTTCCTGAAAGACTTTCCACTGCAAAGAATACCCCACCTCAGCTCTCACACATGCTAATCCACACCCTCTGGGATTTTCCAGCTGAGCAGATGACACTGACAGCCAGCTGGATGTGCACAGTTGTCTCTCACTCTCCCTCAGGCCTGTGACTTCTTGTTGTCTTGCTCTTCCTTATGCTGAGGCTGATCCTCCTTCCCCACACAGGGCCTTCAAGCCAAAACTGAAGCTCAGGTGGAGCAAGCTCTACACACAGTCAGAGGAAGTGAGCAAGGGATGAACAAAGCTGAGCGGCAAATGTATGGGAAATGCAGGGACTGACTTCCCAAGCCAGGGCAGAACACACCCAGAGGAGAGTGCAAGAAACAAAGGTGATGCAGAGATTTATAGGGAGAAATAAGGGTAGCTGCAGATACAAGGGAAGTGATATGTGAAGCAGTAGCAGGATTTGAGAGGAAGGCATAAAAATTACTGTAGTTCTTAACAGCTCTTATTCTGACAAAGGGAAGCGTGGCAGAAAGGAGGGAGCAGCTTGCTTTGTAGCTGTGGCAGCCGCAGAGATCTCACACCCTCTCCTCCTGCTCATGCCTCCCTAGCACATCTGCCTGACCCCAAACTGGAATGGATAGGATCCCAGTTTCCTTGTTCTCCATGGTTTGAGTTTTGTTTCTTCAGTTTTTAAGCAATATAGATACATATTTTTCATCTTTTTTCACGCCTCATCTCAAGGCTTGTGGTTTTATGCAGACAACTCTGTGTAATGTTTCCTGGCAGTGGATGGAAACAGGACCCACAAGCAAGGATGTGTGTGTGTGGTCTCAGGAGGTGATGTGAATACTTGGGAAATGTCCTGGACCAAAACCATGCAGCAAAGGAGATCATTTTAGAAATAAGAAGCCTGCTCTGCCTCTAGCATGCAGTCTGACAGGAACTGCTCTTGGACTGTTCTGCAGTGCGTTTCTTTCCATTACAAGGCTAGGACAACGGTGTGACTGAGCTAACTGAGCTGCAGTCATTCAGAAGGAATCAGGTCCTGTTTCATTGCTTCAGCACAGTGCTGAGCTGGTAGTTTCCTCCTCTCTGAGTTCTTCAAGCTGCTACCCCTGCGCATCAGTGCTGGTAATGAGTACCACCATCAATAAGAGCATCACCCAACTCTGTGCTGGGCACATCTCCCTTGAAACTGGTCTGGGTACCAGCATACAAACCCTTGTACAGCAGTTTGTTCCTCACCATACCTCTCCATCCTTCCTTTTTCCTTCCACACATATGTGCCTGCCTTTGTGAAGGTGCAGGCAGCAGGGGCCGTTTGTGGGCAAGCAGGAGCATAGAAGTGCCATGGTGGGTGGCTCCACATCCCTAAAGAAACGTAGCAGTGACAGCGCTAAGCACCAAACCAGAGGTGCAATGTCATCCCACCCTGCCTCTGTCAGCTTAGGGGTGCAGAGTGGAGCCTGAGCAGTGTGTTGCAAGGCTTTAGGCTGCTCTGCCAGGGGCTGTTGCTGATCCCTGCTGCCCAGCAGATCTGTCATGGAGAGCCTCAGAGCCTTTGCTGCAAAGCGCCTGTTTTAGGAAGGGGTTAGTATTCTTCACCACAGCTGGCACAGGCCTCTTTCCTAGAAATCAAGGAGGAAAGGCAAGCAGCAAAGCTCTCATTAAATAAGCAAACAAACAAACTGTAATGCCACACAGACAAACCCAGATTTTCTTGCACTTCCCTCCCTTGGGCAGAGTCTGTGGCACTGTGCTTTGAAAAATAGTGATTTACTGCACAATGTGAAGGAAGAAATGTTGCATGAATATTAAAAGACCCACCAAGTCAAAACCAGCTTAGTCATGAGCAAAATAGCTTGTAACACCCTATCAGCTGTCTGATGTCCTCTTCCTGGTGTACAGACCTGCTGCTTCTACAGCACTGCTTTTGGGGTGATCTTTGGTTTTAGGGTGTTGGGTTTTTGGACGAAAACTGATCCATGGCAGAAATACCTACCCCCGACGTGAGGAATGCCACGTGGAAATTTCCAATGACAGCTGGCTGAAGCAGGGGGGAGGGCGGCAGGTGGTGCCCTCTGGGTGCACACAACTCCTATTGTGAGATCTGCAAAATAAGATGAGAGAAAATCTCCATTTCCGCACAGCCTACAACAGCAAGAAAATAGGCAGGCAGTACACTGGCACCACGGCCAGCTTGCTTTTAGTCAGTAGCATCTCCAGGCTGTAATTTGTAAGACATCTCTCAGTCTTAGCACATCAGTTTCTGCTAGCTCACCATGCAGCAGAAGTGGAGAAGCTGGCTTCTCAGGAGGTGGTGGAGTGCAGCAATCTCATTTGAAATGCTTTGAGCATTGTGGTGTAACCTTCCTCTGCCCATGGGCTACAGAGACTGTTTTAACACCCTCATTTTCCATTTTCCTTCAGCCATTAGGTACCTCTGACCACTCACTGAGTGCAGGACACTGCTGCATGTGCTCCCTGAAAGACTGCTCCATCACTGGAGCTCTTGCATGTTTCTTGCAAGCCAAGAATAGGACGATTATTCGCAGTTTTTTAGGTGACACAATATGTGAATTAGCCTTGGAAAACTGGTGTCCTGCCCACAAGTTTTCAGAGTTTACAGAGACAAAAAGAGGTTGTAAATTAGCTTGAGAAGAGCATGATTTAGTAACCAAATACTCATTGAAATGCAGAGATAAATGACTAGGGAGGCTCCCAACTGTTGCATATTTTCAGTTCTCCATCCGTATAGCAAGAACAACTTTTGCCTGCTGGGGTCTGCCTATTCCTAAGTCACAGGGAGGGTGCAGTCTTGTATATTTTGAGGACAGAACTGGAACAGGTGAGGAAGTTACTGCCCCTGGCTGTTCTTTACTGCCAGTCTTCTGGAGTCACAGTTGAGCTACACTTTTGAGGGTACAGCGCTAATTTGGAGTAACTCTATATAGATCAGTGACAAAATACCTTTGTTCCGATGGAGTCATGTCAGCAGTATTCTGCTGACTCCATCCTGATATGAGGGGAAATAAGGGAATTCTCTTAGATATTAGCTTTAGAGAGTTTGGAATGAAAAAATAGTTCTGATTTAGAGGCTATGTATAAGGCTGTTAAAATAATAGCTCTGCGTAGCTGAACGTTTCTGGGCAGTAGCCATGTAGAGTCCTATTTTGTTTGGAATGCTTGAGTTTCCCTGATTTTGTTTGGAAGTGCAACACTATCCATTTTTGCATTGGTTTGCCAATCTTTTCATTGCTTTCTGGTGCCTCAGACCATTTGAGGTATGTCTTTGGATATGACATGCCATAAAACAAAGCAGAATAAAAATCTATTGTGTCTGTGCCTGTATGTCAACACTTTGAGCACTGGGTGCTTGCTAAGGCCTTTAGCAGAGCCCCTTCACTTAGCAGATTATGTGCTGCTTCTGTCATCCCTGGCTCTAGCAGTGGGCTATGTCACTCTTGTTAACCCCTCTTGTTCCATGATCTCATTTTGATTTAGGATACCATGAGGCACATGCACTTGCAAAGTCATTACGGTAATAAAATAGTGTCAATGTTTCAGGTTTTCATACCACTCAGTATCACATGGCACATGGCACAGAAGGATGCTCTCTTCAGGTTATGCTTCAAACCCTGCTCATCTCAGTATACAGGCCAGCAATGCAAACAAGCTTCTTCTCTGGCTTAAAAAAAAAAAAAAAGAAAAGAAAAGAAAAGAAAGAAAGAAGGAAAGAAAATGAGGTATCACATTTAGCAGCACCCCCAGGATGATAAGACATTGGTGTTGCTGTTATGTGGTCGTAGAATCATCAGTGGATTTGCTTGTTGTGAAAAGTCACGGAGGAAGGAGGGAAAAACTCCTTGGATGATTCATTGTCTGTGTGTGGAGATGGAATCTCATTACCAACTTCATGAAATGTCTCCCAGTTTCCATAGGAAGGGGAAAGTTTGGGGGAGGGATGGTGAGGACACGAAGAGAGGGGGAAGCAAAATGACACGCACTGGATGAGGTTTGAACACTGCGCTGACAGATACCCTATCGTTGCCTAGTGGCTAAAAATAGGCTCCTGCTAGTGTAGACATAATGGATATTCAGTCTGTCTTCAAACTAGGTGTGTGCAGGTTTTACAAATGCCTGTTTTCTTCCCAGGAGGACAGAAGCAGACTGCAGCCCTACCTCTACACACAGCGTGCAAACTCCTGACTCTCATTTACACTCATTTACACTCATTTAGACTTTTGATTAGACTAGGGATGAAGCAAACCCCGCACACTCAGTCTAAATAAAGGGCCCTGGCTCCCACTTCCACCAAACCCCTTTATGCTTTGGGAGGAGTGGAAATGGGCTCTGGAACCAGGAAGAATGAGACCCTTATGTGGGGCCAGCCTGAGGCAGAGCTGCTCAGGCAGTTCATCCCCAGAGATTTACAGGGGCAGGTTTCCAGCTGGTGTTGCTCTGAGGAGTTCTTGTAGCCAGTGGAGCTGCAGGGATTTACAGTTGATGAAGCTGAGACTCCCAAGCCTGCAAGCATCTGGTGCTGACTCACTGCTGGGTGCAGCAGCCGGGTGCGGATACGGTGTGAGAAGGCACTGACATCTCACGCTTTCTGCAGCAAATGCAGCGGTAAAAATGGGAGCACGGCAGAACCTGCTCCTCACCCTAAAGGAAAGGCTCACCCTGCCAGCAGCCTGGTGCAGAAGCCATGGGGGCTTGTACAGAAGCTGCGAGACTGTGGATTTGTTTTAAATTTTGTTTTCTGATCTTTGCTTAAAAAGAGATTTCTTATCCAAATCCCGTTCTTCTCACTGCCCACTCCAGCCCCCAAGAAAATACACGTAAAAAGCAGCTTTAGTCACCGAGTATTGCTTCTGTCACATTACTGGCAATAGTGTGTAGCTCTGTACAAACTGCTGCCTGCCTGCGCTGCCAAACCCCTGCCTACATGAGCCCTCCTCACTGTCAGATGTCTCAGCTTCCACATGTGCTCAGTGAGAAGCAAGATTTATTGCAGTGATAAGTGGTCTCTGAAGTGCAGTCCTGCTGCTCAGTAATTGAAGCCAAGAGCCAGGCGTTTCCCAGGCCTCGTGTGACTCTCAGCACGGCCAGCACTGCCTATTCCCTATAGTGTCCCTGGCTGTACTTCTTCCCTATGCCCAGTGGCAATGCCTCCCTGAGAGCTCTGCCATCTTCTGTCTCCAGTCCTGTGGCTTAGCTCCACACAGGCAAGGGTAAGCAGTGTGCTTTTGAGGTGTATGTGTGCTTTCCTCTTCCYGCCAACGTAAGTGCTAGTTAAGGAAAAGGAAAACCCTCGTCTCAATTCTCTTGTTGTCAGTGGACATCAGTCACGAGCATCTTCCTCAGAGGTGAAACGTCACAAATGGAGTGTGCTTGGTATGGGCAGCTGCTTTTGACAGAGTGGCCAGGCAAAGCTGCCTCTCCTAGATGGACCTTTCATTTGGGGCTTTCAGAACAGCTGTCCAGAAAAAATCACATTAGGAGGGGAGTGTGGTCACTGCTGGACGGGTAAGAGGCAGCCCAGGCTGGAGGGAAGGTCCACATGCTGTGGTTGGTTTTGTTCTTTTTTGCTCGCTTTGTTTGTCATTCAAGGACTTTCTCTGACACCTCCTTTATGAGCCCTGCCTCACTGCTCGGGCCCCAGCAGGCAGATACACAGAGCCTTCTGCAGGGATCCCAGAGGGGCTGAGAGCTGTTTCTGCATGGAAGTGTTTAGGGAAAGCATCAGGAAATGAGAAAAGGTCAGGCTGCGAGAACTGGAGAATATGGCTTGAGTTACTTCACAGCTGAAACATGCTGACTAAGGGCAATTAGGTATTTTCCTAAGCGCTGTGCCTGTCTGTATTTCCAACCCAACACAAGCTGCGTAAAACATGGAGGGACGGTGTAGCAGGCACTGCACAGGAAAGTGAGGAACCATACCAGAGAAGCTGGGGTGACCCAGCAGATCCCCACCGCCCAGGTCAGCCAGGAAGAAATGCCAGTGATGTACAATCGCATTGCTGAGCCTGGATGGGATCCAGCCCTGGGCGCCTCAGCTAGATTTTAAGGCTTGTTATGTTGGACTCACTGGGAAAGCCATTCACATGGATGAAGCTCCTTAGCCTCCTGACTGCCACAGGGTGGATTTCTAGGCTGTGAGACATGCACAAAAGTCACCCTCAGCAGCGCCTGGAGGCACCGGGGTTGTAGTTCCTCCCATTCCAGCACACAGAAAGAGGCCAGAAAGTGAAAATAGGGCATGGTTTCCCAGGGTGTCCTGTTTCTACCAACCGCTGTGACCCTTGGCAGTAGTGGAGGGAAAGAAGAGAGACTGCATGCAAAGAGCTCGAAGAATGAAGCAGAGCTGTTAGCATTACTGAACTGAGATCTTTCAYACCTACATGCATCTTGGAAGCTATTAATTAGCATCCATGTTGCAGGGAGTAGGCTGGTCCTGACTCTGAATAAATGCCTCTGAATAAAGAGGATGATCGAGTTGCCTGTGGGCTGGAGGGAGACAAGGTGCATATGAGACAGGCCAGTAATTCACAAACCTCTGACTGAGCGTACCCAGCTTGTTGAGCATTGGCAGCAGAATTGCTTGGCTTATGAGCAATGATATATGGGACGCAACAGTAAGGCCTTCAAAAATATTCCTGGTTCAGTTGCAGCACAGATAAATTAGGACAGGTGGCAAGTGGACTGGACAATGTTGGAGGCAAGAGCAAATTCCACAGGTTTAGCAAGCTTAGAGACTTACATGATATTGTTCAAGCAGAATACCTGTAACTATTAGAGACTTACACGTATTGTGTTCAAGCAGAATACCTGTAACTACTAACCCAGCAGCTGTGGGGTTGGGACCACAGCTAAGTTGATGCTGTGTTAGTCAGCTCAGTCGATCTCACTAAGAGATGTTCACTAATATAGTCAGTACATACATACATCAAGCCAAATCCACCACAGATGTAGGGAGCCACATTGACCTCTGTGAAGTTAAACCCCTGGAACGCCAGCAGAAAGTGGTGCTTATGGAGTGGACAACATTGTGGGATTAGATGAATTTATTGAAACTGTTGAGGTCTGAAGAGACATCGGTGGGCTCAAAAGCTCACCTATCTTTTTCCAACTCAATCCATCAGTCTACCAAAAGATACTGCCTCCCAGTACAGACCTTACCTCATTTAAAAGTTAAAGTGTACTAGTGTGTATGAGTTATGAAGAGGGTTCTGCTGCCTGCTTACCTATGTTACTGAAAAAAATACAATTAAATCTTCAGTGGTCTGACATGGAAATCTCCTGCCATCAGCAAAAGCATTGCAAGCAGCCATTATATTTAGCAGGCCATGCTTAAAAAATGGATTATCAAAAAAGATTTCATGTCCATCAATAGGTTAAAAAAAAAATTCCTCCTCTGTTTTAAGATGCTAAGGAAAGCGTCAAAGCTTTCCTCTGAATGGAAGACATGGCTGCAAACAGTCAATTGAGTACTATTCCAGAGCCATCCAAAGCACAGAGTAACAAATAGCCCTGAAAGACAAGCGCATATCTTCACATGAGGGAGAAACTGTGCCCAAGATCTTCTTCCTGCAGACCTAAGCAATGGGCACAATACAATGGAAAAAATCAGACCAGAGAGTATATCTGCTGTTTTGTCATTAGTCACCCAGTCTGAAAGCCCCTGTGGAACAATGTCTATAGTACACTGTTTTCATGAGTCAGATAATCTCAATAACAGGGCAAGCCATAAAGAACAGAGAACGAATGTACAGAGCTAGGAAAGGTGAGGAACCAGATACACAGTTTAGTTACTAACGCATTTGGTAAGAAGCTGGATACCTCATGTTCAGGCAAAGGCAAATTTCATCGAAATTAGACTGGTGTAGAAAAAAAGCGGATTCAACATTTTGTCCTTTGCTGAGCACCCTGGTGAAACAGCGTAGGTGTCCATCTCCATGAGACGGCACAGAGAGGATAATCCACACTGCTGAGTGTGATGGTAGCGTGTGTTCACGGCGACAATGTCAGAGCAGAAAATCTTGTGAGACAAAAACCAGAGGTGGAGGAGATCCTTTCCAGCAGTCACTGATTGTTTACAGGCAGCCAGGGAGGGAAAAGAGTCCAAAATACCACAAAGCCTACTGAAGGAGGGACCCTGTCTACACCTGGCCCGTATTTAGCAAAGGCCAAATGACTAAGAGTCATTAAAAATGGGAGGAAAGGAGAAGAAGAGTAACCCTTCCCTAGTCAGCAAAGTGGCTAGTGGAGATCTGCCAGATGTCTGGGTTTGTCTGCCAGGGAAGAGCAGCCAGCTGGGCAGTACCTCCCCTTCTTCAGGTGTAGGATAGCCCCAGGGCCCTCTCCCACCCAGGGATGAAGGACAGTCTCAGCAACTCCGCAGGGGTCATGCCAAGGCACCCGTCTGCAGTGCAACACGGATGATTAAAAACTGTTTTGCTTGGTTGTCACCATGTGCATGGTGAGTGTTTTGCCAAAGCTGCAGTCATGAGCTAGGTCAGCACTACCTGGGGACTGGGGATACATGGCTGAATATACCCATGAAGTACCAGACAGCCTCAGCTTCCATTTAGGAGGTGGGATGAGAGGGCAAAGCCAATTTGGAAGACACCGACAAACTGGAAAGGAAAAAAAAGGGCCAACTGGAAGGGCCTGCTGTAGCTGATATGATGACTGCTGGACTTTGGGCCACCTCCTAAGACAGGAAAAGGGACAAGCACCAGTAAGAGGAAGGAAGAGAGCGTGAACTTTGGCTGGAAAGTAGAAGACAATCCCTATGGGTCAGAGCAGCTGTGCTCTGGAGTGGGTCTCCAGGGAGTGTGGCAGAGAGGAGCAGGAAGGCAAAGGATGCTGCAGCTCCAGTGCTGCAATGGGTTTTCCTTTCTGTGGATTTTCCACCCCCATCAGTCCCTCCTTGTCCTGTTTCTCCTGAGGCTAGCCTGCAGCAGTAGTGAGTAGCCTCTGCACACTCTAACCGTGGAGGCTATGGGCCAGGATCTAGCTGTGTGCTGGGCAAGCTGTCGCCAAGGCACCCTCATCTTCCACCAACCCAAACAGCCACATCTCAGGGCTTTTGAGAAACACCAGGAAGTGAAGTCAGGTTAGAGGGCAGACTGTGAGGAAATTGCCAGAGCTGACTTAAGTCAAAGGCACCTGGGGCATTGCTCTGGATATTCTGTAACAAGATGCTGTGCTGAGTGACCTTTGATGCTATGTTTGCTTGAATTTTGGTCGCCTAAAAATGACTGTTATGCCCCCGTGCTCCAAAGTTTCTTTTCTTCATTGCAACCTAACCTGAGGTGTGTATAATCATCACAGGCTATTTATCAGCTGAACATCTCCAAAGGAAAACTCTGTTACTTTTTATTTCACTTAAGTTTATTGCCTTCAAGTTGCAGTCAGCATCCCCAAGTTATAACACCCCAGTCTGAAACACATGTGCTTTGTGTCCCTGATGTCTTCCAAGAAAGCATTTTGCAGCCAAAAAAAAAAAAAGAGATAGCATCTTGTATACACTGAGAGACCTGATATTACTAAAAACATCTGCACAGACAGCCTTACAATAGACCAGAAAAATTGAACATACTATTTCTAAAGTGATAGTGTTGTATTTTCCACCAAACCACCTTGTTTTAAAAATATTTCTCTATGTGACAAGATCTTCCTAATTCCCCAAATTGTTTAAAAGTCTCCCTTTCTCAAGCAGGTACTGTGTCAGTTTTTGAACGGAAAACTTTTTATAGGAAGAAAAAAGGATGAGCACGTTCATCTTTTGCCTTAATCACCTCAGCTCAAGGAGATGTACGTTGCATTTATCTGTACCTAAAGTGAGGAGTAGTTACGATACCCGTGGCCTTGTGGGACTGGAAGTAGAATGAATGTTTTTTTGTTGTCTGATACAAAGAGGCATGGTTTTTGTCATTCGTTAGTACTGTTCTGCCCTGTGCTGACCACATTTCATACTCCAATGAGTAGAGTATGAAGACAATATATTGTATTTGCTAGGAAGTGGACAAAGCTGGTAGCCCCACTGAGGTGAGGCTGTGGCAGCTCCATGCCCCAGGTCCAGGCAGCAGTGAGGCTGGGCACGCGTTCCCAGCAGGCGTGCACACAGACACATGTACATACACGCATGATTTGTACACACATGCACACCCTCACCCAGGAAAAGAGTTAGAAATGGAGTTTAACGAGAAGACTGGGCAGACTGCACTGATCAGGTGCAAGGCATGGCCACACAAGCAGACTGATCAGCAGCCTGTTTACACATGACCGGCCCCCTTTTGTCCTCTTATCCCCCTGTTTTCCCATGCTTGTTCCCCCCCAAACCACCTGGCTCCCTTCCTTTCCCTTCCCTTTGGTTCCTCCTCCTCCTCCCATCTTGAGTCTTGTACCATACCAAAATGCACTTCCCTTGTATGCCGTAAGGAGTCCCAGGTGCCCATAGGCAGCAACACGCCCCTGTTTGAAAGCTGCTCCAGAAAGCCCTCCCAGTTGAATCACAGTGGTGGGTTTCATCCCTCGATGTGTGGCTGATGGCTCCTGTGATGGGCCTGGGAGGGGCCAGGCAGGGTACGATCCCGGACCCCCCATCTGCCGTTGTCTCTGTGCTCTCCCTCAGGGGTGGGCAGATGAGCTTTCAACACATAACCTAACGGTGTTAGAACATAAAATAAAGCTGAATTGTGATCACAGTGAGATGTGCTCCTCTTTCAACTCAGTCATTCACCAAATTTAAGATTAATTACATTATGGGTCTTTGTTAGCTATGTCACTTACCAGGAAAAAAACCAACCCTAAACAAGAAATCAGGGTTTCCTGCTGCTTTGTATTTGCCTTTAGCTGTGCTACAGGCACGCAAATTACTTCTGCATGTTGTGGTTCCCAGATTGCCTCCAGGGATGTCTTTTACATAAGCATTTTTTACGTAAGCTTAGTGCTGTCACTATCTCAGGTGTGAAGTAACACAGCCACAGCCACACGCCTGTGAGGTGATGTTTTCGTTTCAGATCCCAGGCACGTCATGGCCAGTCACACAGACTACCCCGGCTTCTCCTTTTGCTTTGGTAAGCCTCATACTACAGCTGTGACCTTCAGCTCTGTCACCGGCTTTGCCTGTTACAAACTAGGGTTTCTGGCCCAAATTTTCCAAAGGAGTGAGTGTTTTGGGGCACCACCAGTGGAGCTGAGGGTCAGAGGAGGGGGCTGATCAGAAGGACCCGAGTGTGCAGCAATTTGGGGTCCCTTAAGAAACCTCTAAATGAACATCATGCAAAAATTGAGGAGCCACCGATGCAGAGATGCTCACCTCTATTAACATGCCCTGGGAAAGGCACTGGTGCTGGGGAGGAGGTGAGGGTGTCAGAGAGAGGTTTGGTTGCTAACCTAGTTATGGGGCTGACTGCACCCTGCTGCTTTCAGTCCCCTGCTCTGCCTTGACTTTTCATCTGTCCAGACACTGGGTGCCTGGGGAAAGTTTACCAACCTCCTGTCAGACCCTGACTAGCATTCAAGCAAAACAAACTTTATTTAAACACTTGTTTAGAGATTAAGTGCAAAACTGTTTTTTCCTGCCAAGATCTAAGCTCA
Source organism: Phoebastria nigripes (assembly GCA_035582835.1). Classification (NCBI taxonomy): domain Eukaryota; kingdom Metazoa; phylum Chordata; class Aves; order Procellariiformes; family Diomedeidae; genus Phoebastria; species Phoebastria nigripes. The sequence goes on along the minus strand of JAYKAV010002914.1, from coordinate 232,669 downwards.
GAGCTTTTTATTTCCTCTGCAGCAGTGAATGACATCATTGCCACTCTCTTACACTGTGTTAGGCGTAAAGGAGGCCATCCAGTGCTGAGCAGAAACAGAAAACAACTGCCTAGAAATCTTGCATAACAAATAAATGACTTTCTTTTAAACATTTGATATTTAAATTGCAGTAGCCAATGCCTTGTAGCTAAGGTTGTATGGCGTTTTCCATGATAAGCCCATGTTGTCAGTTGTTTAAAACTTTGACAGACTATTCAAATGGAAATTTTCCCTGCCTCATGCTGTAGGTAGAACATTGTTTGGAAAGTTTCAGTGAAAAAGTATTTTCTGTTCTTCTGAGAGCAAGATTAGGAAAGTTTTTGCAGAACAGATTTGCCCATGTTAAGGAATAGCTTGTGAGTATCTAATGGTGACTCTTGTGAGTACACGCAGGTGACTCTTCAGATACGGAGTCATGTGGCTGCAGGGACACCACTATAAAGTGCACATATTCAGCATAGTGTTTAATTTACATTGTCGGTGCACTTATCAGAAAGGTAACAGCCTTGCTAATGTTTGGGGGAGAGAGAGTATGTTGGCAGCTAACAGTAGTACACAGTGCCCTGCATTTTATATAGCCATGTACAAGCTGCTCTTTCCCAGACCTCAGTGTGTGCATTAACTCATGTCTGCCTCTGCCTTCTACTTTCCTGCCTATTGGTTTTAAAACCTTGTCTGAATTGGGTAGGATCTACACACGGTGCAAAACTGCCAGCCCAGTCTGCGTTACAGGCTTGGTCTCTGGCAGCAGTCCTGAAGGTCTGCCCTGGGCAGGGATTTACTGGCCTGCTGGACTCCTGCCAGCTCCCTAATGGCTCATCAGCCCGTCTGCTTCATTCAGCCTCTTTGCACAGCCATTTTTTTCCAGTGGCACCCAGTTTGCATCCGTGTGGGATGCTAACCTGTTGCTGTTGTGCACAAGGTGTCTAAAATATCTCTGTCTCTGTGAATCACAAATGCCATAAAGGGGAGACAACGGGGAATTAATGGGAGTTCAGAGATGTCAGCAGCAGATTTATTTGATTTAGTGAGTTCCTGCTAGGAAAAGATAGATATTATGCTCACCATGGTAACCTTGTTCTCCCAAAAAGAGGTGGGGGGAGAGAGGAGATGGGGACATTTCAAAGAGAAAGTGTATACCCGCTAGTTGCAGGATTCCTGAGATGAGAGGAGAAGCTCTTACTTCACTTTTGGCACAGCTGCCCGATTCACCATTAAGGGAAAATAAAGGTGATCTGCCTCCTGGCGTGAGTCAGCATTGTACGCTATGTTGAGAGGAGTTTGCAGGGTGTTACTTATCTTCTGGAAGAATAACTATCTGGGATTGTGACTGAAGACCACATTGCCCTGAAGCATGATTTTTTATTGTTGTTCATCTCCTTACTTTTTTTTTCTTTCATTTTATGAATGATCTGTTTTACGTTTAGCTGAAAGATGCAGACTAGCTGATTCACTTGCTGCAGTCTTAAACTGCAAATGGAGAGCCAATTAAAAATTAACAATAGCAAAAAAAAAACACAGTCAAGGGTAAGAGCTGGCATGATCAGTGATCCTTCCAATTGCATTGAGAGGATGTAGCACAGGCCACATTTCTATTTTCCCCTTTGATTTGCTATGAGAGGCCGTGAGTAATGTTAAATAGCTTATGCTGCTATGCTTCCCCCATTCATTTCCATAATTTCTTGGTCATCTAAGATAATGCCCCAACAGACAGAAAGAACGAACATTGGCTTAGAAACAGTGGCTACTTGTCAAACTAATTCTGGCTGCTCTAGGAGAAAAGTCTCTCCTATATGTCTAAATCCCTTTCAGTCTCTTCATGTCCACTTCCCTCCTCTATTCATTGGCAGTTTCTGTTCTGAAAGCCTCATCTCAAACTCAGCCATCATTTAAAATCCTGGGATAGTAATCATAAAGCAGTCTGGCCAGTATTTTAACGAGCATACAATATTTCCGGCATTGGATGAGATTCTGTTGTTTAGCCTTTTGCGTCCAAGAGTGAGTGTGTGTGCATGCATCGCTATGTGTGTGCATGGGCATGCATGTGTGGTTTTGGTCATTGGTTGGCTAATTTTCATTGTTACTCTTTTTACCTGCCGTAGGAGGATGACTCCTGTTGGGTTGTGATTAACAGCTTGAATTTGCATTTCATCTGAACTTGGATGTGTTTGATTCATTAGTTGCATCTGTGACTGTTGCGTTAGTTGCATTCAAAATGACAAAAACAGTGTGGCATGTAAGGGTGCATGAAAAGGAGAAATGCAGCATTTGCTAGTCTCTCTGCAACTGCTCTTAGGGAGCTCCCAGGGCTTTGTTCAGGGCTTGCCCAGCTCATGGTATCCATCACTGGCTGCCTGTGTATCCTGCATCCTCCTGCCACGTCAATCCCCAGCAGCCTGGAGCCTCAGCACTGGATCTGGGAGCTCCCTGTGTAGATCCATAGGTGGAAGAGGGCTTTTACTGCTTCTCATAACTTCTGTGGAGCTGAGAGACAGTAACCCTTCCACTGCTGCCCTGAAAAACTCAACTCCTTTGGTCAAACAGTGCCTCTAAACCTGCAAATATACAGGCGCCTTAGCAGAGCAGCTCTGCAAACCCTGCACTGGCCACGGTGCAGCAGCCCTGCATGGTCAGGAACTGGCTGCGGTGCTGTGGTGCATCACCATTAGCCTGAAAGCAGCAGAGAAGGGAGTGTCAGGGTGTTGTGCACCGGGAAGTTACAGAGGCTGCCCAAGCTGCCGACCACTGGAGGCACGGTGCAAGYAGGAGTTAGCAGCAGGCTCGTGCCAGGGGTGACAGGCCCTGGCAGAAAGAACAGCTTTGGGAACAAACAGCCAGTCTGGGAGCGGAAAGCTGTTGAGATCTGGGAATCACAAATTTCAAAAGATGTTCTAGCCTGGGACTTTGTGTATGCTCATCAGCTGAGAACAGATTTTCCACAGGCAGGAACAGAGAATGAAGTGTCCTGTTGGCAGTCAATGGGTGAGAGCAGAATCCCTGTCCACCAAGGTGCTGAGGTGTCCCAACATCTCCTGATAGAAAACAGAATCTCCTGTGACCCTGGACCTTGGCCCTGGCTTGCCCTTTGGAAATCCTGTGCAGATTAGCTAAATTTGTGGTTGTTCTTGATATTTCTGGGGTTTTGCACTTCCTGTACATAAGGAAGAGGGAGCTCAGAAAGATGCTCTAAGATGGTGGTTAGGTTTTGGTAATTTCAGGAAGAAGCATTTCGGGAAGAAGATTGTACATGATGGTCTCAGATTCCCACATCGCATTTTTACTTGAAGTGCATTTTCTTCCATAGTAAAGAACTGTTATCTCTAAGTACAGTTTAGAACTCACAGAGTAGAGATGGTGATTTTCTTTGTGCCCTGTCCCATCAGAGACACCTCATCAAGTCACAGTGCAATAATTTATTGTAATGCTTTTACATTTTGCCTTCCGATAAAAAAACTGTAGGGCTCTTCTCCCAAAAAGTCCTCATTTTCTGTGTTTTTCCTCTCCACCTCTGCACACCCTTCAGGTTCATTTTCAGTGTTTTGATCATGACAGCAAAGCCCTTCTATGTACTATTACCCTGCCTTGGTACAGAACAAGTGTCCAAACACTTAAAGAAGTAGCGTTTCAGAAATGCCAGCAGTGTCAAAAACCCATTTTAACACCGCACTCATGCAACTAATTCTTTTCCCCACCACCATGGTTTCAAAATCTGTGAGCTGCAGACACTGCCACTGTGAAAAGCAGGCTTTGCTATTTCAAAACAAAGAAGAGCTGGTGGTCTCTAAGCTGGTCTCTTTGGTAGCTAAGGCTGTGATTAGCTTTCCTTGTTAAGCCTGGAATTAATCTTCTCTCCTACTGAGGTCAAATGAAATTGGTCCATCTGTGATGTACATGTAGTTCTTTCTAGGGATTAATAGCTTCAGAAAGTCAAGGATAAAACTGAATAGAAGAGAGGAGGAAGGTTGTCAAACATAAAAACTCAGTATTACCATTTTTGCATGTCTCTGGTGGCTACTGGATGGGATAGAGAGGGAGGATGATATACAGAAACAACTCCAGCAAGAAACCTARATTTATGTTTTTCTGTTGTCTTAATTGAAAGCCAATGCACTGGTCTGTGTAAAGAGTGAAGCATAGTAGCCCTAGAGGAATGGATAAACCAAATAAACTCCTCCACATTTCTGGCTTGGGTTTTGTAGTTACATGAAAATAGATCTTCTCTAAGTCAGGAGAATGAAAAATTGCAGCAATCTTGCTACATATTAATAGAGGTTGATTTACAGTTTTATAATTGTCTTAACATTCCTTCTTTTTTTGGCATCCTGTGTTGTGTCACTAGCAAAATGTGGCTGCTTCCCGCTTCAGGCTTCTTAATTTGTTAGTAGTCCAGCCAGTGTTGGAATGAGGGTGATTCATCCTTTTTTACCTTTGTAAGCATGTAAGCACAAGCAGGCATCAATCCATATCAAAGCAGCACCTCTTTTAATTACGCAGCAGCATTTCATCTGTTAATCCAAAAGGGCAGACATCTCTTTCTGCGCTCAATATGCAAAAAATGTTGGGCACCATGAGGAGCTGGCAGGGTAGCTGGGGCACTTTGCATGGGCCTGCCTTAATAACTGCTAGGGACATTTGCTAAGACAATTGCTCAGTCTTCCCAGTTTGGAGTGAGGCCTCAGCTCATTTTCAGTCCAGGYGGCTTGGCTGCACCTACAGCGCTGCTGCGTTGTGTTACTTCTTCCTGCCCAAATCAGCTGGCACTAGCTTTTCTTTCCAGATCGTTCCTGTGCTTCAACATAACATACTAAGTATGATACAGGCAAGATTACTCTGTAACCAGTTGTGTTCCCAGGGTGCCCATGACACTGTGCATGCACTCAGGAAATTACAAGTCCTTCCAAGCTTTTCCGAATGTAGGTCTTCCTGATGGCAATAAAATGAATCCCAAGAGCAGTCTTCCTTGGTGCATTTTTCCCATGGAAGTTTTGGTATGTCTTGGATCTTTCGATGCAGCAGTAGATGGAAACCCATCCTGTTTACTATCTATGTGTGACAGCTAAAACCTTGAGTATTCAGAGCTGAAATGAGTGAAGTTTGGCTGTGAATACGAGGGGTTCAGGAACTGCTTGTCCTGTATTTTGCTATACACAGCTCCAGCCCTTCATTGTCCTTTGGGATTCAGTAGCTGAGGGTCACTCAAACAAGACTAAAGCAATGTTCAGAAGAGGCAATTCAGAGGAACAGGCAGTGGGGTGAAGTTTCCCCCCTCCTGCTAAGCTGGCATGCCTGGCAGCATGACTCATCAGGGAGCTGCAGCCAGCAGATACGAGTTTGTTCATCTGTATCTGGTTGCAATCATGTAACCTTTAATGTCCTCTGCAGATTTTGCTGCCATCATTCATGTTGTCACGCGGAGACTGACTGTTGCATGGTGCCCTCTCTCACAGCCACCTCCCATCTGCTCCATGGCCATACCCCATCCCGGAGGCACTTGCATGAATGGAAAAGCAGGAGAGGCAGAAAGTGTTGAAAGAGTTTGGAGCTGTCCTTTTGCACAGTTTAACAGCTGGTAACGCAGAGAGGGAGGCAGCATCACACAAGCAGGCAGGTCCCTAGCTGTGGCTAATTGCCATACTTTGGAGCCACATGGGTATGCATAGCTTCCTCCCAGGTATTGCAAATGTCTAGATGGTTCTACGGGATGTTCTTTGCAGTCCTTGCCCAGCTCATGAGAGCCACCATAATCTCTGTCTGAGGCTAAAAATAAGTCCCTGGATAGTTCTTGAACAGGGTTGGAAACCAGAGGAAGCGCCCTACCCTGTCCCACCTACAAAATCACCCATGTATCACTAATGGCATGCCAGGCATCCTGGGACCGGTAAGGTCTGTTCATGCCTGTGTGGAAAGCAGGCTCCACCTTTGATCACAGATTAGCTCTGCATCATTTTCTTCTCCCCTTCAAACACCCCAGAAGAGAGGAAGGGGAGACTGAGCAGCATCATGCATGCTGGAAAAAGCCAGGGGACAGCTCAGAAGAGTAAACGGCTTGCAGGATTTTCCAGTTTGCTAAATGCAGTTCCTTCTGCACTCTGCCCTTGCTCCGTGACTCACAAGAGACAGTATGTCCAAGACTCAGAATGTTCCTTTGTGTGCAAGACGGTCTGTTCAGAATGGAAGTAGCAAAGCAACAGCCATCAGGACTGAGACAGCCCATCAGGAAAGGGCTTTCTTCTCTCTATATTACGACGGCATTTTATGTAGCGTTCAAGGAGTTGGTGGAATATGGGAGAGATCAGGAAGACTGAGGCAGCGGATCCTTGTGTCCTAACTTCTCTGAGGCACTCAGCCTAGAAAAATAGCATTGCAGGGAATAGATATGTATGCTGTGCCTACCTTTGCTTGGGACCTGCAGTAAGCAGCACAAGATGCACTTACTAGGATCTATGTCTCCTGGTACAGAAGCATTTGGAGTGATTATCTGTCAGTGCACTGTTTGAATGTCAGTGGAAATTAGGAGATCCTTGGCTATCTTTTTGTCTCTTGGGAGGACTATTACAAATATATTTAGATTCTTAATCCCTATTTAAGCACCATGACTCCCACTGAAATGTGTGGGGACTTGGATTATTGCATGAACCTGTCCTCTGGCCTTTGAGCTCTCAAGGTACATGTACACAGACTACTGAGACAGCACACAGCTCTAAGGGTAAGGAGATGCCTCCCATGGCACAGATGGCAAAAGACAAGCCTCTGCTTCTGTAAGCAGCTCTGAATATGCAGAGTCCATCATATGCGTAGGCTCTGTTCTTGCGCAGAAACATTTGCAACACCAGGGTCAGAGTGAGGTGGCATTTCTTGAACAAGTAAAGCTAGATTGATGTATGTCAAGCAAGGGGCCATTACTGAGGACCAATGTCCTCTTGTGTACCACTACTAAAGTAAAAATAAGGTTGCAAGAAAGCATTATGGCTGTACAGGATCCCAAATGCAGACAGTTCTACAGGCTTTGTAAGGAGACCTCTGTTTATTTCTCACACACATCATTTGAGAAAGGCGAGTTGTTCAGAAGGCGTTCTTCCTTTACTACAATTTGTGGCTGCCCTTAACCAGGAGTAAGGACCTGTGCAAGACCTGTCTTCTTCACTGCCTTTCCTTTTACTTGTGTTTGTGTTGTTTTTCATCTTTACTGCTTAGTAACACCCACTACTGATAAATATCTGCCACTCTTTTGCCCAGAGGTGAGGTCATACACCTGTTGATGCTCTCACAGCCTGTTGTCATGGCACCATGACTCCAGACATCTCGAGCAATGACTTTATTGCAAGACCAATTAAGACAAAGGGCTGTGAGGCAATGGTTCTTTGACACAAGGCGATGCCCAAGTATGCAGAGCAGCTGTGAAGGAAAAGTACAGTGTGGCAAGCTCACGATTATCATGTGTTTGCTGTTTACATGCAGGCTTTCATTGAGTTGTTTTTGTAGTCATTTGCTGAGCATCTTGTTCTTTGAGATACTGTGGTAATCTTGAGGTCAGCACTGTACCTTGCCTGTACCTTGGCTTGGGTGATCTCCCAGACCTCCTGAGATCACATTCATGAGCTAGAATGCCTCACCCAGCAACCACCCCCACTTTCTGTTCAGCTGGCTTCCTTGAATCCCCTGATCAATGGCTATCCATGAATGAAACTGCCATCCCACTTCTACTCTGCCTTTAAGTAGTTACTGAAAATGAAGCACTTTCACTTCCTCCAGTTCAGTAGGTGACAATGATGGAGTGGCCCAGTCTGCCCACAATAGCACTGAAACTGATTCATTAAATCGAATGAGTTGTAAGACCCAGATTTTGGTTAGTTAAACAGCTTGCTTGGTTAGTGATTAATGTGGATGCAGGACTGAAACCTGTTTTTTCTAGAAGATAGAGAAGATAACCCCTATGAAGTACAGGCTGTGGCACACATCTAATTATCAGAACAGTGACCAGAGCACATTTTAAGTGTAATGCAATACTGGGTTTTTTAAGTCAAAAGATGGAGTTAATGCTACAAAGAGCATGAGGAGCAGTCTTGTATTGCTGCGGAGTCAGCCATGAAAGATGCGTTCTTGGAATAAATGCAAACTCATGTCTCTGGGTCATGGATCTTTATAGCTTGACGGAGGCCAGCTGAGCCCGTTCAGCCTGACACCATGTGAGTGGCTGCCACTGGTAACCTGGAAGTTTTGCTCCTCCAGCAGAGAGCCTTCATGGTGACAGGCAATGTTGGAAAGTAATTTTCACTTACCATATACTAAGAGATGTGAAGAACCTTGCAAGAACAAGTCCTAAGTTACTTATGCAGACTTTTCTACTTGGTTTCTCAGAAAGCTCAGCTTTTAATTTAAGGAAGTTTTCCTCATTGGAGAATCTCCAAGGACAGATGTCACTGGCACTGCCATCTGTCTCCTTTCTGGAGAAGTATCTCTAGTGAATAAGGAGGAATGCTGGCTGGCAACTAATAGCAAATTTTACCCTTGCATTTTCTAAGTCTGGCCCTAAAGGCCACTGGTCTGCAACAAAGCAGTGAATATATGATATAAATAAATAAACTAAATGGCTGAACTAAAATATCTAAAATTAGAACTTGTTACAATAAAGTTTAAAAAAAAAAAAAACCCTCAAATTTTTGTTCTGGACACATCTATGGCTCTCAAAGCTATTTACAGAAGCTCTGCTTTTAGGGGGCTGGCACATCACAGTGCAGACTGCTTGGGGTTGGCTAGGTGATGCCTTCCAACCCATCACCTGTCTTTGAATCATTGGCACAACTTAGATCAATAGTACATGTCTCTCCCTTCAGCTCCAGCTCTGGGCTGGATATCTATTTGTGAGGAAAACAGGAAAAGGGGAGGGAGGGATAAAATAGCAAAATCATTTTTATTAAGACAAAMAAGTGAAAGCTAATAGAAGGAAATACCTTTTCACACAATACACAATTAGCTTATGGAACTCACTGCCAAAGTATATAACTGAAGCCAAAGACTGCAGTCCTGTTCAAAACAGGATTAGGCATAATATGAAGAGTAACGTTAGCCAGAGYCATAACGGTTAATACTTAAAAATAAACAAGAGATTTTGGAAGGAATATAAATCCTTGGGCATCAGGACAGAAGCCAAGCTCTAGCTAACGGGGCTTAGGAAGAAATTTTCCCTGGGGCCTGCTTATTCCATAACTGAGCATTAGCAGAGTATCTTGCACCTTCCTCTGAAGCATCTGGTGCTGGCCACTGTCAGAGAGGGGACACTGGGTGACTGGGCCCTGAGCCAGACAGAGTCTGGCAAAACCAATTTTCTTTAGTTGAATGCAGATTCAGAATTAAAATAGAAACAAAGCAAAAGTTTTGGGAAAGCAGAGCAAGTTTTCTCATTTCAGATTCTGTGAGCAAAAAAAGAAGTTAGCCTATCCCCAGTCAAAAGCAGGAAACCTAACACCTAGCCTCATATGTTGACGCAATCTATTGAGTTCAGCAAGACCTAACCACACACATCTTTAAGTCTGAACATCAGTATGAATCTGAGAGGCCACATCATCCTCTTCCACTGTAACACTGGGGCCAGTCTAAAAACCTTTTCTATTTTTAATGCTACTTTTTAATTTTTAAAGTAATCTCTGTGGGACCTTCTGTGCAGGACAGGAGGTGTGGCAGTTCCGTTAACACAGCAGGGGTTTTGCCAAGACTAGGTTTCTCCCAGGACCTTCCAGAAAAATCTCACAGAGCTGCAGCCCCTGTGAAAGAACAGCATGTTTGTACCAACGTACTTGTCAGCATTTGCTCCCAGTGGAGGGGAAGGGAAGGGTTCCTGTGTTTCAGATGTACAGGCAGGGTAAGACTGCAGCAATGGGATGGGGAGGACAGGGAGAGGGGAAAAGAAAAATTGGGAGAAAATATGGAGACAGGCAAAGAGGAGGCTGGCCCAAAAAAGAAGGTAGAGTTCAACCAATCATTCAGATGCAACTTTTTCTAATTAATTGGCATGTACAAAAAAAAGCACATCTGCTTAACAGAACAACTCCCCATCACCCAAGACTTGGGTTGAATTCTGTATTTCTGGGGCAGAAAAAACCCTCTGAGAGCAACGTAACTGCCTTCTGTCTGTCCATCCATCCTGCCTGCCAGCCTTCCTCTCTTTCCTACCGATACTGTTCTTGTCTAACCCAAACCAGCATGTTTCTTTCCTGTGGGACAGCCTTTTCCCCAGCATTACAAGCAGCAATGTGGCAGCAGACCTAGGCAACCTGAAACCTTCCCTCCGTGCATCAAGGGCCAGTTTCTGGGATGCGCTCAGCACCCATGATGCAACCTCGGCTCCCAGTTAACCCTGTTAGCAGAGAGCTTGCTCAAAGGAGCCGGCAAGAGAGGCACTAATCAGTTTTGAAAACTTCACTGTGGGCAGTGTTCAGTGTCACCTCCAACAGACAACAGTCCCCAGAGAAAGCCACAGTGGGAGATGGACTGCATCTGAAAATCAGGTCCTGGTAGTGGAAGCAGACTACTTTTAAGTCTTTGGAAAAGTCTGCCCCCATTTTATTAGGTTATTCTTCATTGCTGCAAGATTTGGTTTTTTCTGAATGTCAAATTTTTTTCTGTTAATTTTTTTCTGTTTTTGTTCAACTTCTCTGTTTCCAAAATGCAAAGAAATCTCTTGTTAAACCTAGAGAGAGGATGATATCAATACTGGAAATTTTTCTATTCTGAAATGAGGCATACAGCTGGAAATAGATTAGAAAATCAATGTTTGAAATGTGGGAGGGAGGAAATAGAGGGTCTCTTCTTCACTTAGCATCATATGGGCTCAACAACATGAGTCTGGTTACTGGAAAATTGTCACTGCAGTAAGAAAGTTCACTAAAGCATCTGCAATGGTTTCCTGTCTAGTGGCCGTTCTTGGACCAGATGTGCCAATAAGAAAATGACAAAGAGACAAGAAATAAAACGCAAGAGGTATACCTATTTATAACTCAGGCCAGCTGTAAGGCTCAAAGGACCCCTGAGACAGCTGGAATGAGGAACGAGAATTAAAAGCTCCCCATTTCCTCCTTCCCCTCTACCCTGAAAAATATACTGTGGAGTGTATTATGTCTTTCAGGGATAACTGGCTGACTTTTATCTTTGGTTTTCTCCTGCTTTCCTCCCTGAAAACTTTGGATCAAAGGCATTGCTTATTTCCTTGTTGAAAGTTAAACTTTGGCTACAAGTAGGTCAGTCAAAGTTTCGTTGTCTCTTGGGTGACCATATCTGTGCAGATCTGTTAGAGCAGAGCTTGTGGAACAGAGTTATTTCTCATGATTCATACTAAACAGAACCGGCAAATAAGACATGATACAGGGGGGAAAAAAGGAAGAAGAGAGCCTCTTAGGGGACAGTGGGAAAGGTGGGCCCCAGGATGCAGGAAAACAGACTACAGGAGACAGACCTGTTCCTAACAGTCCTTTGTGACGGTTCCCTTCCCACTTTGTTAGATTGTTTGAGCTGACACAGGACACTAGCCCAACTGTCCGTTTCCCAAAGGGAAGGCCAGAACCAAACTGCTCACCCACAGTCCTGGCCTTTGCTCAGGCAACCAAGCATTTTCCCTGCCTCTGCTACAGACCCTCTGTCTATCCTCGGGCACATCACCTCTTATCTTTTATCTATCTGGTCACTTTGGGTTGTAAGCACCTTAGGGGTGGGTCTTCACTTGTGTTACAGAAATTTCTGAAATAGAAACAGCTTATTCCACCACTGCCTCAGCACAGCTGTAGTTCAGTAATTTTTTTGGTTTTAAATCCAAAGGAAGAGCTCTTCTGCATACACTGCTGTGCTCAAAGACCCAAGTAGATGCTAGGAAACATAAAAATTGGAATGGGAAAAATATAGGGAAAATATTGCAATGCCTTCATATGAATTGGTGATGTACATTTGTCTGAAGTGCTGCCTGCTGCTTCATTTCACAGACGGAATAGCAGAGTAGAAAGGGATCCAGCAAAGAGTTAAAGGAATAGCAGAGAGCTTGGAAAAAAACTCTCAGGGTTTTCCCTATGTGAGGAGATTGGAGCTGAAAGATTTGGGGGACATAATGGGGAGGCTGGGTGTTTTTAAAAATGGCCTTGAGAGGGTAGACAGGAGATTCTGCTCTCTTTGTCCACTGGTACGAAAGCAAGAACGTGCTCAGTCCCACTGCTTGATGGACTAAAAAGCTGATCAAAGGCAACCCTGCTTTATACTACATGTAGTTAAACTGTGGAGCTTGTTGCCACAGGAAATCATTAGGCCGAAACCAGAACAATGTTTCGGTGGATTAGATTTCTGTGCATGGGATTGTCAGGAAAGCACTGGAACTGCTCAGTGGAAACCATCAGAGACCCTGATTTTTCTTCTTGGAACTATTTCTGTGGTAATGGTACAAGTGGCAGTATCTGTCCAACTTCAAATCCTGCACCAAAACAGGAATACGGGTCAAGGCGATGGGTAGGTGAAGAGGGAGATTGCCCTGGCTCAGTCCAGGAAACAATGCAGATGAGAGTGGTCAGCAGAAGGAAACGCTTTAGCTAAGGTGCGGATGAAGTCTCTGGCTAATCTATCTGGTTATCAGAAACCGAGCTTGCTGGGGTCCTTCAGGCCACTCGACAGCATCACGAGGCAAAAATGGCAGCTTTCCAATGGCAGCTGGCCAGCCGCTTCCAGACAGACAGGAATGCACCACAATAGCGCAGACCTCTTTCACCTTCAGTCCCATAACACACAGGCGGGAGGACCTTCTAGCTCTGGCTGGTACTGGGTTTGTCAGCCCCCACAGAGCAAAGGGTCTTCGGAAACTTGTAGGGCAACCCACTGAACAAGAGAGGGATGCTGCAGAGGTGAGTAACAACAGCAGATGTAGTACCAGTCCTCCATACAGGCGTTTCTCCTTGGACCATCTTTTGCTGCCAAGTGATGCTTGAGCCTCACAGACTTGCCTTCCTCCATTTCCAGCCCCCCGCCTTGCAGCTGCATAACTGAAGTAAGGGGGGGCAGGAACAACGCAGCTAGGGGTGAGCAGCAGGACTCCAGCTAACACACGGGCTGAGCTGGTAACTCGCTCCAGGTTGTGGGAGCTGTATCACTGCTGATGAACATCCCTTGGCTTCCAGAGAGCAGACGGGAGTTTGCGTTTGATTACTCCGCTCTCCTCTCACCATGCAGATCTTCTCTGCAAGAAACACAATTCTCTCTAGAAGATTATGTCCTGGCCCCATATAAAACCCATGATAAAAATGAATGGGTTTGCTCCCATCAACAGGTTCTGTGTGGATCCAGGCTAGGAACAGATGTAGCTAGACTTTTGCTCTCAAAAAAAAAAAAGAAACAGGCAGCATGTTAAAGCTTGACACCTGACTCTTTACAGGTAGATTTGAATTAAAAATGCTCACTGTTTCTCTGGATACTAATAAGTATTGATGACAGAAAAATGAGGCATTCTTGCCCAGTTGTTTCAGTCTAACTTCAGGCATCTAAGTTTGAATAGAATAGTATTAGTTTTTTACATCATTCCCTTTTTTCTCTACTGGATGGAGACTATCTGTAGCCCATATCAAACAGCCCATTTTGGATGCTGTAAGAAGAGATTTCTTTTCTTTTAATATCATGCTCTTCTTGCTTGTGGTTTTTAAATGATCTGTCAGATCAGAGGAGAAAACTTCCTGTATGCTTTGTTAACACAGAGAATGTATGATCTCAAAAAGTAAAGCAGAGAGACTATGAAGGACAAAATAAACATGACACAGAAAGTCTTCTAACTAATCAGGGCCAGTTTTCTGAAGTAAACAGGCTAAGAACAGTGAAATACAGTGAGACAGAAGCATAGGCAACGTGTGATACAGGAGCTGACGCATCTTTTCACTTACAAACCATAGCTGCAAAGCAAAATCAATTGCATTTTTTAATTTTCCCAATACTAATAAAAAATAGAGTAAATCTCACAATGAAATCAGTAACATTTTAGTTCTTGTTGGGATAAGACACACACCCCCAGAGCAATCCCGATGTACATTTGTGATTTATGGTCTGCCTTCCTCATAGCTTTGAAATTCATTGGCCCTTTCAGGGATTTTTTCCTTTAATAACATATCTGTACTCTTGTAAAAAAAGCCAGTGATTGCACAGAGACTTCCATATGCTGAAGGAGATAGTTTCTGTCTCCGGCAGCCAGAGGAACTAGGTGGACATTCAAACCACCCTGGTGCCAGTACACAACACACCGTATCAGCAGCAGAGTTCACAGCCAAAGGCAAGAAAGCCTCTGCGTTCTTCATCCTCCCTGACCATCACCCCAGGTTTTCAACYTCCCCAGGTTTTTGCTGTTCAGACGCCTGTAAAAATAAAACAATCAGTGAATAAGACCTCCCACAGACACTATTTTGCTTCCGTGTTTCAAGATTGATACCAGAGACCAGCTGTTTGCCTCATTCATGCTCTGGCTGTGATTGGGTTCCCTGTTAGTTGATGTGATGCCCACACTGAGGTCTTGCTCTTGTGTGGCAACATGAGAGTGATGTGCAGCTGTCCATGAGCAGATGGTTACCTGCAGCTGAACCGGGTTTGTTGTGATCTCAGGAACAAAAGACATTTGAGCCAACAAGGTTTTGTATTGTGGTCATTTTTGCCTGTATTTCGGCATGGTAGGGCTGGGGTGCTCAGGGAAACCTGGAGTGCTGGGCACAGGGCTCCTGCCCAGCTGATGTTAACCAGCTCGCTCTCTTGCAGACGTTTTGCACATCCCATTTGGGGCAGACTGAAGCCCCTGAAATAAGATGGTTTGTTCTCTTAGAAGCCTTTTATAGGAGGCCTGAAAAGTTACTTTCCTGGTTTGGAGGTGAAAGGTCAGAAGAGTGTGTGTTTATTCAACCTCAACTCCCAGCACTCTAATGAAGAAGCCAGTTGGTTTCAGCACTCCCTGTAGCTGGTGAAGACATACCTGGAATGTGATTTAGGGCGCTGGGGGTGGAGAGCACACCAGAGTCCTACTAGTTCTTCCCTGTATATGGCCCTGTCTGCCTGAGCCATCTGTTGCTGCTCTGCCTGTTGACCCATCTTCCAAGAAGCAGTATCAGGCACAGGCACTTAGGTGTTTCTGTGGCAGCATCCTTGCACAAAGGTCTACCATGGTGCATGCAGGAATTGGCTGTCCTTTCCCTCTTGCTCCTGATAAGGGGCCTTAGCAATTCATGCAAAGGTGACCATGGCCAGGGAGGGTATCGCCCATGTGAGTCATCTTCTGAGGTCTTTGTCAGTCAGGTTGAGAGGTCTGGCAAGGCTGGAGAAGCATGTCAGGAGGAGGAGGAAGAGGAGGAGGAGGAAGAGGAGGAGGAGGAAGAAAAGGAGGAGGAAGGCCCCAGAGCTATGTCATGTCTGATTCCCTCCCAACAGGGCCTGGGACCAGCTGTGGATGTTCTCTGTGTGTGAAGAAATAGGGTTTTGCTCTATTTGAATTTCCCTTCCACCACAGCCTCCACAGCCACCACATTTGTTCAGCACTTTAAGGGCGCCTCCACAGAGGTGTATACAAATAAGAAGGCAGGTGGAAGAAAGATGCAGTTTCATCTGCTTCTGCTGCTTCCCAAGAGGAATGAGATTGTCTCTTCCCAGCCACTTTTTCATCTGGCTTTAGCAGTATCACATCTGTTGCATGTGGCAGGAAAATTTCCTCCTTCCCTTCAGACTCCAGTACCTTCAAAGACAGCATGCAGCCCAGTGTTTTCTGCAGTGGAGGAGCTCAAGCCCAGATTTGATCTAATCTGAAATTGGTGCATGCAGTTACAAGGAGGGCTTTTTGTGGGTCTGTTAACATGTTGGAAGAAGAAACCCTGATAGCAATCACAGCATAAGCCTCTGGATCCTCATGGGAACCTTAGAAAAGGCTCCTTTTTCCAATGTTTCAGAGAGTCTGAATGTGCTGTAGCTATAAAATGTCCCTTGTCTCTTTACCTCCATGCACCTTTAGTGTCACCTCAGTGAGCTGAAGCTGCACGGAAATCAGAAGAATAAGAGAAAGAAAATAGACGAGCTGTTAAGATGCTTCTCACCGCAACTTTTAATGCAGCCTGATTTTCATAAAGGGCTGATCAGGGCAGTCTCAGCTAGTCCAAATGCTCAGTTGTCCAAATTCATTGATCAGCTCGGATATCCAAAACCAGGGCTTGATGTCAAGGGCCTGCAAACCTTTGGCAATGTGCCATCAGATTTCCCCATCTCATAAATCACTGGTCTTTCACTGAAAACTGCCACCTACTCCTACTACCGCAAGAGATCTCTGTTGTGCATGAATCTGTGTCTGAAAAAAATATAACATATTAATTAAACAGAAGTAATAAGCACCTGCCAGTCCCTTTGGTTTCAGTGAAAGCTGCTCATACTCAGCACCTATGAAAAATGTACTGTATGAGATCATGGTTTAATCGAAGAAATATTTAAGTACAGCCAGAGTCAAGGGCAATGCTGAATTCTGGAAGATTCACATTGGCTATGAAATCTTGCCAAGCTATTTTTTTCTGTGGTAGAGTACTGATTCTAAGGAATGATGGGATTGATCCAGACTCATGAGCAGGGAATTGGGAATTGCATGTGATGTGTGATTCCACATGGTTAAATGTCCACCTGGAAGTGCGATCTTTCATTTTAATAAAAGTTTTGCAGGCATTATATTTAGTAGGCAGAAGAGCGTTTTAGTTTAAGCGCTCCAAGGGACAAAAATAACAGTCATACGCAAAGGATCTAAAGATCTGTAAGTCCTGTGATCCATACGCACTTTTGTCTTTCCCATACATGACTTTTCCTTTTCAGGGTCTGCTGACCCTTCAGGACAGAAGTACTTAGAGCACTGCAGTCTGTTTTACATATTGGTTCTAAGATTAATGGCTGAACATGCTCCTTAGGAAGTAAAAAAACAGAATTATGGACATGCTGTAAATGGCCAGCGATATATCTTCTAGTTATTCTTTCTTCATTACATGAATAAGTATCTTTTATATAATTCTATGAGCAAATAATCTCTTGAAGTATTTAATTTACCTTGGACTCTCTTCCTCCTGCAACAGAGCATTGTCAGAAAGCATGCTACCAACTCCAAAATTTCACTTGATTCTTTTGACTTGAGTTTTTGAAATCCAACCTTCTCTGAGGTCACTATAAAATGATCATGGCTGACAGTCATGATCTGCATCCATGCTTCTTTGCTCTAACTATTACTTTTACGGTATGATGGAAAGAATTTTGCAAAAGCAAAGATATGATCTCCTCAGAAAATCATATTATATGTATCATAAAAGGGGGGACTGAAGCAGTATTACTAGGCTGCGATGTGTGGGCTGCAATGTGTGAAAGCACAGGCTGAACCAACACATCATTTGATCAGGCAGTTAAATCAGCTCCAGAGGTGGCTGGAGCATTGCTGGAGCAGAGCACAAAAAGCGGCACTGAGATAGGTGGGTTATTGCAGGAGGTACAGGAAGGATTGGCATGTCCAGAAAGTTTCTGTCCTCGGTGAGCAGGGTTGGCATCACTGCACAGTCAGAGGATGCTCCCGCAGCTCTGCTGACCGTAGCTTGGCACTGCATACAGCAGGACCAGGTGACCTGAGCTCCTCCAGAGCTGCTCACCAAGGCATGACTCCAGGCAGGGCTTTTCAAGGCATTTGAGAGCCTGTGAGATTGAGACCCAGGCCCACCGTCTCCCAGAGGACATGCCTTGTACACCTTGGGAATGGTATACATGCATGTTGCATCAAGGTAGTGCTTTAAGCAGGCTGCCTGGGCTAGGTTTTGCATAAAGTTGAAGCCCACAGGTTAATTAACTTTATTATTTAACAAACTAAGAAAGGGGGTTCTTTCTTCAGCTTCCTTACCTCGTTGGCTGGAATTAGCTCAGATAATTGCCTCACTTTTCTTGCCCTGTATTGCTTGGTAATTTCCTCTCATAATGTGCCTGTCACTTGCTCCTAATTCACTCTCTACTAAAAATCCAGAAAGGCCTAGGTAAAGACTAGGGAAAAGAAATGCACAGAAAAGCTGAATCTCCAATTTCAAATCCAAAGCCGTAARCCCTATGTAATAAATAGGCTGCTGAAGTCCTGGCAAAATGGACCACTTCAAAAACACTTTAAAAGGCCTTTTTTGTCAGACTAAGTAGCTGAGCTGAGGCTTTTCTTTGTGACCCTTTATTTAACACCAAGGGCATGTTCTGTATCAAGATATAACCAGACCTGTCTCCAGAGAGCAGTCAGTCTAGGAGAGGAGCCAGGCACACCAGAAAATGCAGGGGATGCAATTACTGATGGGTCTGGTTACTGTGTCAAGCCTGCTCCCGCACAAGAACTCCCCCTGCGTCTCTTACTCGACCGGACTACACACTTCTCCTGCCCTCCAGACAAACTCATACCTGGAGGTAAGGAAAGAGGACAGCCCTGTTCAAGTTGGTCACAGGAAAGTTGCACCTTTGCCAGCCCAGCACGTCACCTGCAGCCGCATGCCTCACTAGCCCACAGGAGAGCAGGGCAGCATTTGCCAAGGTCTGGTGCTTCCGTAGCCCCAAAATAGCCCTGCTGTCCTTACATCTTGCAGGGACAGTGCTGTAAGGGCATGTAAATGGGGTAGGGAGAAGAAGCTGAAATGGCTTCAACTGGTAAAGCAGGAGGGCTGTGGGGAGGACTAGAGGGAAGAAGTGTGACGAAGAACAAAAACTCGGACAGACAGACTGGACTGCTGGTCTGGCACAGCCTAAAATAAACTGTTGGGGGGAGGGTGAAAGGATCTAAAAACAGAAAGGGGTAAACATTGTGCTCTGTAGGTCCACTGCTACAACAGCGAGAGCCAGGCTTAGACTTMAGCTCTGCACGGAGTCAGGAGAAGTGTCATTTTAGGCAGCCGTAATTCTTTTTCACCCTCTAGAAACAGAGTCTAGTTGGCAAATTTCAGGCTATAATAAGGTCAAAGATGAAATCCCTGAAACTTGCTTTTTCCCACTTTATCTCAAAGCGATAACCTCTTCCATTTATTTTTCCATGGGACACGCTCCACCAGATCACACAGAATATGTGTGAAAGATGGGAGGTAATGAATGGCATCCTGTTCTCAGTCATTTGTAAAATGTGTCTGCTATTGACTTTGGGCCAAACACTGATCTCAGTTACAAGAAGACAGACCCGGGGTAATTCCACTAGGAGTTCATACTGTTGCACTTAAACTCAGATTTTAGAAAGAGACTGCTGATTTTTTGGGTACTTCCATTTTTGGACTCCCTAGTTCAAGACAGCTTCAAGGCAGGATGAGCCCAGCTTGCCTGAAAAGCAGGCCAGCTCAAAAGGTCTCAAGCTGGTCCAACCAAAACCAGCAGTATGCTATAGCAAAATGCTTGTATCTTTTATTTTAGAGGAACCACTTTGTGGCTATCCTAACTACGGAGCACTAAATGAGTGAAAAAGAAAGGATGTTTGGTAGAATTTCTTGAAAAATCARTATCATTACTTCACAGACATGGGTAATTTTCTGCTCCCCTAATGGGTGTCCATGACACGAACAGCATATACTGCACCAGTCTGATAGACATGCACGGGATATGCACCAGACAAGAATGTGTTGATGTGTTGATGATATACCTAAAAGATTTTTATAATTATTCAGTTCAAAGCTTTATTGTTTCTTTTTCACCAATTTTCATGTAGTGTATTTCATCACAATTTAGAGCAAAATGATAAATGAAATTAAGACAGTGATTGTTTCCTTGCAGGGAAAACTATGACTGTCAGGCTTCCCATTCTTTTCCAAGGAAGTAGAGAAATATGTTTTAAATGTTGATCCACCTCTTTTTCTAATTTGTTTACTTTCAAATCCTTCTACAAATATTAAACGTTCTTAACTGCTGTCTCATTCTTCTTAACTGCTATCTACTGACTTCTTGAAGTTTTTCTCTAGTTTTGATTACTAGTTAGGAAATAAAACTTAGGAAGTGAAAAATGTTCCTCATGCTTTTGGAAGCACAAAATTGTTTGATATGTTCACTGGGCTTCTTGAACTTGTTTCTAGCTTTGCAAAATGCATGAAAGATTTTTTCATTTTATTTTTTCTAGCGTCATCTGTTAATGGATATCTCTTTGATACCCAAATTTCTTCTGGTCAGCATGAGTAATGAAGGGAAGATCCTTTTCCACAGCAAATTTCCAAAAGACCACACAAAACTAACAGACCAAACAAGAAAAAAAGACTTACTGCTAGAAGTTAAGCAAATGTATTTTGTATTATACTTAGTTTGATTTTATTATCCGTGAACTCATTTTTCCATTAGCCAACTCTTTAATCAGAGCTATCATCCACTGATTTAGACTTTTATCTTTCCCCACATGTGAATGTTTTAAGCTAGTCTTTGTTTTCATCCCTAGCTAAAAAGGAAAATTTTTATCTAGATGCTCAAATTCACCCATTTTCATGTGGGCAGTGTCTCAAACTATTTAATTCAAATAGCTGCTCTTAGCCTTAGAAGCATTAAAGAAAACTGTGCTCAAAGGACCACTCTTCATTGGTGCATGTAAATATAAGCAGATAAATCGTGCAAAAACGTCAGAGAGGAGAAGGACCCACTCTCTCTCTCTCTCTCAGTGGGATCAGTTTCTCATTTCAGTCAAGTCATAAGTGACTCTGGCAGATAAATCCTCCTGGCCTGTTTGCCCTTTTGTCTCAAAGCAGTCTCCTTGCACAGTAAAATGCAATTTCATCCCACTCAGTGAGTTTCATAAAGGCCACGGAAATTAATGGCACCCAGGGGTCATCTCTACAGTACTGGGAGAGTAAAAGATTGCACAGGCACTGTAACATAGCTCACCACTGGCGTACTACCAACACAAGACTTTCATTGCTGCCATGGTATTGCTGCTGCTGGTAACAAAATACGTGGCTTTGGTGGAATGAAGCAAGCCATGTTGGGTAAATGGAGGAAGACAACAGTGTCTGCCGCAGCACTATCTCATTTCGGTTTTGTGTCCTGCTGACCAAGGTTAATAAGGCAGATGGCTGACACAGGTCTCTGATTCAATAGGAAAGTTGAAAAAGACATGAAGTCAGCTTTGCTCAACTGTAAGAGAACACCCTGAAGAAAGAAAAAATCATTCTGTTTTGCCCTCAGATACTCAAACATTGTCTTGTCTTCATTGACCTTGAAGTATTTTCCAGTGAAGAAATGCATCCTGTGAAAGGCAGGATGGGTTTAGGCTAGAATTGCTGTTCTTACTTTATATTCACCAGGGTCTTTGTGCCAGGAACCTTACTGAGTTTCTGGAGGTGCATATTGGTGAGGGAGGCTGCAGGGGAGGGCTGATGGCAGAAAGTGCAGAGGCACCGCTCCCCTCAAGCAGCCCCCACAGCTTTCGGGTGCAGCCGCATGCCAACGGCGTCGGCTGTGGCAGCACAGAGATGCGACGCTGCCTGGGCATAGCCACAAGGCCGCCACACTCGCCAGGCTGGCACCCGAGTCCTTTCCCACACACACTCCTCAGCCCTGGAGAAAATCAGCCAGTGACTACTTTTGTCCTGTGAAAAGGCTTAACCTTGTCTCAATATTCCTAAGAGTCAAAAAAATTGGCCATTACTAAAACCCTCATCACCTCCCAGGCTGGTAATTTGCTCCTTGCAGTTCACTCTGGGTACAGCAGCCAAGGATCCTTTGAAAGCAGTATTTAGAGGCAGTTTTGCAGTGGATTGCATTGTTTCTCAGGCTATGGTAAAATGCTGTTGCAGTGCTACCAGCACACAAAGTAGGCAGAATCCCTGCAGCATTTGGTTTCTTTCTTCAAGCTACATTTTAGCTTCCACTTGAAAGGAAGAAGGGAAAGCCTAACTTTTTGGGTTGCAGTACAAGATAGGGTCAAAGGCTGAAAAGCAACAAAACAATAAAAACACTGAGTGAATGATTTTTTTATATCCTGCTTTTCTCCTTCTAAAGTGATCTCAGGATTTTGAAGGCTTGACTCAGGGTTTTTAAATGTCTCAGACTATCGGTATGCCTGTTTTAGCTCATACTACAAGACAATATTTTTAAATAAATAAATGCTAACCTTACATCTTCTGTAACTTCAGGAGAGCTCCACCGCTGCCACTGTCAAGTGTTCACCTAAAACATTGGCCCTGAGCACTTGGTAGCTTCCCTTTTCACCGGTTTGTGCCAAATTGCTGTCCTGTCCTGGAGACCTTCAGGAATTTCTCTTTGCTCCTAACCCTAGAAAAAACATGGAAAAGATTGATATATCTGCCCAATAATTGTGGCATGTGAAGCACATTCTGGTTTTTGGCGGAAACCACACCTATCTTCGCTGGGCTCAGGTGTACAATTCTCTTCCAGCCTTTGGGTTGTCTTTTGGACTTTGTTAAATTACTGGCTGAAACCCAGGAAATAATGCTATCAGACAAGCAGTATGATGAGGGCAATCCCCAGTGTCTGTCCTGTGGGGTGGTGGATGGCAGTTTCCTCAGTCACCTGCAGGAGGCAATGACACATTTGACACTCAAGGTCCTCATTAGCACAGATTTTTGCTTGAAGGTACACCCCGTGGCACCATAAAAGGGATGCAGCAGTTGAGAAACTGTAACGATTCAGTTTGTAGACTGAAAGAAGATGGAAAAACAAATCCTCTAAAAGGTTTACTAATGAAAATACGCTTTCATTTTGATACAAAGGGACTCAAAAGTATTTGGAGCAAATGGAGTGCTCGGAAGGTCATTGGTAGGGTACCACATGCACGAACAGTTTTCTGCAATGAACCYGAAAGATTAGGCCCAGTCTACAGGAGAAAGGTGAACCTTTCACCCCATGTAGTGCTTTGAAATGAAGAGGTTAAAAAGGTGTAGGCTCTGTGGATGCCCAGCTTGGCTCTCTGTGTCTGGAGGGCTCCTTGTGCATGACACCACTACAGCACAGCTTTCTGCTCTTACCCACACACCTAGGACCTCCACCCCATCAGGCTTTTCCAGTGTCACCAGTGCTTTCCTTCTGCATCCCTCCAGTGGTTTCTCATTTCATTGCACACCAGCCCCTTACAGCTTATCCCCTCTTCCCTCCCGCTCCACCCTATAGGTACAGGTTCCCACCTCCAGGCAGCAACTGGGTGCTGCTTTCCATAAAACACTTGTTCAAACAGCCACTTCAAATGTTGCCCCCTGCTTGGAGGGGCTCTCTGTAAGCCACGCATCTTCATTTTTCTTAGAATATTCTCTTTTGTGGAAGAACTACAAAAAATCTTGGCTGTCACCATGAAGAGTTTCTTGATGTTTTCTTGTGTCCCTGTCTCTGCGTACCTCTGTTTCATGCCCTTTACATGCCCTGTGAACTCTTTGCATTTCTGACTCGTGTTCTCCTTGATCTCGGTACACAACAGCATCCCAGGCCTGTTTACAGTGACAGAAATAATAAATACCAGCAAAGAACCCGTTCTAAGCTGAAGAGGAAGGACCAAGGATAGCACTGCCTTAGCAAAAATGGTTTACGTTAGAAAGGCAGCTGCCACGTGTAAATAAGGCTTTTTGGGGGGGGGTCACAAGTTTTCCCTCATGTGACTGTGCATGCACTGTTGCCACATCTCCTCCCTTAGCTGGACAAAAATCTCGGCTTTCTGTTGAAAGTATGATGTTCATCTGGACTGCATGTTCTCCTTCACTCTGAGACTGCCTCTTGCAAAGAGACACATTCTGCTCAGGCTGTTGAACCCTTGTCTCATTCCTATGGATCCATCCCTTTTGCAGGTCTGTGTCTGCACAAATACATTAATATGACAGTGACTCCATTAACACAGCAATTGCTTGGAATCTGTTAGCATTTCATTATAAATCTGATTTTTGACAGATTTATAACCAGACTGTAGAAATTAACTGCTGGAGGAAATGTGCCATTTAGTCTCAACATGAACACATTTTATTTTTCTACATGGTTGTATTTTTTCTTACCAGACTTCTTTTAGAGGCTAGAAAAATAACCTTATGCTTGTTTTAATGTACTTCTTTTAAAGTGAAAAAAACTCCAACCTTTTCATAAACATTTAAAAACTGTCTGGCACAGTGACACATGTTTATTGCATAGTCCTCTCTGATGTTTCTTGAGAACAGGTACTGATTAGATGACACTTACTGTATCAGCACATTAAAATATAACTTCACTGAAGAAGTAACAGCTGAATAAAATAAGGTTAGCAAGCAAATAAAATAACGTGCCAGAACAAACAGTGCCATTGATAGATGGAAGGTAGTCCTTCCTATTGCAACAAATATACTACCATTCATTTTTACAAAACCGAGTTGATAGCAGATATTAATTAAGGACAGCATGCCATTCCCTTTGCAGTAACCTGAAGTTTTGCCACAGAGCTTTGCCAGTGAGCCCAAGGTGAAGTACTGCACCCCTTTTAATGCAGATGGTGGCAGAAGTCGCAGGAGTGAGGGCGGAGGAGGGAGAGCAGGCTCGCAGGACTGGCTCTGGGTGTAAGCACTTGCTCCTCCGCACTCGCGACTGCCGTCCACAGCAGTTCACAGAGGCCCTGGGCAGGGGCGGCAGTCATCGCAGGCAGGTTTCACTGGGGACACACTGAGCTGGCGCCGGCTAATGCGGCTGCTCCTGACACGTCACAACATCCTTTGAAGCCTGTTGGAGTCAGTCCCAGCAGGACTACAGCCCACAGTTCGAAAAATCCTTTCAAGCTAGACAACCTGAAATCTTTCAGTTTTGCCCCACTAATCATGTTTTCTAGGCCATTCTTCTTTGCCTTTTTACTGACACGAGTATGTTTTCCCTGACTACTATTTCACACACACTTATTTTCAAACAGCACTATAAATAGTAACAGTTTCCAGGCTGGAAATTAGGGAGGGAAATGAGAAAAGGCTCCCTTACTGCAGAAAGCACTGTCTTTGATAGGAATTTCAAGTGCTTTGATAGTTTGCTATAAAAGGACCCTGCTTACAGAGTCCAAAGGACCTTGCTACAAGCAGAGCACCTAATAATGTCTCTCTCCACCACTCTCCTCTGGAGAGAGAAATTCCAAGCAGGGAAGTGGTAACTCTGTTCTTCAGAAAAGGTGGGTCCCATGGCTGTGCTGGTGGATAGCAGAGTGGAAATTTCCGTGTCCATCCACCCGGAGAAAGTTTTTCTCCTTGGTCTTAGTGAGCAACTCCAAAACAGGACAGGAGGCTGGATCCTCCAGCAGAGCCTGCATAAGAGACCCAGCAGCTCTGTCTAACAGTTTCTCATACCTTTTTCCGAGGGGAACGGTCCATTTCAAAGGTAAGGAATAGGTTTTAACAGCAGGACAGTAAGCCTTTCTTCTTTTCTACCAGTTGTATCTCAAAACTTGTTTTGAATTGTAAATCACCTTTAAAAAAAAAAAAAAATCCAAGGCCTTGGAAATCTCTGCTGGAATACAAATATCGAAGTAAATTGACGAATAAATGTGGGCTTCAGTGCATTAGGAAGGAAGCTGTCTTCGATAAGCATTCTTGTTCTTTACTTATCTCCCATATCTGCCAGTCTTATTGGGGGTCCTTTCTTGTAATGCTTTCTTAACATAGATATCAATGAGATACTTGGCAACCTGTGAGCAACCCTTTGTGTTTTCTGAGAGAAGTTGCCTTTGCCGTATCTTTGACTCAGAAATGGAGGTATATTTCTGTACTAGTCTGTGTTTCAAAGGGTGTCCCAAGAGCCACCGTTAACATGGGAAGAGCCAATCTCTGCTACTCTGCTTTTCCTCACCACCCAGGGACCTCAGGCTGGTTAGAGACTGAGCTGTAGTTGCCGCAGGGCCAGCACATCCCTTTCATGCCCCAAGTTTCCAGTGGCTTCTTCTCATGGCCACCCCCATGAAGCAGAAGGCCACTGGGAAAGCAACAGATAGTCTTCTGTTCTTTGGGGATGGGGGCAGGGGGAGGCGATGTGCCTTTAATGATTTTGAAGATGTACTTCAAAATCAATGAAAACTTGTTTCATTGTGGAATTAGTAAACTAGTAAATGTTTTTCACTGCAGAGTATGCAATAGGAGACAGATTAATGCATGCCCAGGAATCCTGGACTAGACATTTAGAATTATTCAAGGGAAGGTTGCAGACACAGCTTCCTCTTGCAAACTTATTTAATGTGGGGTATTTCAGTGGGCAAGCTTTGCTTTCAACCAGGCTAAACACTTAAGGCACCGTGCTGAAATCCATTCTACTTCACAAAAACTTTTTAAAGACACCAAGGAAAAACATGGAAGTGAATGTGACTATAAATTAAGCAGGTACTTGAGTGCTATCTTGAATTTGTGTGGGCTTATATGCTCAGTTTTAAGTATGTTCTTGCTGAAATGCTTTCCTGAAGTAGGGTTCCTGACAAGGATTATCATGTTGACTTTATATGAAACATCATTTGTAATAGAAAGCTTGCATGCTTCCTTTCATAAGCTGCTGAATAGTCTTTACTATCCCTGCATCTCTGTGAGCAGATGGCATTAAAGAAGTGATTTTGCACTTATCTGCAGAAGTATAATTGGATACTTGAAATTAATAAGAAAAATCCCTCAGAGGAAAGAGGAACAAGAACAGATTTTGACTGACCATGTTATAATGGGATGAAGTATTTCAATACTCAATGTGATAACACAGTAGTTATGTCAGCATCACTACGTACCCATCAAGGCAAACTTGATGGTACCAGGTGGAACCTGTAATAGAATCCTCTGCCACAGTAACTTTCAGGAGCTGTAAGACAACCTTGCTACCTGAGCTGAGACTAACCTGCAGCTAATAAGAGTTAGATTTTTTATTATTATTTATTTTAGTAATTGAATGTGGGTTACAGCACCGGTGAACCACATGATCAACCCTCACAGAAAGCATCAGACATGGACTGGAGAAGGGAAAAAATCCAGATTTTGCATCCTGAGGCAGGGAGAGCACCGTAAGCACAGCTGTACTTGCTGCCTCAGGGAACTTACTGCCACACCAAACCTGCAGTTGGATTTGGGCAGCTGGCAGGGCCCTAGGATAGTGTAAGGATTTCTCTCTGGAGGGTTCCTTGAAGGACAGCAATCTGTCTTCATAATCCTCGTAGTCTTTGTGTGTTTGTCCTTTCAGTTCTGTCAAGGATCTTTCTTCCCCTTTTTTTTAAATTAGAAGTCTTTTTAAGTTAAAACTGTTAAGTACAGGTTTTTGCTGTATGCAGAAATGATGCTGTTTGCATTAGGGTGCTCCCCATGCTGCCTTGCAGAATCAGCGCATTTGCGACTTGAGAAAAGAGCCCAAGTTCTCCGCTTTACTAGCTCAAGTCTGGTCCTCCTGCCAGGAGGGAGGTTTCCAGCTAGGTCCCATCAGTCACCTCTCCAGGCTATAATGCAGCTGCAGATGGTGCAATAGGCCCTGTCTCATTGATTAGGCAGGGTCATGACACCAACAGGAAAACCTGACCTGCCCAGTGGTTTGGTGCTATCAGTTCTCCTGGGGTTGGTATCTACGCCCTGGCATGCAGAAGAAGATGGCTTTTCACCTGTCCAACAGCTGATTTGTCTTCTTTATGCATTGGGTCACCTAGCTGTGCACTGGAGGAGGAACTGGACTCTCTGGGCAGCTCTTGCTTCATGAAGCTTCACATCCTCTTTTAAGTCTCCTTTACAGTTTCAAGGGCCTGCTCTGCATCTGCACTGATGGTCCTTCCCCAGCAGTGTGAAGAGACCTTTCAGGACTCTGTGGAGGAGCTGTGAGATACACAGGAACAAGCTCCCCTGTGACAGAGCGCATCTTACCGAATGTATTACACGTTGTTTTGCATGGGCTCTGCCCCTGTTACAAAATTCCAGCCCAATGAGTTATTTACCTTACCTTGCTGCACAGCAAGCATGGAAAAGAGCAGGGTGCAGCCTCTGAAGCAAGGTGAGCCAGGAATCCTTTCCTACAGTTTATTTGGCCACCCAGCCTTTTCCCATGGTGGGATCTTCTCCAGAGCAGCAAAGGACTCCACATTGGATAAAGTTCACTAAATCACGGCAGTTGCATGCAGCTCCTTATCTGCTGTCTGCTTTAATCTAAGGCCTGTAAGTTTTCAGACCCTCCCACCCATTCCTGGCATTTTTAAGTTTGATTGAGAGTCCCTCAATAGTAAAGGCACTTCCCTATCTTGCTGTCAGTTTAGCGTTCCTGGGCTTAGACCTGTTTTTCCCGCACTGGTTCCATCTATGCATATTTCCTCTGCACCCCCTTTCTTTTCTTTTTTTGCTGCCCCTCCCCACCACACACACATTTTTCCTCTTGGGACCCTCTGGCCTGTCACTGCCTTGTGTTTTGCCATTCACGTCTCCCCTCACTGGCTGGGGAGTGTTTTCTAAAGGCACTTGCAGACCTTTTGCAGACGCTTATCACATCACCCTAAAGTGAAAGCTGACATCGTTCGTGGCAATGGGAAAGTATGCCTTGTCTCAAAGCCCAGTTTCAACCAGGTGTCTCCATGCACCACTGCACTCTTCCACAACCCACGTTACCCCCCTTTTTCTGAAAACTGTAGTTGTTTGCAAGACGTAATTGCATTTCCTCACTAACAACCCATGAGCTGTGTGTGTCTCTGCCCATCTTTCCTCCCATCTCGAAGTTAAATGAAGCAAACAAAAACTGTTGCCGGTCGGGCCGTCTTTAGCATGTGTCACCTCTCGACCCTCCGTGGTGAGCCAGATGCTGTGCAGGTCTCTCAGTCGCGCGCCTGCCAACTGGGTCAGTCTGTTGGCCTATCAGGGAGGAAGCGATCGGGTGGTGCAGTGAGCTGAAGCGTCTGTCTTCTGTTTTTCTTTTTCTTTTTTTTTTTTTTTTTTTGCTTTCCTTTGCTTTGCTAAGGTTGGATTTGTGAGGGGAAACCGCCGCTGAGTCCGTGTTGTAGGGGGAAGAGGGACACGCTGCCTTAGTTCAGCAAGAGTTTATGTGCTCTCAATCTTTCCTGAAGTTTCTATCTTGCAGACCCAGCAATTTCCTGTTTCCTTCTTGCTGGCCCTGATCTTCACAGAGATAGTGCCAAAGTGAGAAAGCATTGTCTTAGGGCCAGGGAGTAATTCCACTGACTTGCAAGCACTTAAATCCAGCTGCTGGCAAAACAGCAGGCTCCTTAAATGATCTCCTGTGAAGGTCCCAGGAATCTGTTACGCTGCATGTTATTTGTAAAGACAGAGGCTGAAAAAGTTTTATAGCTAGACTGAACAGCCAGTTTAGTGTATTACATCACCAAAGCAATGTGAAAAATTCTGAGCAGCCCCATGAAATAGACCGTAAATGCCTCCTATAGAGATTTGGGATTTTTTTTCCTGTGAGGTTTATTTGTTGGTGCTGGTAGGTTTTTTAAACCTTTGGTATGTTCAGAGCTACATGGATGCAGTTTCAGCTCTGGAACCCTGAAGGACATGAAACACGTCCTTCTACACACCTGGTAAAATGGAAATTCTTGTCTGTTCAGAAAGGGGCTAGTTTTTGATTGCTCTCAGGTTTTGGCTTCTGTTCTCCCTGAAGGTACCCATATAGCTTTTGCTGCCCACAGTTATGCTGGAACCAGCAGTTCTCCTCATTCAGTGCAGTACAGAAATGCCAGGGTTTTCTGCAGTCACAAGCACTTTGCAAGTCGGGCTCATCGGGGAAGCCAGAGTGAGTTGAAGAGGCTCAGTACTCAGTGGGAAGAAAATGTAGATGGTTTAACTGAGGCATAGAGGGATTAAGTGCTACAGCCAAGGTTACGTGGGAAATCAATCTACCCTGCAGGTCAGGGCTGGACGTCTTTAAACTGCCCATCAGCAAGTCAAGAGGGAATTGGATTGTGCTTTTAAAGAAATGAATGAGCTTCAAGTGAGGGAATGTGAGTTAGTAAAGCTGACTTTCTTCTGGGGGCACACACTTCGTCACCCCAAAGCTCACTTGTGTGCGCTCTCTCTCCCCCTCCTTCTCTCCCTCTGTCCCTCCCTCACTCCGTGCAGGTCCCTTCCTCTTCCATTGGCATGAACTGCAAGTAGGCTTTGCTCAAGCCTTAGTCTCAGAAAACAGTGATAAGCAGAAGTATTTGTTCTGTTCCTCCCCAGTAATTTACTCTTTTTGTTCACAAAAGGAGACTGGAAAGGCCTCCACCTGCAGTCCAATAAGGTGACATATTTGCATCCCGTAAGTGGCCTTCCAGTGAGAATGGCAAACCTTCCTTTGTGCTGCAGCTGCCACTTGACTTTGTCTCCATTGAGTCATAAGCATCTCACTAGTCACCTTGCACGACTTTGAGCGTGTCCTCTGATTTTACACCAGCTTTGCAGAAACTCAATTCAAAGAGGCATGGATACTATTCTGTTTAGGTTGCGAAGCCCTTCCCTTCGAGTCTGTACTCAGAGATGCCTTAGGGCTCCTCTCAGCAGACTGCCTCACCTGTACAGGTCCTGGGAGTCCTGCTGCTGTAGCCACTGAACTTCAGAGGGTTTTTTGGAAAGCAAGAGAAAGAAAGAGAATGCATTTTTTTGTTTCAGGACAAAAAAGGGTCAGAGGTTCCCCAGGTAAGCTCAGAATTACATGAAGTTGTGTCTGCTTGATATGAAATGATCCTAAGGTAGTTTTACAGCAGTAATTCACATTTTAGAGAGTAGTTCTTGAAAGATGCAATAGCTCCTATTTTTCTTCTTGTTAACGGCTTTAGGCAGTTCCCGTAGATGGGAGCAGATCTCATTGTTTTTCAGTGGCATGTGAATATTTGCGTTAGTGGGGACTTTGTTCATGCTGCCTGCAGTTGCTTTTTTAAGTGTGGTGTTTCTGCATTTAGGGAAGAAAAAAAAAAAAAAGGTGGAGTATGCAGTGTTTTCAGATGTTCTCTCATGCATGATATTTTCAAATTTCATTACAGCATGTAATTTAGTCCTTTCAGTAAGCTATCTTTATCAGCTTTTCTATCTTGTGCTTGTATAGCTGAAGAAAACACTACAGAACAGAAAGGAGGTACGAATTTTGACTAGGTGAATAAAGAACAATGCACAGATACGTGGTCTACAGCTGTGCTTTACCTCACCACTGCTGGTCATTGCCACTCTACATCCTCCAAGCCCATGTCTGCTAGAGATGTATGGAAAGGCAGTGTTTTGGGGCTAGTTATGGGCTGTATGAAATGGGCTCTGATGAACACCTGCTCCCAAACACCACATTTCTTCCGTTACGTGGCTTTAAGTGAAACCCAAAACCATAGTTAGTGTTTCTTGTATTTAATTTGCAAAATAGACTTACAGTGCATACACTGAATACTGGCCATATGCCATAAAAACTATGCATCCTTTGCAAAGAAAAACTAGTCTCAGAATTAACTCACTGGAGTTTTTTCCTCCTCTCACTGCATGGAGTTACAAAGCTCAGGCAGATTGGGACTACGGTGCCAGTGGATCAGTAATGCAGAGAAAATTCTCGCGCAAGATTTATACAACAGTTTTGAACATGCGGTGCCAAAAACATGGGTAGAGGCACTCCTCACAAATATGTGTAAAGCCCTTGTACCATGAGATTTCTCTGAGAGCTGCAGATTATTCCCATCTCTAGTAATCAGTTCAGAGCAATTGCTGCTATCCAAAGCTCACTTACATCAGCTGGGAAATAACTGTTACTTTGAAACTCCACAGTGATCTGCTTTTGATTGAGCTGCTGCTTAAAGAGAAAGCAGTAAGCAAGACAATAAAAACAATTATAGATAGCTACAAGCCCACTTGCTACTATATCTGCCGTCATAATTCAATTTAAAACATTCCATTAGCCAGCAGGGTAGCAAAATGTTTTTTTGTCAGAAATGCTGCAGACAATATTGCTTTTTTTCCCTTCCAAATTAATGCATTAGCTTTCTGAGCTCGAGGACATCCTCAGAGTGCTTGTCTCACTTGCCAGTTGAAGTCTTTTAATGAGGTAAAAGGACACAATGGTGGATAGGCTATCAGCAGGGATAAGCTTAATAATGAGTTTACCTGTTAAGACTCACAAAGGCTTCAAAATGTGCACTACTATATAGATGGGATTCACTCACCACGTTTGTCACATCTTAGGTCTTGGTATGCCATAGCCTGTCATGTGAGGCATCTCCTTTGGGCTAATAATCCGGGCGCCTTTCAAGCCCGTGAAGAAGGAAAGGCTCTTCCACAAGGCAAATCTCCCCATCCTAAGATTCGTGTCAAGGATGGTGGTCAACCGACTGACATCAAGCATAGACGACCCTTCACTGCTGAGCTGATGGCAATCTGTTGGCCAGCCTTTTGTCAACATTGGGTGCAAAGTCCCGTTTGAACCAGTGCTAGCTGAAAGAGTGTCAGACTACTCTTAAAACATGACCCCTTTTCCTGCCTCTAGACAAGGCATAAATTTACCCTGGTYTGAGAGGTTATAAATCATGCTTTGAGGGGCCAGGAGAAAGGAATGTGTTATTACGAGGAATTAGTACTCCATGTTTGCATTTCATTAGCACTTAGAGGCCCCAGTCAAGATCAGGATCTGGGGAGATGTGACACAATGGGTGGGTRCAACAGTGAGAAGCAGGAGGGAGCTTGAGTTTTGGAAGAGGTCATAGGAGGGCTTTTCCTGGCCCGTCAGAGGAGGGCAGCCCATGCAAGCAAGGCATCATGGAAGAAGGAGAAAGAAGCTGGCATGCTGGTGATTAATGGCAAAGGCAAACAGGATTTTGATGGAGTAAAAGGGGGGACTTAAATATCCCAGTCACTATCTCATGTCTCATTGAAACAAGATCGCTAAAGCCACTCTGAAAATGGTGCCAGTCAAGGTGGCCCATTCTCCCAAGTGCTGAGTGTTAAAAATGCAGTTTTACTTGGAAGATGATGGGAAACACATGAAAAACAAATGTGACAGGGACTTCTTCATCCTTACTCTCAGAAAGAAGAACTCAAAATGTATAAATGGTATTTGCTGATAGCCAATCTGCTAAAAGCATGTTTTCTTTGGATTCAATGTGTGCAGCAAATGGTAGAATGTCACGCATCGCCTACTATAAACATGCCCCTTGGGTGCCTTCATGTTAAAAAAGGCTGTGAGTATCAGACAATTTTTGAGTAGGTGCTTGCAGCTTTCTAGTCAACTCCAGTGGAATCAGTCAACAGATAAAAGCATTGTTCCACCTCAGGGTAGAAGCTATCTTTCAGAAACAAAGATATTGGGATTTGTTCAGCACTGTAACAAAATTTCTTACTTCTGTATATGTGGAGATGGCTAAACAAAAACCATGCAGGAATCTTCCCCACTTTTTACAGATGACACATGGTCACTTCAGTTTGTTTTAGCCATTTAAAAATTAGGGGCATATTCTCAAGAGCTTAAGCTTGCTCTGCAGTCAATGTAGGGAGACAGATACCATCAGAGGGGCTGTTTATCCCACCCATTGTGGGAATAAGTTGAGCTGCTTTCTGTGGGYGGTGGAGAGCGCCTTACAACTAAACGATTCAGTGTTAGGCAGATGAAATCAAGTGAAATTAATAACCTGAATGACTTGCCAGAGGTCACATAGCCCATCAGTGGCACCGTTCCTGTGCTGGGTATTGACTGGTGTCCAGGCTTCAAGCATACCTACCCTGTTTTGACTGAATTTAGAGCAAAACTTATCCAAACTAGGGGGCAACCAGAGATTGTAGTTTGGGTCTGCAGCTGCAGCCTAGCAGGTACATGCCTGACTTAYGTTTAACTCAGCTCACGGAGGTGGTTTTGCAGGCACAGAGCAGCATGAGGAGCTGAGGACGTAATAAGGCCTCCCCATCATCCCTGGTAGCTAGTTTAGGGCAACCTCAGGTAGATTCACCTTACACTAGTAGTCACCAGCAATGACTACAGTGGGGACTTTTTGAGCAGTGTCTCTCCTACAGTACTGCTCCCTTCGGTCAGAGCAGTATCATTTCCTTGACAGACACTGCATGGGCAAATCCTAAGGCTGGGATTTCTGGCAGCCTCTCTTAAAGGTTGCTAATTAAACCCTGCTCCGGCCTTCTCCAGGTATTCCCTAAACGCAGCAGAGAGTAAGCTAAGAAACACTGCAGGCACAATGGTACTTCCATTTAATAGCAATTTAGACACCTAATGGTGTGTAGCAGCATTGGTGGCCCAAAACTGTTGATACTTCATGTAGATGCTAGGAGATGCTAGGTTGGCCTCTGGATCAAAGACTCTTGTGGACGCAAGGGTGGCAATCGTATACGCATAGGAAGGGACAATGCCTCCAGCCCCCCTGCCCTCTCCCTTCCTACAGAGTCGAACCAGAGCAGCCACAGCTCTCGTTTATGAGCAGGGAAAAAGGCATTCAGCGTTCAGCTGGTCACCCTCTCCCCTGGGAAGAAGGTGGTGGCTGGACCGAGGGGTTCAGTCCCAAGGGATTGAATCAGCACAGGGCCTCAGGTTAAGCTCCACTGAAAAACAGCTACTTCAAGGCAATGCCAGGAATAAACCTCATCCAGGGCCTCATTTTATTGGGCAGTATATCAGCAGTCTGTAATGACTGTCACACCCCAAAATCACTTGAATGCAATTAATGCAATATAAGTAACTGCACATAAACTAGAAAATTCACRTTTTTAATGAAATACATGATTGTTGCAGAAATTTAAGGTGACTTGATGGACAGGTCTAGTGAAATCCTCCCTTCCTCCCAGGCTGGGTGTGGGGTAGCGTATCTCTGAGGTATGCATTTAAACTCCACTCCCTGTGTCAATCAACAAAATACACGGTCAGGTAATTAGTGCTTATGGTAGCAGCAGATAGAGAGCTCAGAGGACTTGCCAGATCCTCCCTGGCTTTACTTCTTCCCTCACATACAAGTACATTTACTAGTCAGGAAGAAAAACTGAGCCATTCTGATCTGTATTTTCACTCTTGTCTTTTCCAGCCACTTCCACATCTACAACTGGGACAAGTCATCTCACAAAATGTGACATAAAGCAGAAAGCCTTCTGTGTAAATGGGGGAGAGTGTTACATGGTTAAAGACCTCCCAAACCCCCCAAGATACCTGTGCAGGTAAGAAATCCTATTTGCTTACTTTGGTGGAGCCACCAGGTTCCAGAACTGCTTTTTCTTTAAAGGAGCACCTGAACAACAACTTCTCCTGTACTTGCGGCATTAGCTATTTCTTCATTTTTAAGTAGGTGGATGTGAAAATAACCTACCAAGAATGACCTCTGTGTTCTATATATGAGGCATAACAGAGGCTAACCAAGAAATCTTTCCACGTGATACTGGCATAGCAAGCCCCATTGGTGTTTACATGGCATGAAGTAATACAACTTGAGCCTTATGTTAGAAATAATGAAACAGATACTGTAAACTAAATACACTGCAAATAGCAAAAAAAGGTGTGTGGATACTGCATTGGCTAAGTACCCTTTATACAGGACAAACTGGTTATTTTTATTGTCTGCTGTAGTAACGGAACACTTTCTGATGAGACTGGATTCACAACTGGAGTTTTTGCTGTTGTGTTTAATTGCTTAAAAAACAATGAATGTCATGGTAATCAGTGGAGGTTACTATTTCATGTGAGGATCTGGATTCAGGAAGTCATATAAGTATGAGCTTAGTTTTAAGGGTGTGCTTGTGCACCTTTCTCAAGTCCTGGCCTGTGCTGTATCGGGCTGTTGCAATAGTTCATTACGTTGGAGAACATCCATGAAGAGCTACAGCACTGGAGTTCACCTCCTGCCTGGTAGCGCATCATGCAGCATTCACCTCTGCAGCTGAACTAGTCAAAGTGAGTTTACTGCTTCTCTCTGGCTTGAGAGGGAACTCAGCATTGAAACCTTGGGAAACGTCCTTGGGACCTAGCAGGACTGAGCGGAAAGGGGGCACTTTTGTGAGGGTATTGCTGTTTTTCAGACAGACAAGAGACAGTTGTCAGTAAAGACTGTCGTCTGCTGTGACTGCATAGATCTTCAGTCTTCTAGGACTAAAAATCAAACAACGCTAATTGTAAAGATGACTCTGGTGGGTGAGTTAGGTGAAGGTCTATGATGCTTTCATTAGGCCAGGAAGGCACAGACTGCTTGTCTCTGCTGATAATTTAAAAAAAAAAAAAAACACACACCCAAAAAAACCCACAAACACCAAACCCCACAATGTTCTGCTTTACTTGTGAGTTTTCTTTTTTTGTAGAAAGATATTACCTGCACTTTATGAACTTTGTTTTGCTTTGTTTTTTCACAGATTGCTCTGTTGCYGAAAGTGATGAATATTTCATTGATTTTAGAATCATTTTTAGCTAAAGTGACTATGGAAAAGTTACTGGCTCTGGTGGGCTGGATTCTTTTTTGAGAGAGAGAGAGAGAAAGATTTGTGTTAAATTTACATGATTATTAAACAGCAGCACAAGATGAGCAGTTTGCTATGACTCTCCAGGGCATGTATGGGAGCCTACCTGCCTGTTTCAACTTCCTATCCAAACACTGCTCAGAAAACTCCAGGGCAGCAGAGCTGAGCATCTAGCAGACTTGCTAATAATTAGCATTGTCTTGACAGTTTCAGAGGTATCCCATTTTCACTGGTATGGGGACTTTTTTTTTTTTAAATTCAGAGATCTGACTGTGTTTGTTCTTTGATGTTATAGATTGGCTAATTTTTTAATTAAATGTCTTGGAGACACTTGAATGAAGTGGGGATTTTTTTCCCTCTTGTAGACAAGAAATAACTTTTAATTCTGGGGCTGGAGTTGAAAGAAAAGGCAATTCCCAAATTTGGCAGATGTGCCTCTCTCTGGGTGGCCCAAGACCTATTTGGAAAAAGCATCAGAGCTGTAAAATCAGAGAGGGTGAATCTCATTTACAGTAAGGCAGTGGAAAAGGATTCTTATCCTGAGGACAGTCAGGGCCACGGCTATTTTGCAGGGCCTTTTGCTATGCCCTCTAATACTTGCCAGAACTGAAACTTTATGTTGTGTAGCAAAACAGGACGCAATACAGCCACATAAGAAATGAAAGTGTGAGTACTTGAAAGTGGGTGTACTGGGAAATTGAAGAGACAAAATATGGTTCTCTTCTTATTTCATTAAAAATACAGATGTCTACTTTTAATTCCAGTATTCCAGTGTTAATTAAAATAAGTATCTAAGCAGTACACATTGCCTTCATTGTTCTGAGAAAATAAATCTTCCCCCAGAACATGCCTGTGGAAACAGAATGCTTGAAATATGGTACTTGCTCTTCATATTTCTGCCTCAGTAGCAAGTTCACATTTTTCCATATGGTCCATCTGTTGAGAGCAAAAACAAAATTTCTAAAGCATGAGCCATATCATTCTAAATTGGTTTTATCCCTAACCAAAAAAACATGACTCAGATTCACAACAACCATGGAATTTTCCAAGTGATATCTCTGGTTTTGTAAACCCCCTATTCTATTAAAAAAAAGGAGCTCCTAAATCCATCTTCTGTTAAAATCTAGCTCTGTATTAAAAAAAAAAAAAAAGTGTTCTGTAAAATACATAGTATAATGATCCAGACTGGATCAGATCTTGCTCTCATGGATACTGGTGTGAACTCTGAGAAAATTCCCTGCTTTCAAGAGGTAACCATGTGAAATACTCAAGAAATGTGTGAAGACTTAGTAATGCATTGTACAGCTACATCTATGGTAGCATGTATATTCCCTACATGTATTTTAATTATGGCCCCAAACTGAACAAAACAATCTCAAAATATGCAAGATGAAAAAGGAGGCTTTGAGACTACTTAAATAAACTAGTGTATAAAATTTTCAGAAGTCTCATAGGAACAAATGAGTCACATTTTGAAAACATCATAGACTTTGGAAGCCTGGACATT
Source organism: Phoebastria nigripes (assembly GCA_035582835.1). Lineage (NCBI taxonomy): Eukaryota > Metazoa > Chordata > Aves > Procellariiformes > Diomedeidae > Phoebastria > Phoebastria nigripes. The sequence goes on along the minus strand of JAYKAV010002914.1, from coordinate 194,806 downwards.
ACTGGCTTCCTGTGAGGCTGAGGTTCCTAAGTCATTTCTGTTCAGTAGGAAATGTGTCCCCAAGTTCACTGAAGACAAAAAATCAGATAGTTGCTTCAATAAATACAAAATTAAGACCAGAATTCCTAGCGTTTGCTTCTYACTTGAAGAAAAATCTATATGAATATAATATCTGTCACGCTTTTAGAGTGTTCTTTTGAAGTATCCTACCATGAAGGCCTTGCTGGTCTGACTAATTGATTCCTTACTCGCAGAGATCATCTTTTCTAGTGCTTTTGTTGTTACTGAAGAAATGAATTTACGTCCGAATCTCACTGGATGAAAATAATGCTTCTCTCTAACAGAACAATGCTGCTTCTTTTCTTAACAGCAAAAGGGTGAATTATGTACTTTTTAATGATATAGCCATTTTCTATATCCGTCTTCATGTAAAGGCCTTGGTGGAATAGAAATTGACAGAAGGTTCTTGAAAACAGCAAAAAGAGAAAATTTGTTTCCATGATGCTAGCAAAAGTTCCAGAGACATTCATTCAACAGGCAGGATAGAAATACTAGTTCTGACATAGGCTATGAAATGGATTACTAAACATGGACGTGTACTGTACTTCCCATGAAAAAAAACATTCTCCCACAATGCATTTGCTTATAGGCAGTGGATGAAATGGAAATGTGAGGTCCTGATCCATTCAGCCATTCCTCTCCTGCCGAAAAAGTTTGATGATATGCATTCAATGTTCTGAGAAGTGCCTTCCGAACGCATGCAAATACTGCTCTACTTGCAACTACTGTGTGTAGAGTAAAAAAGCAATTATTTTAGTATATGTGGTTTAATATTGTGGTTTCACCCAGTTAATACAATAAATAAATGGGCCAAGTAGCCTTTTTTTTAGGCAGAAAGGAAATTATAAGGCTCTCGCAGCACAAATGTTTACTTGTTGCCCCAAGTTGCTTGACTCCAACTTTTGCTAGTGTCATGAAAGAAAATGGTACATGGGTAATGAACTAGAAAAGAAAGACACAACAAGAAATAACATCTGGAAACTTTGAGTAGGACAAGATGTTTTGGAAACAACACCATCTCAAGCTGTTTGTAAAAGCACAGTCTACAGTAAACAGCCTGCCAAACAGCACTGGAAACAGTGCTGCACTGCATATCTGAGCAATAAAATGCCTTTAGCATTCACACATAATCATAAGCGGACAGGCTCATCTCAGCTCTCGTCTTGGCTGGCCCACCCTGGGCCTGTTCTCAGCGGCAGGTGCTGCAGTCCATTTGCTGACGATGGTTTCAGAGCGAGTATAAACACACCTGAACTGTTTTCAGCGCCATCGCAACAGGGCTGACCCTGCTCGGTCTGGAAGTGATTTCAGCACTGTCTGTACCACTGCTCAAGTTGTTTTCGTCACCTCCACAGCTGCACCAACATCTGAAAACAAGCACAGATGGAGCAAGCAACCACCACTGGCCAGTGGCAGGAGCAAAGCCTGAGGCTTTTAATCAGCAGCATCTTCTTTGGGATTGTGTAGGATTGAGCCTGACGAACAAGATGTAGAGGTGTTTGTGAAATGAAAGCCAATGCAGGTGTGAATGCCAGCTTTCAAGGGACAGGTGTTCAACAAGATCACCATAGTGCAAAATAAAACTGAAATCATGGGGGTAAAACATTTTTGCTCTCATTCAGTAACACAGATCAAAGGCATTTTGCCTTCTATCAAAGGCGCAAAAAAGTATTCTATCATGCCCAGCAATATCACCTTTTCATGATAGAGTTATCCTTGTTGCATTTTTCTCAGCTGAATATATCTGTGGAGACTGGGATCTCTCCACACTGGGTACTTATCAAAAGATGTGACCTTGACTCTGAAGAACATAAACTCCCTTCTTTAATAAACAAATATATCATTACAGCAAATCAGCTCCAAAGAATCATCTGCAGATCCTCCAAATATACCTTTATTATACAAAAATCATTCCTGCATGGTTTATTTGAACGAGATACTAGTGTTTATGCCTGACACTGGTCCTCTGCCAAAGGACTTTTCTGGAAGTCCCACTTGTACGAGGGCAGCATCCCTGACCCTTAGGGCTAGAGGCAATTGTGAAAGAGTGGAATTTAAAAAATCAGGACAGCTTTCAATGCATGTGAAACTCAGATGGATAGAAGAAGTGGAGGATTGTTCTGAACAACATGCATTTGCAAATAAGAAGGCCCCTCAGCCCCTGGCGAGTAAATGATGAAGCAGTTTAAAAAGGAGGCTAGCACCAGACTGGCAGCAGGAGAAAAAGAGGGTGAGATTCTTGCACCATGGCAAACTCATGGAGAGTATCAGAAAGACAGGCAATGCAAGTGAGATGTCTTCAAGGAAGCAGGTATCAGGTAATTTCAGGTTCCATGCTGAGTAAGAGTGGATGGAAGAAGGAGGAGGAAAGAAGATTGGAAACTATAGATGTTTAGTGTGGTGGACAGTCATTCACACTTATGTCTGAAGCACAGGAGCCTGCATTGCTATGGTGATATTTTGGAAGCATATGGCTGAGCTCTGCCCCGAAATGGAGAATAAAGGTGAAGGAAGAATTGACAGCCAGCAGCAGAAGAAAAGACAGGCAAAGCACAGAAGAGAAATTCCTTCGCTATGACCAAGGGGAAAGCTGCACTGAAGTTTTCCACAGAAGAGCTTATGAACTGAAAGGGCGGACGGCTGTGGGGCTTCAAATTTTGAGAGCACCTCTGCCCTCTCATCTTACTTATTGACTGGACTGACTATTTTTCCATTTGTCAGCCATGTTGAATATATTTCCTGCCTTTGGGTTTGAGTTTGTCTTCTCACTTTTTGGAATTTTTTGGGCTTTTCTGTGATTGATGTTTTAACTATTCCCCTTCAAAGGAAACTACTGGAAGACACAACATGCCATTACAGAAATAGGGAAATCATGGTATTTTCATAGATTTTATGTGACTGGTGAAAGCAACAGTGTAAATTGCTGTTATACACTGCATTGCAAATTTAAAAAAAACTCAATCTGGTCCCTTCGTGAGGTGGAATAAGCAATGAGCTGATACACATTTTTGCTAGCCCTGATTCTTCTTTCTTTTTCAAAACAGACAAGAAAAAAGACTTCCTAGATTTTTTCTCTGGTGGATTTTTGCTGTAAATTTTGCAAAGTGTTGTCTTCTGGAAAGGTTACACTTTCTTGCCCCTTTTCTGATCATTTTTCACTATCACCTAACCAGGAGGTCACTTAATGCACTCCCATCTCCATAGGCCAGCAGATGTCAGTCTGTTAGTGCAGTGGTTTTGGTGTACTATTGCTTATCACGTTTTTGCCCTTTAGGTGCCAACCTGGATTCACTGGAGCAAGATGTACTGAAACTCTGCCCATGAAAATCCAAAACCAAGAAAGTATGTTAAAATAATCTGAACTTTGCTTTCTTCCCCAACTACAGCAACAAAATCAATAGTACTTGGTGTTTTCACAGTTCAGCTGGAACTGGCCTCTTTACACACTAATTTATGACCTGGTTCTCTAAAGTAAAATCTGTACACCATGGCTTTATTGACCTCCAAAATGTTTCTCATTTGTGTGATTTTTGATCTTTCCATCCGTTCGCAGATGCATTTGTATTGCACATACTGGCAGCTTTCTTGTTTGGGAGACTGCTGTAAAGTGCAACCCTAAAAAGCAAACTCACGGAGATGAGTGATGTACAGATCTTGTGTCCTCGCTGCCTTGTGGAAAGTGCATCCTAAAAGCAATTTGGGAATTTGGAATGGTGAATTTCTGTCTCACATCTCGAAACACGCTTTGATCTGGATTGTTTTGGTTTTGGCTGGTTTTTCAGGGGGGGATTTCTTTTCATTTCCACAGAGCAAATGAGTTGCTCTCAACATCTTGAGCCATTTTGACACGCTAAACCGAGATTCAGTTTCTGAAAGTGAACTCACCAAGTCATATCAGTTCACACTGAAGGAGCTTCTTTCTTAGCATATATTCACCTCTTCTCTTTTCTCTGTTTTTTCTCTACCATTTTTTTTTTGTTTGTTTTTCCTCTCAGGTGCCCAAATGAATTTACTGGTGATCGCTGCCAAAACTACGTAATGGCCAGCTTCTACAGTACGTCCACTACCTTTCTGTCTGTGCCGCAGTAGAAGCATGCTCAGTCGGTGCTGCTTTCTTGTTGCTGCATCTTTCCTCCAATTTTTTTTTTTTTTAATTCTGTAACTAGATTTGTTGCCTAAGGCCTAATATTGATTGTCTCTGCCTGTTGCATGAAAATGATAACAAAAAGCAATTGCAATACTCTCCTGGATTGTTTGGCATTGAGGTTATGGGGAAATGCAAGACTTAGGAACGCTGTGAAATTAACACTGAATGGTGTGATACAGACTCCCCACTGACATCAAGCAGTAAAGTGCAAAAATGACATTTTGAAAGTCTCATGTTTTATTTGCCACAAAAGCTTACGAGTGTCTATACAGGGCAGTACTCCCCCAACAAAGGGACAGGTAGCTAAACCTCTACTTGCATATGAGATTTGTATTCGGACCTACAAGTTAACGGTAATTGACATGCTTACCTCATTTCTAATGAGCACATGCCAAACAGGACCAAAGTGTCTTCGTCCTCATTGTCCAGTTTCAGGGGAAAGAGCACAGAAACAAAAAGAAAGGGGGGAGAGATGGCATAAACAATGGGGTCTGACATTTATTTGTGGGTAACAGGTGCAAGAGATCAAGTATTTCAGAGCCAGATTAATTGGCCAAAGAAATGTACCAGACAGACAGACAGACACACACACACACACACAGAGGACTCTGTCTGTGTCAGACTGCTGGTAGAATCAGTACTGCAGTCACATATCTCATAAGATTTCCCATGGAGGGATGGGTTAATTATTATTACTTGTCAGGGAGAAAAACAGAAAGTACACTGAATATTTATTTTCTCTCATTGGCTATAGCAAAGTCAAAGGTAACACATAAGAAAATTGCTTAGATCTTACATTTTAATGCGTGTGTACTATTCATAATTAATTGTCGCTGGCATCAGAATGTACTATGATCTAAGAGCAGTATTATAGGAACTATTTTTTTGATGGATTACTTGCCAGCACAGAAAGATTTCAGAGACTATAGGCTAGCTTAATTTAATTTCCATTAGTATATAGGACAAAAAGCTGTTAGCATGTGCTGGACATTTTGGAGCCTGAAGAGATGCACAGGTTTTCTCTTATACTGATGGATGAAAAATGTCCATACATAATTCATACTGCCCATCATGGAAGCTACCCATGTAAATCCCAAGGGTGCTGACTGGAGACCAGACCTTCCAGCATTCAAGTGTATTTTATGCCCTGTTTTAAAAGCTTTATTAGTGTGAGTTATTTTTTAAATGCCTCTGGTAACTGTGGATTTGAAAATTTTTATGCTGTTACAGTGTTTAAGTTTACCAAATGTTAGATTTAAATGGCCTTTTCTGTGTATTGTGGTGAAAAGTGCAGTTAAGGTTTTCTGATCTTAGAAGAATCATTTAAAAGGAGGTGGTGTAAAAATATAAGATCCATTGTTTGCTGCTGAATTTACCTTGAAAACTACGGAAGAATTGTATGATGTTGATCATGAATTCATTTTCCTACCCAGAAAAAGAAAAAAAAAAAAAAAAAGAGGTTTAGGTGGGTTTTCCTTCATTAGTTTTTCAGTTTCCTAACTCTGGTTGGGATTTTAAAGGAATCTTTGGGCAGTAGGCACCAGACTGAGATTTTCTGAAGTTGCCTCCATGGAAAAGGCATAGATGTCCTTGCCTTGCTGCAAGAGTTACGCTCAGCTGTAAGTACTTAAGCTGGTCCAGCCTTCCTCTCCTTGAAATGCACTGGCAGGAGAGCACACCACTACTTACCACAGGCTACTCTGAGAGCCTCAGGCAATGGCTATGAGACTCTGGCACTTCTGCCTACCCTGCATCTGTAGTATAACATCAGGTTTCTTAAACTGCTACAAATCTTAAAATGACATTTTTGGAAAGGGTCCAGTGAGGGTACATTTATATTTAACCAAAAAAAATCAATGAAGAAGTATTTATATGACTTTTTATTATTACACCCAATGCAGACCAGAGCATACAATTAAAAAAGGGGCTTAGAATGAGAGTTATCTTCAGGCAAATGTTGCATTTGGGGCTTAAAGCCAAGCTCCTATTTTGTACCAAGTGTTGCAGGTGATTAACTTAGCTCTGTAGATGCAGCTTTTGCAAAGTATAGAGCAAATCGGGATGTTAAACAACGTAAGTGCCAGCAGGAAACAAAAGTGTAAATGTGAACTATACAGTGCTATCTAATTTTACGTGCTTTCAGAAGGGTCTTTCTTCATTTGGAAAGAAAGGGTTGATGGGGTTCCACGCCAAGTGTGCCTACTGATGAGCTGTTACTATCTTAAGGCTCTGTATTTGGCTGTTGAGAAAAAGTTAGCTTCAGAAATCTGCCCTAGAGCTGGTATTTGTAAGAGTTACAAGCTTTGCTGAGGGCCTTCTGCAAGATCAAAACAAGGCCAGTGCTGAGTACTCTGGAAATCCCCCGTCCCAACAGAGTGCAAGGCTAACTGGCTTATCTTGGCAGTGGTTTGGTTAGCCCTGGAGGATTCAGTTCTCATGGTGCACTAGAAATAGTTTGAAAAGGGACACAGGAAATTAGGTGGATCTCCATTTTAAGAAAATTATTCCATAGAAACGTCTTTCCTTTCTGTCAGTGGAAATGTGAGCATAACTGGGAATGGATGTGAGGGAGACTACTGGAAAGCATATGTTTAGGCCGACTGTCCCTTGGCTTCCAGCTTTGCAAACGCACCAAACCGTACGACAACCTGTTGTGGCTGAGAGGTGATGGCTTGTTAGATTCCCCACTGTCACAGTTACCTCCAGCACTGCAGCTATGCAGTTTTTCCCCTTCAACTGCTGCTTACTGCCCCTGCAGACCAAGGGAAGCTAAAGAACAAACGGTGCTAGTTTTGCTCATCTCTGGAGTCTGGCTGGCAGACCCTGTAATGTCCTTTGCTTGAGGACAGCAGTCACAGCTGCTACCAGGTGTTTTGCCCAATACCCTGGCTTTCTGCTGCGGCGGTTTTGACCTTGGGAGTCATGGTCCACCATTGGTCCATAAGACACCAGAAGGTGGTCCACAAAAGTGTTGCAAAAATACATCCATTCCATGCAGATATATTTGCTGTATTTTCCCTTGAAGGCAAGGAAGCAAGGCAAATGGAGGAAAATAAAGGTAATGAATTAACATTAAAAGTTTTGGCTAATTTTTGTGTAGCTATGCATGAGAACTCTTATAGCAACACTGTGCAGAATGATCCCTGGGGTAAGCAACGCTGGCAGAGCCTCGGATTAATAGAAAGTTGAGGAAACTTCTTTAGAGCATTATCACAGGTAAACTCTTTGTCCTCCCAAACTCCCCAGATGGGCCAAGGACCCCACCGAAAGGGCCAACTGACTTGCTTACTTCACTAGTTAACAGTTATATACATATTGTGAATATAGAACAACTTGTGGGGCATGCTGTGAGCCGTCTCCGGCATGAATTGAATGTGGTCCCTGCCTTCCTGAAGGCAAGTGTTTCAGCATGGGACACCAGTTTGTGTCCATTTCAGCTCTGCCATCCRTGGTGAGCAAGAGGGACAGTATCAAGAGGGGCTGAGGGAAATTTCTGTTTAGATGACAGCCCCTGTCTCATATTGTCAAGATGAGCCTGGCTGAGAAATTAAAGGGGGGAAGAGTTGAGTAAAGCTATGATATTCTAGAGGGATGACCAAAACTGCTGTTACTCTGTAACAGCCTTGATTTTTCAGTCTTTCCACATAAACTACAGATCTTCAAAAGTCCATTTTTCAGCAATTCTACTAGCTCAGTATTTCTCAAATTCCATATATTTCTCAAGTGGTCACATCTGTATGAGGGTACTAGACAATCTTACCTGAAATTTTCATTTTCCAAAGCCTTTCAGCACCCTAAATTGTATTCTTTATGTGCTGAGACCAAAACTCCTAAATGATACAGATTTGAAAATGTCATTGTCCGTCTTCTGCTCAAGGTTAAAGAAGACAGTTTTTCACTATAAACTTCTCAGTTAATGCTCATTAAATGCTAAAATTGCTATGACAGAATAATTAAGAAAGGACATTTTCTATACTTATGAGACTCGAGTCAGTTGTAGGATAACACTTTTACAGGAGCCATAGGTCTTAACATCCCAAGTTCAAAATTGATTTTGCAGCCTGAGTACCACTGAAATGAACCAACATTTAGGCTCCAAAGTGGATCCTAAGCCTCACAAGGAGACACGGCCTCCCAGCCCCTCAAGCAGAATTGGCTGACATGTAGGGGTTCTGCTCTGTGATAGTTTGGGGGATTTTAGTTTGTTTTCAATTCAAGTTACATGAAAAAGAAACTTTTTTAGAATTTCTTATTACCCACAGAACACATTTAATAAGAAAACTAAACAATGACTTAAAAACATGGCACCTTGATGCTTCAGAGGTGAAATGAGACCTTTTTGCTGCTGCATGCAGTTGATCCAAATGGGTCCTTCCCTTGTCAGGTGCAAGGTCTCCACACAAATCTGCAACTGTGCCCACCCCTCACTGGGCAGCACCATGTCCCCAGGCTACCCACCCACCTAACTCTATAGAGTAGCCACCCCAAAATCTTGGGTGCCCAGCAGCTGTGGCACACCACTCATGAACACAGCATGCAGTCCTGGAGGACCTGTTCCAGCATTTCCAGGCATCATACTCTTGTTCTGTAGACGCTGGACCCCAGCATGCTACAATATATCCAATGAGTTGTAGTTGTAAGTCAGTTTTTCTGAAAAAAAAAAAAAAAAACCTGCATCCCAAGCATCTTTTCTTCCAATACTGCCCCCACAAAAATCACATCCAGAATGAAAACTGGGTTGTTAAAAATAATTAATTGTATTTCTTCTTAGAGCACCTGGACAAATATTCAATAGAAACAACATCGCATGTAAAAAGTATGCAACAATATTGGGTTAAATAGGAAAAGATCAAAAACAATGACATGTTTATAAAATGAGAAGTGTTGGGATATTCTGCTTTCTTTTAGTCAGGTCTAGGCAATGTAGCTAGGAATACCAAAGATAAATAAGAGCTCTATGACATCTAGGTTTGAATAAGCAGTGCATGTTTTTTCAGCATGTTTTCTTGTTAGGGCCTTCAGCCAGAATATATTCCCATTTCAAGTACCAACTTCCCATTGAATTATTTGAAATAGAAACTGCATGATATGACTGACTTCCCCTAAAATCAAATTACATCCAGGCTAGGCGTCTCACCTATAAGCAAACATAAATATAGCAATATATATGCATGGGCATGTCATTCATTTTACTGAAGACTTAACCAAGCTTTCTATGCAACTAATGTATATCGTTAGCAGTGTTCATGTAGGCATGTAATACTGGCTCTTTAAGAAGAGACCTGGATGGATTCCAACTTAATTAACCCTTAAAATGTTAATGATTCACAGAAGAGAATTGGCATTCCCCATGTGTACAAACTACATAAATAATCCATTTGGTCAGAAAATTAGGATTGGATTTAAATTTCACAGCACACAAGGACAAAGAAAGTGAGAGCTACCACAGTTGTGGTGTTGGCCCTGTGGGAAGGGTCTCCTAGGGTCCCTGCCAGCGGGAAACCTGTGTTCCTCCTCACTCCCGGCTGCTGTGGCCTGGGGGTGCTAATTTAGGCATGTGATCCATCTAAATGGCATCAGCCCCTGCACCCCAGGGTGCATCCAGCCGGCCAGCGGGTGATTCTGCTGAGGCAGCGCAGCCCAAAGGCAGGGGAAAAGGGGTTGGCTTCTCATTTTCCAGAAATGAGAGCCCTGCCGCAGTCAGTTTGCAAAGCTGAGAAGGGCTCCCACTGCTGAGCAAACAGTCCCAGCCACCTCCAGGTCGCAATCCACAAGAGCAAGGAGCCGCATACCGGGGACAGGAGCAGGGCCAGGAGGGAGGGCAATGCACGACCCATTTGCAGGGGGATGCCGCCCCTTGCAAAGCATCCCTGTGCTCTAATGGTCCCATCTGAAAACAATCAGCCATTTCACATGGCATCCTCAGGCCATAGCCCCCTTCATCTCAGTAAGATCTTTAAGGGTTAATGGTTCCTGCTGCGTTCCCTGCACTGTGGCTATTCAGATCCCCTATACGTATTTTGGTGTGTAACCCTTGCAGAAGGTCTGGTCACGTAGCTTACAGAGATGCACTTCAGCACTGCCCACGTAACCACACACCCCTTTGTCCTGTTTCATGTGCAGACACAGAATAGCCGTAATTCTCATATGTGATTTATTTTTGAGTACAGTGTATTGCTCTTTTCTGAAACTTTTTCCTTTTTCTTTCTTTTTTTGTCAACTTTCTGCATTGGCAGAGCATCTTGGGATTGAATTTATGGGTATGGACCAATCATTCGTTTTAGCCTGCAGATTTTAGCGCCTGAGAGATAAACCCCTTTTCATTTTTTTTCTCCACCTCCCCTTTTCAATTCCTAACCAATTTCTTTATGCTTTAGAAGGGATCATACAGCTATAACAACAACCCTTGTCAAAATGTTAGCGGAGATCAGCTCACTAAAATGGTAATAGTGATAGGATATTCCAGACCTAAGGAGTTCTAGGAATTTCTGAAGTAATCATAACATACTGTACATTCATTTTTCTGCTGTGTAATTTTGACTAGTTTTGACATTTGCTTTTGCTAAGTTCTTCTAGGGTTGATGGATTTTGGAAACACTGTAAGCATTAAGCAAAATGACTAACTAGTCTATAAAAAAAGATAAGCTGTTATAGCCACTTAAAATTCTGCAAATTTACAGTTTTGAGCTCTGGTTTCCAAGTAAAGTTTTATGTCTAAACCCACAGCTAGGTATGTAAATCAGATGCATATACATATGTGTAAATGATATGCATATATACATCCATTTCTAGGTCTGTAAATTAGAAATGAACTGAAAGTTCTTTAGGAACTTAAGTAGAGGTTTACAGCTAGACTCCAGATCCTCAAGTCAGCAAATATATTCAATATTTCTAATACCAAACTCATATTGCACCCAACCAAGAACATTGGCAGTGGGTACTATTTTTACACTTCAGCTTAAATATAATAGAAATAGATCTTATCAGTCCTCTTCATGAATAGACTGTACTTATCTGACTGATTTAGTAATCAGGGGTACAAATAATGCATCTCTTGAATAGGCTAACTTGGAATTCAGGTCAGTTTTAGTTCGGAATCCCCTAAAATGGTTGGCAAATGAGAAGAACCAGCCAGTGATGCTTTTCACACAGTTTTAGTTCATGTTCTTATTAAAAATGCCCCCACAAAATGTCATTAGCTTAAGCTGTGAACTGTGGAAAACCCATTACAAGTCCAAATTTTAAAAATCTCTCACAACCCAGCTTATTGTTATTATTATTATCACAAGATAATATTAATTCTCACTCATAAGTAGTAGATTGTAGTAGAAGATACATGGCTACATTAACATATGAGGAATTAAATTAAAATCCTTTAAAAAACTGACTTGCAAATTTTGCTTTATATATGAAATTACATCAGCGGAACCACCTCTTAGAATGAAATTCTTTTAAAAATCCCCAGAGACCTGTAAGAAGAAAAACTCTAAAACAGAGAAAATTTAAGACCATATATATCATCAATTATGTATAAATTAGGGTGATGTGAAATTAATTGCATAATGTGCATGTTCGAAAGGCTGCACATAGAGGGATTTAATATCTTGACTTAAGTCTCACGTTGATTTGATTTTCCTGGCATTCTGCAGGGGGAAAAAAAATGTATTCAAATGATTTTTAATACTTAACAGGCTAAAACCTTCTCTAAACTCTCACTGCACTTACATTTCTCTACGGACTTTTCCCCAAAGCTGCTATTAATTTTTTTCAAGCTAGTTTGATGAGCGCTGCAAACACAGCACGTGTTATTTGGCTGGACGTCATTAACTGGCTCTGTAAATGTTAACACTGGTCAGAGAGAGAGGGCAGTTTTGGGGCGAGACCCGGTATAACTGCAAGTGCCCCGCGGGAGTTCAGTCCCTGCTTCACAAAACTCTTCTGGCCTTAAACAGAGAGGCCAAGGCTCGTCCTCGAGGCACCACACTGCCTGCAGAGCCATGGCCAGGATCCCCGGCCCGGCCTGGCCGCCAGCATCCCCTGCCACCCGCAGCGGTCCCCACGGGACACCCAGGCGTCCCCCCGTTGGCCCCTGCTGTCCCAGGCAGGGAGAGCCTGTCAGCCAGGAGAAGGGCCAGGTTTACATGGGAGCTTGCTGGTTTGCTGGGCAAGACATGCCCGGACGCGTGTGCCTTCCCAGGCAGCCATTCCCCCCATTGCTTGAGCAAGGGCACGGCGGCGCCGCCATTCACGCACACCATGTCAAGCTGGATCGTCCTAAGGGCCTCGTTTCAAGAGCACGGGAGGGAATCAAGGCAGTGAAAGYAGACCCAGAGATTCACCTCTCCATGCCCCTCAAGACCTACAGTCCCAGCAGACATGCTGGTGCGAGGAGCGTTGCTCAGGGCTGCACCCACAGCCCTGCTCCCTCGCTACGCCCCCCTCCCCTGCAGTGGGTGAGAGCCCAGGAGCATCCAACACACAAGCAACAAGCCTCAACCCACTGGCAGCCTTAGCAAGGCCATCACCGGCCAGCCGCCCAGCTCATTTGCAACAGCCTCAGCCTGGAGTAAACCTCCTGGTGTCAGTGCAATTTTTCCCTGAGTATAAACAACCAAGCAGAGTTTCCACTGTTAATTAATCTTCCTCCTCCTCTCCCTTCCCCTCCAAGAAAAACGGGTTGATATGTCCTTATTCATTTTGCTTTCACAAGCTAACAGCTGACAGCATGACCAAAAAAAAAAAAAAAAAAAGAATAATTCAAAGCATTTCAAATTTGCCCCTAAATTGCTTAGCGCAATTCTCCTGTTTCCTGTGACATCCTTGTAATACACCATTTCCATGGCTAACTAATAAGCGCTTTCAGAAGGGGCAAAAATGGGAAGGGGGTCAAGTGCCACTAACTAGCCTAGGCGAGGAGTTATGCTGTATGAGAAATCCCTTCACACTCTGCTTCAGCCTTTTTGTTTTGTCCCCAAGCATTTCTTCACTCTGTTTTTTCCAGTTTCAAGCATGCTGTGCCAGGCCTGCAGCTGACCTCTCAACCCTTTAACCTTGTCTTTCCCTGTATTTCACCTTCCTCTTTTTCTCTTTGTCCTGTTTTGGTTTGGTTTGGAGTTTCAGCCCTTTCTTCCTTCCCTTTTTTGACTTTCTCTTGGAGTTATATTTTTGTTTTCTTTAATACATTTTTGCAGCATCTTAGTTTTACCAAACTCACTTCTTCCCCTCCTCCTCCCCCCTTGTTAATAATCAGTGCTATTAATTTTGTCTGACAGTGCTCATGACCTGTTTGCTGGTGTTTTGGTTTACAGTGGGTTTGGCTTGTAGGACAAATTTGTTCCATGGTAAGATGCATTGTATCAGAGAAATCAAGATTTCTTTTTGCTTTGTGGTTTGTTGCATGGAATATTTGCCATTTGCCCACAGCAGCATTAAAACTAAACTAGACAAGCCTGTGAAACACATTGGAGGAATGACTGCTCCCTCTTCAGTAGGGAGCATTTTCTCCTGAACTGGTATGGCATTTGTGACGGCACACCATTTAAGTGTCTGAGCTTGGACAGAGACTCATGGCACATGTGAGGGACCATTATGCATCTCTGTACCTCCTGGTGAATTGCCTCACAGACCTTTTATGTACATAAATATAAGTCCCTTCCAGCAGAAATAATGCTGGCATTTATCCCAAAGGTAGTGCGGAGCTATGCAGCTTTTATTCATTCATTTATTTTTAATCACCTGCTGGTATTCCAACTGTGGTCAATATTGCAGTCTGACCTAAGGCCACCCTCTGGTCTGGGTCCTCCAGGGCAAGTTTTCTGGACTGTCTGCTTGGTCAAAAATAAGACTTGAGAAAAGCTGGACACCCATTTTTTTCCTAAAAGCAGGAATGCAAATCCGCATCTGTAAAGCGTCAACACAGAACGCACCTCTGTTTCAGCACTCCTTACATGATGTTTCCCCGGCACAGCACGCAGCGATGCTCTCTGCCAAGCATGAGCAAGGCTGGAATGCATGGGTAGCTCCAACCCAAACATTACCAGTGCTACTAACGTCTTTATAATAGTGAAATATCTCTGATGAACGAGATCGGTAACAAGCTGTCATCACTGAGCAAGCTGCCACTCTAGATAGAGCTGTTCCTTCGTTGAACAAAAGAGATGCAAGTAGAAACCCAGCATTTCTCTGATACAAGGCACTGCTGGTTGTTGATATTGCTGTGGTTTTGGAGGAGCACTGGAGAAAGAGTCTGAATTTTATGACCAGAGCTCAAAACTTGTCTTCATTTCCATTGGTGGTATAATTACAAGCCAAGCTCATGTCTCAAATGTAGAAGGATATTTTGAAATCTCTCCTGTAAAGACAACTGAGGTATAAATTGACATGGGGGCAGAGGGACATTGGATATGAAAACAATCCAAAAAAGATAATAAGAAAATAAATTTCTCTTAAGGCCCGTAAAATTGGCGTTCATTCCAGCTGTCTTTGCAGAGTAAAACTTCCAAAGCGTTTGCAAATTCATGTTATTACCTTAGTGCATTGCATTTTTATTTCCAGCGAATGCTGAGTGTTTGTCAATTGTGAAGTTGTTTCTTAGATATTATTCTTGTTGACTTAACAACAAAAAAAAAGATTACTTTTGACTGTAATTGTACGGATGATCACTCGTCCCCAGTACTGTGTTAAGAGCTTATGGTGTAGTCCTGTTCTCCTTGCGGTCAGTAATGAGTGTGCCTGAAGTGCGGTGGCTGTGTTTCGGTGTGGCTGTGTCAATCTGTGCAGTGGTTTGTAGCATGCCAGCTGTTGACTGTGTACTTCTTGCCTAGCCATCCTCCATGTTGTGACCTTCTCTGTTTTTGTCCCTTTCTAGAAGCTGAGGAACTGTACCAGAAACGGGTGCTGACCATAACTGGCATTTGCATTGCTCTTCTAGTAGTTGGCATCATGTGTGTGGTGGCCTACTGCAAAACCAAGTAAACTTTTCTCTTCTTTTTTTATATCTGTGGTTGTTGGTCAGGGCCTTCCCAGTTGACTGTAGCTTCTACTCCTCTGAGCATAAGGTTGTATCTGGGTTTCTCCAGAGCCGAGCTGAAGAGACAAACCTGTGGCCAGGGTGCTCTGGTCCAAGCCAGACGGGTGCAGGTCTCCATGTCCATCAGCAATGCAAAAATAAGACAGGTATCTGAAAGGTTTCTCACCCTTCAAATGTGACTCAAGTGAATTTCACTGACTTGCAGTTCTTTGTCTATCACCCGTTCCAGCTGGTTTCCCCAGCTGGAAAGGAACAAACCCCAACACTGGAATCATGTTGCTCTCCAGCAGTAAATTTTACATATCAGCCTAGTTTGTTTGTACTTGAGACAAGATTAACGGTGCTAAAAGTTACTAAACACCAAGGGCCAAAGAACTGAACGTGAAAGTGCTCCCAATGCAAAAGTAGGCACTTAAATGCATTCTGTGAGACTCTGTAAATTACGGGGGGTGACTCTCAAACACGCATGAGGCACTCTGGACCATAAATTACACTGAACATCAGCGGGATTTGTGCTGCCAAAACTTCTGGCTGCTCTTATAAATCTCCCCACCAAAACACAGAAAACCCTTATCATAAATCTTCCACATTTGTATAAACCTGATTTACTGTTGCAGGGCCTGATTGGCAGTTTCGTTGTTGGTTTTCCTTGTAAGCCCCACCAATAATAGATGTGTTAAAAGCGGGGGAGGAGGGGGATCATTTGCCCCCCTCGGTGAGAGTCCAGCCACACATACACGCTGCTCCCACCCACATCCTTGTGCCAGTGGTCAGTGGGAAACGACTGAAACAGTAATAAAGAATCGGATCAATTACAGCTTTTAGAAATGATAACTGGCAAGCCAGGGCAGCTAAACTATATCTTTCCTGGTCCAAAGTTCATCAAAATCAGCCAAGACATCCCCATGAATTTCAACAAACATTTAGTCAGGGTCCTGAAGTACGGTTTTCTATATAAAGAGCCCCCAGAATCCATCAGGGGTCTGGATGCTTTGTCATGGTTTGTCCCAGACGTCAGCGATCACTGCCAGCCAAAAGTGAAATGTTTTCAAACACAGCTGATGAGAGTGAAAGTGAGCTGCCAGTTCATGGGCCTCCAAATGTGGCAGTGATGCCAGACCGCATGCTCTTTCCTCCTAATAGGGGAAAACCCAGAAACGGGGCGGGGGGGGGGGGAAATCCTGGAATGGTGTTAGAACATACTAGATAAAATGTAACGGCTGAGATTTTGTTGGTCTCCTTGCAAGAGATACTGCTGGTCAAATCCTATGGCAATATCTTCTGACACTGAGTCTTAATTCAGAGGTGCTTTATTTGCAAGTAATCTACAGTAAGGGAAAGTAGTAAGTGTAGTACACATTAGCTTTCCCATTATTCTTTCTTCTCAGTTTCCTGGAGTAATTTCTTTTTTTAGTTAGTGTCCTTTTACTAGCGGACAAACGGCACACATGGAAGCATGCAAAATGCAAATACATTGATCATTGAAGGTGGGAAGTAATGCAGTTTCCTAGGGACAGATTCCCGGGCAATATGTGCCAGGATCTCAGACCCATAGATGATGAACTCAAACTCCCTCTAGAACTCACTTTCTCTATCACATCAGGGGACTCGGGTTGTCCTCAGCTCCCAAGGTCTCCAAGGTCTCATGAAAGGGGTGCTGTGAAATCAAGTTAAACCCTTGTCTGTGTTGCTTCTCAGCCCAGGCAGGTCTTTGGGTAGCTGCTCAGGTATCTCCTGGCACTGCACTCTCCATCGGCTTTAACCACCTGTGTGTCCTAAGATGATGCCTGGTTATCCTCCAAACACAAAACCCACATGGATCAGGGACTGTGTCCTGCTGAGACAGGAGCATTTCTAAGGCAGCTGTGTCTGCTTATACCGTTCACGTGGAGTGACATAAATTAAACGTCTTCCACTATCCAGGCACATACACACACAGAAAATATGTAAAATGCAGTGTGTCAGGTCATGTTTTCTTTGTCTTTAAGCTTCCCTGGCTATCAAGCTTCAACATATTTATTGTTTTCCCTCCCCCCTCCTTTTTGGAAAGCTTGGAATAGTCCCCTTGAGTTCAAAACGGGATTGAAAATGGTTAAGTCTTACACTGTCCTGCCCTGCCAAAACTATCTGCACTTCTGCATATGGCTTAGGGAATTGTGTGTATTTTAGCTCTTGCCACAGCCAAGGTCATAGGCACTCTGCAGTGTGTCGGAGCCTGCATCCTCCCTTCATTTCCCTGGATTCTGTGGCAGGATGGTGGAAGTTCTCCAGTATAATCAGACAAAACTGGGGAATATTGATAAATTAAGTCTGAAATTGAATAGCTCTTTCCCCAGTTATTTATTTTGGTGTTCTATTTAGTGCGTTCTGCATGGTCTTCACAGCGCCAGGTTTTACTATGCTGCAAGTTTTGTTACTGACAGCTTGTAATGATCTCCTGAAAAGTTCTCTTGAGGAGAGCTGGAAGGATTAGCAACTGGGGAAGGAGCAGCTGAGGACGGGGCATCCAGTAGAAGCAGCCAAGTCAGCCGGAGACCATGCCATTAGTACATGTGGTTGATGGATTGTTCTACTGAATGCATTAGCAGCCCTGGCATCCACCTGGTAATCATTAGGTTCCAAAGTTAATCTGATGTTGCTGTAACGAAACCTTCCAGAGCTGCCAGGATGGCTGCAGGCTCAGGCATACCTCACACTCTCACTCACTTTGGATTTCTGGGGCTTCCTCTGCACACTTCACTTCTTTAACACATTTATGTATTTGGAATGCACTGTTGAGGTAGGAGATGAATCCCACAAAAAAATGTGTGGCTGCCACATCACAAAGATCGTGGCACATGCCATGTTTGCCAATGGCCACAAGCAAGCCCGGAGGCGAGGCCACATCGGCTCCCTGTGGTGAATGGAGAAGCATAACCCAGTGGGCTGTCAGAAACCTGGCTGTGGCCATGGTGAGGGTGTCAAGGTGGCTGGGTTAATATCCCTCCCCCCTTCCCCCTGAGTGCAGAAAAGAGCTCCTCCTGAGACGGAGCATGGCTTAGAAATGGCTTCCCTCTTCCTCGCACTTTTTCCCATCCCTCTGTGGCCTGCTGACTCCTGGAAGGGTTCCCACACATCCTTCCCTCTGCAGGTCCCCACAGCTCCAGCTGCAATTAGACCTGCGGTCTATCAGAGTTACTCTGAGATCTTGCAGCAGTGGGGAAAGTGCTGGCAAAAAAAGTGATGTTATATTATTATCATCATCATCAACATGCTGAAAGGTGCAGCTGCTTTCCCTTTGTCTATTAAAATCGTTTCCGTGTTTCGTGCACAGGAAGCAGAGGAAAAAGTTGCATGACCGCCTTCGGCAGAGCCTGCGCTCAGAAAGGAACAATGTGATGAACATGGCCAACGGGCCGCACCACCCCAACCCGCCGCCGGATAATGTCCAGCTGGTGAACGTAGGTTTTACTGCCCGCGTTTCAGCCTAGGCTGCCAGTGCCACAGCAATGCTTACCCCGCAGCTTTTAAACTTCTACCTGCCGCAGGCTGGTGACTGAATTCTCTTGGCTTTCTCCACCCAGAAACAATTAGGGACTTTGCAAAAAATATGCAGTAAAATGAGATATGTTTCTGCAGATGGCCAGTTTACTGAGGCATGCCACAGTGCTGCAGCTGTGCCTGTGGATCTAGGACACCAAAAGCAAGAAAAGCACCTCAGAAAAAAATACTAACAGCTCTACAGCAGGGCTAAGTGACGTAGGGATCAATTTCGTCACACACACATGTCTTGCTCTTCCTACTGCCCCTGGCCTGATGGTTGGTGACTAGGGACAGCCGCCTCAGATCAGGAATGTGACATTATGAACTCAGAGGTAAAAGTCTGAATGAAGATCTCACCTAGACAGTAGCAGTTGCTGGGGAGACAGGGCTGGGGCGACAGGGCTGGGGCAGATACTCCACCAGCATTCCCCAGCCATTTGTGAGAGCAGAGCAGAGAGTTACTCTTCAACTAAACCCTTGGCCAAGCCCCTTGGCCTTAGAGGCCAGGGCTCACGCTGCCTGTAGCCGCTTCCTCCTCTCCTCCCTTTCCCAGGGAAGCCTGGTGCCCGGAGGGAACGTTGGCTTCCTGCCACCTCGAGCCATCCCCGCTTGCCTGCTCCACCATCACTGTACATATTCATGACAGCTCATTGCAGGGGTGAGCCCTGGCTCTGCTAAGTCAATGGCAGCACTCCCATTGACCTTGGTTAAGGCCAAGACACCTTTTCAGAAGAGCTCAGCTTCCATTATTTCCCCTCAGAAGACCTAAATCCATGGTCAGATTATTAAGAGAGGGGAAACCTGGAGTTCCCACTGAGGAGAATGGAGAGTCCTACCAGCAACAGCATTGGGGGGGCTCCAGATGAAAGCTGTGCAGGAAGTTGGGCACTGCACACCTCCAGCCCCATCTCAGGAGGCTTTGGCCCATTCTGCAGATCATGCCCTGATGGAACAGGTCTGCCCTGGTGCTGCATCCATGGGCACTGAAAATAGCCGTTTCCTGCCCAGATTCTTATCCTGCAGTGAACAATTGCTACTGCTAACTACTGCTGTCTTCTCCATCGGAGAATAGTATTTTTGATGTATCTGATAGTAAAGGGGGGGGTTGCCTTTCCAGGTTTCTATCCATGAGGACTTCTCATTCCCTTGCTAAATATGTATAGAACCATAGAATATCTCAAGTTGGAAGGAACCCATAAGGATCAGCGAGTCCAACTCCCTGCTCCTCGCAGGACTACTTAAAACTAAGCCATATGACTAAAAGCATCCTCCAGATGCTCCTTGAACTCTGAAAGGCTTGGTGCCATTGGGAGCCTGTTCCAATGACCGACCACCCTCTCAGTGAAGAACCTTTTCCTCATGTCTGTTGGTTATAGCCTGATTGGGATGCAGACCTTTGCTAATTTCCTCATTTGTTTCCGCTTACTTTGAGTTTAGATGGGGTATGTATGCAGAGGTGTCCATGAATGTGCTCAAATGTGTCAGTGTGGTTTCTGCCTGTATTTAAGTGACAAATTTTGTGCTTTGGCACATGTAAAAAACTGCGGCTTGCGGGGCAGGGGGAAAGGATTGGAAATTATGTCTGAAAATGTGCTGTGAATTACAGTTTGTAAACCTGAGGTTTGTCTGGTTTTTTTCAGCAGTACGTTTCAAAAAACGTAATCTCCAGCGAGCATGTCATCGAGCGAGAAACAGAGACCTCATTTTCTACGAGCCACTACACCTCAACAACACATCACTCCGTGACAGTCACCCAGACACCCAGCCACAGGTACTGGAGGGGGAAGGCAAACAGCACCTGTAATAGCTGATCTGTTGCTGTTGCAAAACTAAAAAGATGTTTAAAAAACAAACCCAGAAAAATCTATGCTCCCTTCATAGTATTTTCATTTTAAGACTAACAATATTTGATGTCACGTCACCTAACTAATTTTCTTTCCAGGAATTTACAAAGAGCTTTATTGACTGAATGGCATTCCAATACTGTTACAGTGAATTTTAGTATATGCAAATTGCTAAATCAGTGACAGTCCTGGTGACTGGAAAGCCCTCCTTCCCTCTCCTTTTATGCACACATGCAAAATCATCTTGGTGCATGTGGATTCATACAATTCACAAAACTCTGCAGCCCCAGTTACCAACGCAAAGGTTATGCTGCACATCCCAAGCAGCAACAGAGCCCTTCCTTTCCCCTGGCCAAACTTCTGCTCATCTGCATTTGCCACCGGAGCACCCTCTCATGCTCCCCTCCCTTCTTCTCCTTTCCTGGTTGCTGCTCTCCAGCTGGAGTAATGGCCACACTGAAAGCATCCTCTCCGAAAGCCACTCGGTGCTCGTCAGCTCCTCCATGGAGAACAGCAGGCACACCAGCCCAGCAGGGCCCCGGGGCCGCCTCAATGGCATCAGCGGGCCACGGGAAGGCAACAGCTTCCTCCGGCATGCGAGAGAGACCCCTGACTCCTACCGAGACTCTCCTCACAGTGAAAGGTAGGACACACCATCTCATTGCTTTGAGCTGGCAAGGCCTGGTGTTCCCAGATGGTTTCAAAGCTTGGGAGCACAGGAGGAAACCCAACAGTGCAGCTGTTCATGTAGGGTGTACATCTCCCCATTCGTAAAGGTGGAGAGCTTGGTAGTAGTTTAAAGTCTACCAAAAGCATTTCTTCTCTTCTTGCCTCTGCTGGATTTATTCCTAATAGCCAGCAGTTCACATTTGGATAAGCCCCACTGAAGTCATTTGTCAGACATATCCATTGTAAAGTAAAAACGGGTCTTTGCCTAATTATCAGCTTCTTAGAAGAAGCTAGTGAGAAAACTGAGGGATTTTGTGAGACACAAAAGGTGGGCAGAAAGCAATGTATTGATCCATATGAGGAGGGCACTAAGAACTCCTAAGCAGTATAGGAATTCTGCCACCACCTACTTTCTGGGGGATTCCAGCTCCTAAACCTGTTATCTCCTTCAAAATTTCCCTTTACACTTTATTAAATAAAAGCAAGGAACACAAAGTGCAAGCCAAAAGAACCCAGGTCGTTATTAAATCCGGAGTAGTTAGAAATAAAGCTGTCCAGGAGTTTTCCAACAAAGTCATTTTTTCTCTGAAAAGGCCGGTTCATCAGTACCTGAGGTCTGCCTTGAAGTGCATCAGTTGCAAGAAAACTTTTACTGAAAAGGTCTTCTCAGCTTTGGGCTAGGATTTTATCTCAAGAGCATGGGATGGCCCCAGAGTAGCAAAAGAAAGACTAAGAAGAAACAAGACATTTAAAGAGAGCTTTGCTCCCAACAATCAGAGGCACAAGAAAAGGAAAACAAAGGGTTACTGGACCAGTTCTCTGAGCATTGTGAAATCACAAGGGATTTGAACTCGTGGGAAGTCCATGATGTCAAAAATGCAGCCAGGCAATCCCCAATGAGACCGAGTTGTGTCAGAGACAAACCGTCGTTTTCAGAAAAATGAATGTGCAAGTACAGCAAAGCCATTTCTGTGGTACTCCCTCTGCTACACAAAGAACAACTGCTTAGCAGCAGGATAAGGCACCATGGCTGAGGGCTCTCTGAGTAAGGCCTGTAGGACCACTAAGGATAGTGAACTGGCTTTCTCCTTATAACAAAGTTATCTGTTATTTACCATGGAATTTAATTTCAGGATATGTGGCTCACATGACATAAACAGCCATGGCCCCAATCCAGCAGAACACTTCAGCAAGATTAACTTTTAATCATACAAGTAGCCCCGTTGAAATCAGTGGGATTACTCATGTGGGTAAGAGCTCAGCATGTGTTTAAGTGCTTTGCTGGATCAGGACCTATAGCAGTAAATACCACATTGTCTCCTGCCTGGGAACTATACAGGATGCATGGCCACATGCCCGCCAACAGCAAATATTACAGCTTAGTATATTTGGGCATCTGCGTGTGAGAAGCGAAGATCATTCGCGCTGCCTTCCCGCATTGCCTGGGACACCCGGAGCATCATTCTGATATGTGCTGTTTTAGAAAGGAGCATGTGCCTTTCCATTTCCATGAGAAGACAGAAGGTATTTCATATCAGTTATTGTGTTTCTTGAGGATTGTGCTTCAGGTGAAAAGCAGCAACATTTCTGTGATAATTCACCAGGCGTTGATGGCCTAGCCTGTGCCTGAAACAACTGTGAATTTGGAATGCAGAAGATAGTTCCCTGGGCATTAAATTAGGCCTCATCTATTTTTAGCAAGCAGGAAATACATGGCAGATTATTTCTGAGATGGATTGCGTGTATGTGTGTGTTTATAAGGGGGAAAATGAGAGTTACTTGCAACTAAAAATGACTCTGAAACATAAAGGAATGTACGAGCTGACAAATTACTTCCTGAAGCCATCAAATGTTGCTGTGCTGTGAATTGGTAGATCAAGGCTGTGCTCCCTCCACCCTCCAGTCCCCCAGCTCCTTCACAATTTTGAAATGAAATAGAACAGACATTACGAGGGGTTCTTCTGCATTACCCATCCCTTTGTTGGATCCCATGTCCTGACACGTGTTTACACGAGTAGAGGACCCAAGCACCTATATTTTAGAAAGTCCTTAGCCATCTTACAGGAGAGAAGATCAAAAAACACCATCTCTGCATGAAAGGCTGGACTATATGATGAAGTTGGCAGCATGTAACTACTTAAGGCTTGTTGGCTGGCTGTGGATACACCCTGATGCCCTTTCACTGAGCCAGCATGGTTTACCTCTTGTTGGCTGTGAAGCTGGATAAATCTATTGGCTTTTAACATTCCTTTTGGGATGGGCTAGAGCTGCATGTGTTTGGCTCCTGTGCCTCAGCTTGTGGAGTGCAGCTTGTTAGCACTGCCCCATTATGGTGTGGGGGAATACACCAGAAATGTGTAAATGCACAACACCCCAGTATGAGTAACTTGACACTGATGGAAGTGTGCACAGTACGCTGAACACATTTAACTAACTTAGTGCGTTAACTGAACCAGTTTAGCTAAAATCCAGTCAAGAAGATGTACGTCCAACACTGTACCAGCTGGGGAAGTAGAAAGGCTTCAGTTTTTCAGACTGCCTATTTAAAAATGTGAAAGGGATGACAAGCTCACACATGGAAGGAAAAATAAAGAATTACTTCATTCATCCAATGCACAGACCTATTAATTGCCCTCTGCTCTCACTAGCAACCAGCTTGATTAATTCCCATGCATAATTCCAGTTTTGTTTTTCTTTCTCCTGTTCCTCAGTTGATGTAAATCAATGTGCCTCTACTGAAACCAATTTACTCTACTACACATCAGTTCAGGATCTGTCCCAGTTTCTCTTTTATCCAATAACTCTGTTTTAATCAAGTGTAATATGTGCAACTGAGTCATAGATTGGATAAGAAAGTTGGATTCAGATTTATTTTGGTAATTTCAGACTCAGATAAATAAATCACTAACGAAAAACTAAATAACTTCATCAGTCATAGCCATATAGCTTGTCTCAATGGGCCTGTGTAAGAGATAGAGCTTAGAAAGATTTTAAATTTGGACACAGATGAAATTCAGGCAGGTGATCTTAGGATAAGAACAAAAGCAAAGCCAAACTATGCAAAATGTCATGCTGGGCATTCTGCCTTTGATCAAGAGGTTTCAGGCAGATCCTCACCTGGCATGAATCCGCATGACCTCATAGCATCTCATGGAGCCCCACTGATTCAAACCAGCTGAGAGTCTCACATTTTTTGTCTTCTTCCTTTGGGACAGGCTCTGTACTGGCACCTGAGCTTCATTTTCTGAAATCACCTTTGACCACTACCCTTCCCACAGAAACTTATGAAGGAATAGGGGCAAATTTTGCAGAGCAATCATGAACACTAGGCCAGACAGTCCTCTCTGTCAGCATTTGTTCCCACATGAGAACAAATAACGCTCCATGTTTCTTTGCAGATAGACCTACCAGCCAGGGTAACTAGCACCCAAGGAGTGGAGCAGCACAAAGCTGCTGGGACGGTGCTGCAAATCCTCCTCTGACTACCCCCAGTGATTAAAAGTAGCAGAATCTGGCTCTAGATTTCGTCCAAACTTTGCTTTCCTCCTTAGCCTAAGACAGTCTGATTGCCAGAAGAGGGTGAAGCCCCAGGAGGACTGTCCCTCACTTCCCTTCCTTTCTGTCCTCCTGTCTGTTTGTGTGCACCCCAGGTTCTGGTCAAATCCTGCCGGAAGTGCAGCAGTCGTCTTCCTTTTGAGAAAACACTCACAAATGCATTTTGTTTCTGGCAGGCCCCCAGTCTCTGAAGCCCATTCCTGGATTCATTCCAGGACGTTATTCTGGCAAATAATTTACAGCATCTCCATGGCTCTTCTGAGGCTTTGCTGTGCTCCTCCTGCTCTCAAATGTTTTTGCCCAGAGTCCCAGAAGTCAGTGGTTTTGTAGGATTAATAGCAACAGGAAAGTTTCCCTGGTAGCCCTGTGTGAGGATGCTGGGGATCTTGAGGGATCCCTGCCTTTTCGTTCCCAGCCCACGTGAGCAGCTGTGTTCACATGTCACCACTGCTCCTCTGCTTGCAACCTTTCCCCATCTCGTTTCTTCAGGTATGTCTCAGCTATGACCACACCAGCTCGCATGTCACCCGTTGATTTTCACACTCCAACTTCTCCCAAGTCCCCCCCCTCCAAAATGTCACCACCGGCTTCCAGTTTGACCGTCTCTGTCCCTTCGGTGGCGGTGAGTCCTTTCATAGAAGAAGAGCGACCGCTGCTCCTGGTGACCCCACCACGGCTACGTGAGACGTATGACCACCACCTTCAGCAGTTCAACTCCTTCCACCACAATCCTGCCCACGAGAGCAACAGCCTGCCGCCAAGTCCTCTGCGGATAGTGGAGGACGAGGAGTACGAGACCACGCAGGAGTACGAACCAGCACAGGAGCCTCCAAAGAAACTCACCAACAGCCGGAGAGTCAAAAGAACAAAGCCCAACGGCCACATTACCAGCAGGGTGGAAGTGGACTCCGACACAAGCTCTGAGAGCAGCAGCTCTGAGACCGAAACCGAAGACGAAAGAATAGGCGAGGATACACCGTTCCTGAGCATACCAAACCCCATGGCGACCAGTCTGGAGCCGGCCGCTGCCTACCGGCTGGCTGAGAGCAGGACTAACCCGGCAAATCGCTTCTCCACACCGGAAGAGTTGCAAGCAAGGTTGTCCAGTGTGATAGCTAACCAAGACCCTATTGCTGTATAAAACATAAAACACATAGATTCACATGTAAAACTTTATTTTATATAATGAAGTATTCCACCTTTAAATTAAACAATTTATTTTATTTTAGCAATTCCGCTGATAGAAAACAGGAGAGGAAAAAAAAACTTTTATAAATTAAATATACGTATGTACAAATGTGTTATGTGCCATATGTAGCAATTTTTTACAGTATTTCAAAAATGGGGAAAGATATCAATGGTGCCTTTATGTTATGTTACGTTGAGAGCAAGTTTTGTACAGTTACAATGATTGCTGTCCCATAGTATTTTGCAAAACTTTCTAGCCCTCAGTTGTCCTGGCTTTTTTGTGCACTGCATTATAATGACTGGACGTATGATTTGCAAGAATTGCAGAAGTCCCTCTGGTCGCTTGTTGTAGAATCCCCAGATCAAAAAGCCCTGTAATGGCACTCCCACCCTAGCCACCCCACCAGAAAAACACACACATACACACACACACAAAGAGAAAAAAAAGAGAAAAAAAAAAAGCTGAAAAAAACAACAAAAAAATCTTTTCTTCTATAAGAAGTTTTATTTGCTTTCCGTATATGAAATGAGTTTTGTCTGCTCTCTGCCAGCCAAAAGGTTTGCTTCTTTGAGCACTGGGATAATAGTAGATCCAACAGCATGCTACTATTAATTACAGCAGGATAACAAAAAAAAAAACCAAACAAAAAAAAAGCCAACCTGCATTAAATAATGTTACTTATAGAAAGAAAGTAATACTGTGATTTTAAACCAAATATATTATTAATCAGAGGTCAGCTTGTAATCACTAGGAGCTGCCATTTCATTATTTTCCAGATATTAATTGTTCTAGTTATCCCTTAGAAAATGGGTTTAGGTTAGCTGAGGCTTTGAACCCAATACTCTATTAAAAAAAAAAGAAAAAAAAAAGAAAAAAAAAGGAAAAAAGAAAAAAAAAAGATTTATATTAGTTTAAGTTAATGGGGCAAATATAATAGCAGATATCTGTAACCAAGCAAGGAAGAGATCTAGCTGGAAAACAAATGCCACTAATAAAAGTGCAATCAGTTTTCACCTCTATTTTTTAACGTTGATTTCTAATAGATGATTTATCCTTTTATTTCCCCTCAATTTTCTCCCCTTTCTTCTCCTCCTCAGAAAGAACCCTGACAAGCTTCTAGCAATACTTTGTTAGAGTTGCTGTTGGAGTAAGGGTTACTCTTGGACACAGAAATTACTTTTAGGGAAGAACTGATTTGCTGAATGGTTAAAACGTATAGGCAAGTAGGAAGGACATAGCAGAAGCATGGAGTTCTTCTCTACTCGCCTTTATTGACTCCATTATTTGGGATGAGAGAGGCAAGGCTGATGCAAAGCCCATTTATGGAGGCAAGCACACCCTGTGGGTTACAGCCGTAGTGTGCGTGGCTATTTGATATCAGTGTTTATATAGCCAGTGATGGCCTTGAACTCTTTGACTAGTAATGAACAAGGATGCTGTCAGTGCTGGAGCAGTTGCATCCGTTCAGACAGAAGCAAATGGCCCCTTTTGCACTGAATTCCTATCAGTTTAGTCAGGGTCATTCTGCCTCTTCTCTTCTTTTGATTTTTGTTGTGTGTTCAGTTGGCACAGCATAGACTCAGGATTGATGTGGAAAACAAATGTTTTTCCTAGACTCCGGGGATTCTGAAAATGAGAACATATGTTCTACAGGTATTACTGGACTCTAAATAAGAGCCATGTCAAGAGAAAAAGAATTTCAGCCAAACTACACTCATCCTTTGGGCCACATCCTGGTCCCAGTTAAATGAAGAGAAATAAGTCAAGGAAGTTTTGTGAGATGTAAACCCGAGGAACTGAAGTCCCTACTCAGTAAATTGTTCAAGCATATGCTTATGCTAATCCCAGCAAAAGTTATCTTCAGCATGTGCTAGACTCCCAGCGCATCCAGCGCATGCATAAAGTTAAGCATGCKCTTAAGAGTTTTGCTGAACAAGGTGTCCTATTGATTTGAGACCTGAAAGCAAAGTCTAGTAAATGAAGCTGTTTATCAGGATGATGAAAATCAGTGAGTTGCTCACTGTATAAATCAACCACATCACATTAGTAAGAACATGGGTGAGTCTACCTGACCACCAGATTCAGCAGAAAAAGAACAAAAAAACCTTAGTATAGGAAGAAGATGATGACAAAGTTGCACGCTAGGATGTTGGTGGTAGAAGCAAAAGGCTAGGAAACTAGCACAGCTTTGGGCTACATGGTGGCTGAAATAGCACTGCTTATTTGAGATGTCTATGGGAGATGGCAAAGTTTGTCAAATACATACTTTCTGGACTTAAGTCCCCTTTGCCATTTTTTCCCTAGCTGGCATGTACTTGAACACACTTTGCCTTTGCAGACCAAAACAAAAGCTTTCTACAAATTCTAGATACCATACACTCATTTTCATCCCTTTAGTCATGCCTATTTATCTGCAATCCCATGCAGCAGAACATCCACCTCCCCAGTAACTCTGCAACTCAGTAGTACAGCGGGCCAGGTGGGCTTTCCTGATGCAGACCACCAGTTTCCAAAGGATTTGCACTGTTGAGTTTCCAGAGGCACTTGAAAATCTGTCCTTTCAGTAAGGTCTCTGATACTGCAATGATCTTACAGGACAGACAAGACAGAAAAAGAATGGCAGAGGAACAAGGGATTTGCCCCAAAATCACCCATCTTAGTGGCAGAATAGAGATTATAACACAGGTTTTCTGTAATCTCCTCCTGTATAGATCACCCACAAGGCCAGCTCTCATTGAAGTGTCTGTGATAGCCCAGACAGATTAATCAGGATGGAAAGGGAACTTGCCTTGAAGTGGAGTAAATTATTTGACTACTAACACTGTTATTATAGACGGCCAGTATAAAACGAAGGAGCAATTGCATGCTTGGGAGCTGTACATGTGAGATTTATTCAGTGTGGGTCTAGGGGAAAATGTCACACCTCTTCTGTTGCAGTGCCTCAAAGTCAAAGTGGTGTGCAGTCCCTGCTCCTCCTCCCCCCAGTACATATAGTAGTGTGTTATAGGGTAAGCATGAAATTAGGCTGGGGACTTCACATGGACCTAAGAACAAGAAAATACAATTGGGGATATGGCTGCCTAAGCCCTTAGGTCTTTGGGAAGAACCCAGCCTTACAGCACAATTCATGCAACAGCGAGTTACGGGAGTTGCCCTGGCTTGGCACTCACAGAAGTGAGAGCAGGACGCGGCCCCTCACCTCTGGACTTGCTTTTAGCACACTGTGAGGGTGCTCCTTGTCAGTCAAGTCCACACCCCGAAGTTAGCAAGTCTACATGGCCACAGGTTCTGCTGGCAGGCTGCAGCCAGCTCCTGCTGGCCAAGGGGCTGGAGACTGCAGCAGCACGGAGCAGAGCCAGCAAGTGCCTACGGGAAAGGCCAGCTCCCCTGTTGGGGATATTCGCTTCATTACCCGGACCTCTGAGCTAGGCAGTCCCAACACCCTTGGGCCATCACTGTGTAACCCTTGCCAACTTTTGGCTGAAAGTCATGGCAAGGAGAAACATACTTCGAAGAGGGGGGAAATACTCCAGTGGTGGCAGAGTTGTTCAGATTGTCCTGGTTTCTTTCCATGTCATTTAACTTGAGCCGTGAGTTTTCCCTGTGTATGTGTTTATATGCAGGAATTATTCCAGGATAAAAGGCTTCCTTCATGGGTGTATAGTGGAATATGTTGTGCACAACCTGGTACAGCCTGCCTGTTCAGCTGATGTAAATCATTACAGCTCCACAGAGGTTCTCATGTAACAGAGAAAAACCTACTCCCTCCTCTTGGCCCAGCTATTCCCTTCCTCACTTGAGCCACCCCAACACCCCCAGGTTTAAGAGATCAATCACTGCCTTTATCAGGGACACAGGAAAGCTCCTTCTCTTTCCAGTCCTCCAAAACAACAACGCTGCATCTCCCTGCTTCTCTCACACACATTGCAAGCAGTTTCCTGAGCATCCAGGATAGCAAACTTGTGTCCCCACAAAGGACACACTTCTCAGCCTGTTGAACACTTCTTGGCCCTGCAGTGTGGCTACTTACGATCAGCTGGGACTTACTTCTAGTAAGAAACAAAAAAAAGCACCTATGAAATGCTGCAGAGAAGGGCAGACAAAGAACATGGCCAATTATCATCACTTGTAATTCTCTATTCTATTGTAAATACATCTTGTACATACTTGGATGTTTTCATCATTTACTGTCTTTATGGATTATGTGTTAAATGAGACTCTCTTAGTTTATTGTGTAACACTGTAAATAACATAACGTCCTTTATTATTTATGCATAGGCATCTAACACACGGAGAAAGTTATCCTCATATTATTTTAAGATATATGTCAAAAATATGTTGCATTTTTCTTTTTGCTTTGAAAAAAATGTAATATATCCTCTTTTTCCCCTCTTTTCCTTTAAAAGAAAAATGAATGCTAATTTATTGTTCAGGAGAGAAAGGGGATGTAACTGAAAGGCAAACTGTTCAAAGAACATGCTATGGAAGCCACAAGCTACTGATAAACTAAAGAATTTATTATCCCAAATACAGCAATAAGTAATTGTTGATTTATTAAGGTTTTGTTATTCATTTTCAGTAAAAGAGGTGCTGGATTAAATTGTTTATGTGTTGTACTGGCCCAGCTGCTCAGCAGACTGTGTCAGGTCACTAGCCACCATCTTTCTGGATCCAAACATTGTTGTAAAGGTCTTGTTCTGTCTTTTGTGGGCCACTGTTCCCTGAGTTTTCTGACTTGTCCCTATGGAGGTCTCTGGCAGACACTCTTGTTCCCAGGTACAACATTTTTAGTTTCTTAAATTAGAATTATTAGTTTTACCCTGACCATTACTACTCAAGGTGGATGGTGGTTTGGGGGTGGGGGGCAGAAATGACACAGTCTTGGGGCTGTGAGAGCCTGCTCTACAAAAATATCACCTCACTGCTCAGTAAGAGTCAATAAAGCAAATCAGATACTAGGAATTATTAGATGACATCACCATGCCACTGTATAAATTCATGATTTGTGCAGATCTTAAAAACAATGAGTCGTCCTGATCTTCTTTCTCAGAATATAAATAGTATAATGGGGAAGGGTTTGAAGGGCAACATGGGTGAACAAATATATGGAGCCGGTGAGGTCTGGGGGACACTGAGTAGGCTGGGTCTCATTAGCCTGGAAGAAAGGACAGCTGAGGGGAGATATCACAAAGGTCTATGAAACATAATTATCTTGTAGAGGGTAGGAAAGGACTGGCTGTTCAGTACCTCTTCCAATACAAGAAACTGAGTTATCAATCAAAACTACTGGGCATCTTATTCAGAAAGATGTGGCTCTTCATGTGAGGTGTAGGGAACTTGGAGAACTCCTTGCTGCAAGAGGTTGTGGATCGTAAAAGTTTCCATGGGTTCAAGGGGGGGGTCCAGATCTTAGACAGTAATCCAATGAGAATTACTAAATCCATGGAAACCACATCAGATTTGGGAAATATCTGAACTGAAAACACGTGGAGGTTGTATAAGGTGGAAATGTCGTGTATACTTGCCCTGCTCTTACCCTTCTTCACCTATCTGCCACTCTTGGAGAGAGGGCAGGGCAGATACCTGCTGTCCTTACATGATATTAGTATGTAAAGTCATTTGCTATTGACAAGCATTAAATAAGAGGAGGAAAGCTGGGAGTGAGCAAAGGAGGGAGGAATGCAGCAAAGACATCTTGGATGTGTTTCACATCCATTTGTTCCCAGGCCTGGTGGAAATCTGACGTATGTCAGATTCTTTCCACCTACCTATAGGTACTGAATGAGATGCCAAACTGAGGAGGGATGGAGGAATAGAAGGATAGAATAATGGAGGAATGGAGGGACGGGAGAGGGAGGGAGGAAGGGAGGAAGGAAGGGAGGGAGGGACAGCTGTGGGTTTTCTGTCACCCTCCTTCCCCCATTCTCAGCACAGAGAGTGAAGACCTGGCGGGCCAGCCAGACCTCAGGACAGGTTCAGTTCCCCTCTGACAACTTCCCTGTCTTGCCATTGCATGTAGAGGGATCCTGTAGCCAGGAGTCTGGGTGCTCAGACTATTTGCCTCACCTGAACATCTTAGTTGGGTAGGGCCTTTTCACCTCAGAGCAAGACCAAGCCAGCAGCCCATTGCACAGTACTACTATTGAGGAAAGGAAGATGCTCCTCTTATCTTCCACTGCAGGCTGTTGAAACAGGAATGGGTTGCTCTGAGAAGCCAGTCTCCGCCTCAGGCACCCCCACTGGCCTTTCTTGGGTGGGAGAGGAAGGTAGAGGATTTCTGAGGCAATTAAGTACCATAAGAACAACTCAGAGTCAACAGGACTAAGGACCTCACGTCACATTTGACACAGACCAGAGTGCTTTAGGGAACACATTCTTGTGTGTCCCAAATGCCTGTCCTTGCAAAAACATTGTTGGTCACTCCATGCTGTCTTTATCCTATTGTCTCTCTCTGCCAAGCTCCTGCCTCTGCACTTCTCCACAAGGTCTGGAAGCAGGTGGCCTCAGGGAACACTACAGGAAAAGCAAGCAAACCCTTCTCCTCATTTCTGCAGCCCACAGCTGGGTATGCTCTTAGCATGCCAACTCCACCCAGTTATGAGCGCATGATTTGGATGACACATTCCCCAAGTTAGTTCCCTCTGTCTCAGCTACAGCTGATGGGAAGAAACTATATCAAATGCCTTGAGATATTGCAGCTAGTCACTGATGATTAACCTGTGTAGCCCAAGCAAAGCAACATGGACTGTGCTCAGGATATGAACCTGAGAACTCTCCTTTAGTGACAACAGACCCTTAACAATGGCACTGGGAATCCTTCAGGGCTAAATCTCATTTTGCCATTCAGAAAAAAGACACAGAGCCTTGGGGATTTCTGATCCCAGAGTGTTCCTTCTACCTGATGCTATGACCTTTTGCTGGAGTCATTACAAAGTAGCCCCTATTAGAAAAGTTCTACTGATTGCAAAATTATTCCCCATGTCTCCAGACTAAGCGTGGCAGGACAAATGTCACAAATCACTGGTATCTTCCTGATGCCTCCATTTCCACCCATCAAGACAAGGACTTAAGGGAAGTTCCACATCTCCCAGCAAGGAAGAGGTGGAACATGATCATGCCCATGCACATCTAGGAAGGCTGCCATGTCAATGGAGTTGAGGACAGTATGGCCTTCTCCACCAGCAGGTATTTAGAGCTCTGCACTTTCTAAGCATTACACCAATTGCCTGAGCCTGAGACAAAGCCATCAGTATGAACAGAATGAATTCCCCTTGAAAGCTAGACCTCACTCTCTAAGCCTCTAGGTCCAGGAGGTAACCTAGCACTGACTTTAGTTGGAAGCCGGACTTTTAACATAAATGGCAGCTGCTGAGGTTTCCATTTTGTTTCTTCCCCTTGGGGATAGCAAGAGATTTCCCTGCACTGTATGCGATGCCCTGGGAACTCAGGAGAGAGGAACCCTGGCAGCAGTGCATAGAAACCACCCGAAGTAAGGCCAGCTCTTCTGATGACAGCAACAGAGGAGGTGGCGAGGGAGTCATTGCAAGGTTACATGCTCATCAGCTGGTAGGGAGAACAGTGATAGTTAACAACTGATTAAATCATTACTCTGGTAGTGGCCAATTTGGAACCAAGCTTCAGAAGCCAAATATTGTGTGGGAGGTATTTTAACTTATCCTGCACATTACTGCAGACAATTGGGTGATGTGTTCGCTATGTGTACACACATACAGTCTCCCAATTTGCTGTAATGATTTCCTGATGTTCAGTGCATGCTCAGTGACAGGAAAGGAAAAATGCCTCAACAAGGCCATTCAGCAGCTGCAAAATTGCCTGCATCCAAGAGGAAACACCTTTTGCACAGCAGAGAGGAAAAAATGAGGTATTTGGTAAAAAATGGTATTTGACCTGTACGGCTGTGAAGAGATGCAAAGGGAATGCCTCTTGCTTTCTCAATTGGACAGGCAGCTTGCGGAGGAGCCTTCACAGGGCCACAACTGAGAAGGTACTGGCAAGGTGGAGGACTGAGGGGACTCAGACTTGGGTCAAGGGTGGCAGTGTGTCTCTTATTTCATTGAAATAATCCAAGGGACAAAGGATTCATCCCAAACAGAAATAGAGTCACTGAAGATGTCCAAGTGATGGGTCCTGGGCCCTCTGTATGTGGCAAAGAGCAAGAATCTCCAAAGAGCAATTCTTGACCCGAGTTCTGGCTCTCGTGAGGTTCCCATCTTGTGCTCCACCTTCACACCCTAAAGGCCCCAAAGCTGACGGTGAGGTGAGTCAGATCCTCCACAAAAACAGACAGTAATCTGCTGAATGTATATGAGGAGACTCAGATACCTGCACGTACAGCATCATTCCTGGAAAAAGCAATGGGAACTACTAGGGCTGTGAAAGCAGTAATCCAAAACTATAGGAAATAAAGGCCACTTACATGAGTGCCACAGTATAAATTCAGGAACCTGCAATTCAGCATCCAGTTTTAAAATCATCCCCTAGTAAAAGCTCTAGAAACAAAATAATACCATCCTAGTGATACATGAACCATTTTAATCATTTAAAAAAAGCCCTGTAATTCTGACATCTTAGCATCTGCACACATCATCTTACCATATTCAACTAAAATATGCACTATTTATCTGACAGCTAATGATTATGAAATAAAGCTCAAAGTAATAAAAATCCAAGTAAGAACTGGCAGACCACAGCTATCTTGTGTCTGTTTTATATTCAGCAGCTCAGTTGTCATGGTACTAAGTCACGCATTCTGGGTCGTATCAATGAAACAACAGAAAGGAACTCTTACACTTTAGTCCCTCTTACTTTCATTTCCAAGTGCCAACTTCCTTCAAATAGGACTTACATGGCCTGTTACAAACAGCTTTACCAAATCCAAAGAGGAAATTGTGATTACTGAAGTCCAGGTAACAGATCAGAAGTCCAGGTAACCTGAAGTCCAGGTAACCTGAAGTCCAGGTAACAGGATTGTCTTCATGGTCATTCTACCCTCAGCTCTTTCCTTTATTTGGCTGCCCGATACAGTCCAGAGCCTACCTGAATATTTCTGTGCCTCTCACAATTAGTTAACATTGCCATTCTAGGACTTCAGATGTGGCAATCGTGGTATTTTTAGTAAACTTCACTTGCTGCCTTACAACTTCATTTGGCTGACAAGCGTTCTACTGGCTCAGCAGCAAAACAGCTCTCAGCTTGGTCCCTAGGTGACTGCAATAGGTTCTCAGCTGCAGGAAAACAGCATGCTTGCTGCTCCTTCTTTGGTATTTCACCAGGATCACATCATCAACGTCAGCACTCAGCTGCAGGAGAACAGCATACTTGCTGCTCCTTCTTTGGTATTGCACCAGGATCACATCATCAATGTCAGCACATAGTTCCAGGATGTTCTTAGGAAATATTTTTGGTTCAATATCTAGAAGGGCTGAGTTTGTCTGTTTCCCACCACCTTCCCACATGCATGCACCACATCTTTCAGATTTAAGGAAACTGAAAGAGCTTTTGGGGGCGAGCGGAACAAAGGGGATGATATGAGGTTCTGTCTCAGGAGTAAGAGATAAACAGCTTTGCCATCGGGCCCATATTTAGCTTTGTTACACTCACCGAGCAAGGTATTATTCATCGCAAACTGAGGTGATGGGAAATGTGCCATACTGCCTGAGGAATATTGTGATGCTGAACCTCAGAGCAGAGGCTCAAAACCCCTTGCAGTTAAGGAGTGGCACCCAGAGACCTGGCTGACCTGGGAGCTCCAAAAGGATTTAGAGCATTGCTCTAACAAGGCGGCCATCTGAGTGCACTGCAGTGCGCCATGCCCTAGGCGTGTGTGGAGGTTTCAAAGGTCAGCCATTCTTGGCTGCAACTAGCTTTCAGGGGTGTTAAGTGCTCCCGAAGCCCTTTGGCTTCAAGTCACCTATCCAGGGCTTTCTTCCTGAAGCCAGTGAGGAGACCCAGGATCTCAGCAGTGCTCCTTCCAGCCCGGAGGGGGAGGAAACAAATGCACAGCTTGACTTTCTGTATGTTGGCCTGAAACCAGACACTGTGTCAATACCCTGCTATGACAGCTATGGTAGTGAGAATTACTTCAGAACAGAGGCATCCAGTGACTTAGAAGCTGAACAATCTCTTGCACCAAAGAGCAAATGTTTTCCCTGATTTCTTGGAGGGGTGGTGGGTGGGAGCTGAGATGATCAAGTGCAATGGAAACTTTCAGCCTGCAGGCTGGTTACAGTCCTCCAAAGCCTGGGGGCACAGACAGCACTTTGACAGTAGATGCTCTCACCTGCTGCCAACATGGACCCTCAGCTTGCTCCTGGCAGCAAACACACCGCAGGCTCTTCAGGAGAGGAGGGCGGCTGTTTTAAGCGGTGCTATTGCTTGGTGGCTGGGATTGAGACAACAAGGTCACAACCATCCTTGTACATCCAAGCAGTGACACAAGTGTCCAGTGACTGTAGTTCTGTAACCAGCTGTCCCATCCACCTGTAGATAAACATTGTACCTATGTGGCAAGAACTTGCTGGATGTTATCCGCTGCCTGTGCAAGATGTTTATTTTGCCTAAAGCATGTACCTGCACTCATCCAAATGTAAACTCTCCCAGAGGACTCACTTAGTAACTCCAAAAGGTTTGATTTCTCTGTGAAAGTCCCCAAGACTTTGCAAGCTGGAATCCCTCTAAGGGCAGAGGATATCCCCTTTGCTGCTGATAGCAAAGTAGCAGACAGCAGAGAGCCTGGCATGCACTGGGCC
This sequence comes from Phoebastria nigripes, assembly GCA_035582835.1. Taxonomy (NCBI): domain Eukaryota; kingdom Metazoa; phylum Chordata; class Aves; order Procellariiformes; family Diomedeidae; genus Phoebastria; species Phoebastria nigripes. The sequence continues at coordinate 158,022 of JAYKAV010002914.1, read as the reverse complement.
AYGTGACTACTTAGCTAGGCTTCTGTAAAGATTGTGAAGTGCAGATCAAGCACTCTGCTGTGGTAGTTAACACTGATCTACCGGCTTGGCTATGCCTATGTGAACAGTGGGAAGGTGTTCAACAGTTGACATTTACAGGAATTGCTGAGCTATCTCTATGGTCAGCCTAACTCCTGCTCTTGTACTGGGACCAGTAAATTACCCACCATCCCTCTCCCCAAGATACCTGACTCATGCAGTCCAAGTACAAAATGACCCATGTTGTCTATGCTGAATCCCGCCTCTCTGGAACAGCCTTTTGTACAATTGCATTAAACAAGAGAAATGCCTGAGGTCAGATTCTATAGGAGGGGCTTGGGGAAGTGCAAAAGCTCTGAAGTAGTTGGGCAAAGAGGATCCTTCTTATGCATCATTAATGCTTTTGTGCCTCCCCACAGAAAAAGTTGCTCGCTTTTAACGTAGAAATGAAGATAACTGGGTTAAATGCAAGAGTCTTCACCCCTACCTTTCCCAGGAGAAACTTTGCTGCTTTTCTTGGTCTTTGAAGAGTAATGACTTGCCCTGCAGGAGAAAACCGTCTACCAACGATTGTAGCCCTCATTTGCATGTGCTGATTAGCCTCAGTATCACCATAGTTTAGTTGTGCAGATGAGCACTCTGCAGCTTCTCAAAAGATAACGAATGTTCCTGCCTTCATTCACAAAGGTGCAAAGGTTTGGCAATGGCATGAATAACTGCTTTGCTAATAGCAATCACTAATGCAGTGACTGGGATTAAAAATAGGATTGCTAATGTTATTAATGTAAGTGACAGTGATAATGTCACAGTGCTGTATAGTATGTAACCTTGTTATAGCTGAAGTTTGTTACCACTAACATACTTTCAGGTTCTCTCTCAGCTAATTTGCAGGAAGTTTCAGCTGCAAATGGCGTATGTTTGGAGTACGAAATACCAATCCCATGCAATGCCCCAGTTCTTGGAAGGACCCCGGAACAAAAATGCATCTGAGCCTGGTGCCGTTAATAGAAAAGGGGAGGAAAATGTCTCAAGGCCCCTGCTGGCAGCTGAAACACAACAAAGCTGTTTGGAGTGCTCAGTAATATGGTTTGGTCTTGTTCCATGATGGCTGGTGCTCAGATGACGACTTWTAGGGTGCGTGTGAAATAGGCCATGACCAGCTTCACAGACAGGAAGCGAAGAGCATCTCTCTGCTGCTCCCATTTCCCATGGACTGCCTAGCAAGTCTGCTTGGGCATCTCCATGTGGAATAGGGCAAGAAGGTGACCAGCAGTGAGTATTTAGGACCTTTGGGGAAGGAAGGCAGGAACAGTTCAGAGGACATAACTGGAAAGGAGTGGCATAAATTTCTTGTTCATGAGAGGGAGTAAGAATTCAGCATAGCTATAACACTTAGGAACGYCCCACCCCTGTTAGGGACAGCACCACAGGCGTTTGCGCTGAATAGCTGGGAGTTGCAGCTCTGCTTTGAGCCCATGCGTGGTCCCCATTCCCCTAACACATACATGCTGCAGCCAGAGTGCAATGGCCAGGGACAGGGCAAGCGCTTTGATTATTTCACAGAAATCTTATTCTAGAGAGGCTGTGCACAACAGTCGTCTTTCTTGTTTCTCCTAAGTTAACAGGAACAGCTGCCAGGTCATCAAGAGCAAGTACTAAGAGGAGGAAGAAAACCAATAGGACTGCTGAATTATCCAGCTCCATAAGGTCGCAGACCTGTTGTTGAAGAAGCAGACAGTACTTGCTTGTCCATTGCAAACAACGGTGCACAGTGACTAGAAACAGCACACTAGAAGTTAACCCCTGTGCAAGCAGGACTGGAGGAAAATAAACGTGAAACGAATAGTGCTGTTCTGTCAGCAAGGGAGTCTGCTGCATGGCGGGGGGAGGTCTGCTTGCCTCCTGGCAAACTGAGACCCTCCCTGGCAGAAACAAAATGACAATGGATTTCTGCAATTACCAGCAGTACGCTTCCAGAAACTGAAGCCTTTCCTCATTTACTCTAAGGACAGAGGAAGAGTGACTTAACTGAGATTGGCTGGGGCATGTTTATATGGTCGTCCACCAACAAATCCCAGGCACCGTGCCAATTAGCAGGCCTGTGTGATGTCTGAATTATGCTCATTAGAGCATTCTTGTGTCCTTGCTGCTCTGACTTTTCCACACTTCTGAGTAGAAACACACTGGTCTTCCAAAACAGCCCGTAAGTGCTGAGCCTAATCCTCAGTCTGATGTTTGTCCTGGTTACTGTGTGTCTAATTCTGCCCTGGCCTCAGAGAACAAACACGCAAACTGCTAGAAAACAAAACTCCGTTTCTTACACCCAAATGGGGACAAAGTTTTGCCTTTTGGTCTTTTGCCCATCTAATTCTTCTTCTCCGACATCACAGCTTAACTCCTGGGTGGCTGCAGCCAGGGCACCTTCCCATAACGACATTGTTCCGGTCTTGCCACGCATCATCCAGCTGACGCAGCTTTTTGCTTGCAGGGGACTGAGAATTTTCTTTCTGCAGAGGGGTTAGCGGCAGATTAGGTGACGTTTTCTCCCCGCCCCACAGGACCGTGGGGGGTGGTAGGCCGGGTTTCTCTGAGGTAAGCTACCRACTTCTTGCAAGGCTCACCACTAATTACCACTTAACATTGCCAGTTTTGTTGCTTCTTCAGTTGCCACAGACTGTAGGATCAGCGCCTCAGCCCAGAGGCTCAGCTAGGCTCTCACAGACAGCCATCTCACTACAGCTATTCATAAGTGGAAAACAAATTGGTGTATACTGCTGGAGAAGACCTCTTACGCTAGCCACAYGGAAAGGAGTGTTCCACCTGAACAGGACCTGTGTGTTTCAGGTACAGGCACAGTGAAAGGTGAAGATGGACCAAAGTAGACAGGTTCTTCAGTGGCCCTGCTTGCCTCTTGGCTGTCTCTGCTGTTTTCACAGTTAACAGCCTACATTTCCCGTGTCCCCCCCAGGTACTAAACCAGTCCCTTCTCACAAGAAGGTGCCCAGCAGTATTTATGTCTGATACTAGTTGTCATAGCTATAATTACTAAAAACTGTATCTCCATTAACAATCTGACCCACGTAATGTCACAAGCTGGGGGAGGGTATCCTACAGCATTGGCACTCTATTGCCTCCCTACCTTACTCTGCACCAATGGAGCCGAAAGTCCCTTGTTCCCTGTTAGAACTTTCTGATTAAAAACATCTCTTAAAGACATACCTGCAATTTTAAGAGTTTGTCACTTGAAACTGCACTTGGAAAAGGAAATATAAAGGGCTTAATAACAGTGAAATGCATCATCTGGCTTCTTTTTTAGTTGATGGTGCTGAGTTACATTCTGGTTTCTATGCAATTGGAAGAGAAATAAAAGACACTTGTGGAAGTGGGAAATAGCCTAAGCAAGGTAAAAATCAAAAAGGTTAATTAATTTTTTTTTTTTTTGAGTCAACTTGTGCATTGAAGTGCAGCCCCTCAGAAAATAATTTTCTGGATGTGTAGACTGTTGCTGTAGGCAACAAGAGTAAGCCATAAATTTGATCAGCTTTCTGGTCTCRCTTTAATGCTGATCTATCCTACCCAGTGCTATTCATGCATTAAAAAAGCCCTGGTAGGGGGCAGGCAAAGTCAATTTCAGATTAAGAGCACTGAAGGCTAGATGAATGCAATAGGAAAGGGTTTCCAGAAGTTATGGACAAAATAAAAGGAAAACCCTGTAGCCCCTTGATTCTGTCTTATGCAGGGAGGTACCCAGTCTTTGAACAGTGTCAGATGATTAATTTTGAAATTAAAGGGATCTGGGGAAAAAATCTGTGACATCTCCAGAGTTTTACCTAGTTACCAGCTATAATAAATGTTTTCTTGTGTGTATTCTTCAAGTGGCATGGTCCCAACTACATAAATGCGGGCAGCACACATATCGAGACATGGGCTGTGCAAATGATTCAGTACTCAACCCAGTTATGCTTAGGCCATTATCAAAGGTCTGCTTGCTGCAAGGTCTCATAAAAAACGGATGTGCTAAAACGAGGCAAGAGAGACTGTGAAAGTAGCTGCTAGTCTGTTCAGTCACGTCAGCTTTCTCAGGCTGTTCTATAGCAGGCAAGAAAAATTGGTTTAAGGTCACTGACTCAGCTTCAGCCAAGGCATCTCCTCTATGACCCAGCTGGAAAGGTTGAATTCAATTATCTTCTTCAAATACGCAATTACTTATTAGACATCCGTGTTGTCCCTGGTATAAGAAGGGATGGATCTGCTTTATCCAGCTGCATGCACTGTGCTGTTTTGCATCTGCCCATACCTGCTCTCTCTCTGAGGGACTTCAGAATGAGGCACTTCAAGTGGATGGGAATATTCCCTTCCAGCCTTGAACAGAACCAGGTCTATTCAAGGCAGACTGAGTATGGCCAGCTACCCTTCTCTTCCCTTCCAGGACTGGGCCACCGGTTTATAGATGACAACACTATGTATGTCATCTGGCTCCCAGTCTACTATATTTTATGCTGGACTGCCCGTAGAGGGGTTCCTTTTAACCTCAGAGGGCTAAGTTCAAGCTCACCCAGTGGCTCAATCACACTAATGTCCTGAGCTGGTGCCTGGGAGACAAACACAGCGGGCAAGCCTGGTGACACCACACAAATGGGGCTCTGGGATGGAGAGTGTACAGTAAAGAAGTGAAAAGATAGGTGTACTGGCCAGATAGAAGACACAAAACCAAAAAGTCTCTTGTGATGTTGACAAACCAGACGGGCAAAGAAAGAGGAAAGATGCAGACATCTTGTACACCACAACATCAGGCTCAGTCGGAGTGGAGTCCGACTGGGTCACAAACTCCAGACAGTTTTATCCTGCCTTTGGGATTAGCTGTGAATACCTTGCACACTGAAGGGCTGGACTGGTGCTTGCATGCAAGGGATTAATCAAACATTGGCCATTTTGTGCAGCCCAGACTATCAGATGGAGTATGTGACCAGGGAGACAAATTTGAACTAGAGTTGCAAAGGAAATTTTTAGCTGTTCTTATTCTTCAACAAACCTATCTTTAATTCCTTCTTTCAGGATGAGATCTCTCCCAAAACTGGGCACGATCTTTGGTTTCAGGGGTACAAAAGCATCTATCTGCTTGTGTGACTAGCATTTTTATGGGTGCCTAAGAGAGTGTTAACAGAAGCACAGCTTATCTGTTTAAACTATTTCAGCAGCTAGGAAAGTGTCAGATATTTTTCAGATTAGTCCTTTTAGCAGCTGATAACATATGGGTCTGAGCTGAAATGCTATGATGTAAGCCATGCAAGAGGCCCGCAAGGCAAATTAAGCAATAACATGCTTGATGCTCTGGCATCGTAACAAACCGTGTTTCTTTCTAAGCAGTGTACAGTGGGGAGAGGTATTCCCTCCCCTTCGCTCTCCTCACATTCACCCTCAGGCACAAGATGACAGGCTCTGTGCTAAGTATCTCGGACTGCTTTGTACAGCTGAGGGTACCAGCTGTCCTCCTGGCAGCCCCCAACAGCGGGACAGAAGGGCAGCACCTGGAGGAGTGCCCTCTCCCTGTGGGTGCCTCCAGCCTGCCCCAGAGCCACTTAGGTGGGGAAAGCAGGGGCAGGGCATCCTGGAGAGACGAACTAGGGGAAGGCAAGAGAGCAGAGAGAGAAAAGGGCAGAGTGGAGTCGGGGTGAGGAGGAATAAAAGGCTGCTTTACCCCCAGACCAGTCGCACTCTTCCTGGGCACCGTCGCCTGTGGATGGATATAGGAGCAGAGATAGCGCCTGGAGCTGGACAGGACAAGGCAGCGTGGAAACCACCCGGCAGCATGGGGCAGCCCTTCTGCCCATGCACCCTCTGTCAACAACCAGAAAGCTGGGCTGGGCTGTGCTCAGCTCTGCCTGCCACCCCAGCTCTGAGTGCTGCTGTGCACATCGCTTGCTGCAGCCCAGCCAGTTTGGGAGGGGGCAGAAAAAAAGGCCAGGAAGGGTGAAACAGAGAGTAAAACACGCCTGGCCATTATGGTCTGGGACAAACAGCCACCAATGAAAGGGTAAGGGGACGGGGACCCCTCCTGGGGAGGGCTGCAGGACTCCCRCAGGCAGCAAGCAGGGGCCAACCCCAAGCCCTGCAGGAGCGTTAGCAATGCTACCTGTCCTGCTTAGCACAGGGGCAACATCTCTACTGTAAGACCCAAAACCAGGTGGTGTCTGACCTATGATTACATGGTTTTCTGCCTGAGAGGGGGTGGCTGGCAGTGCTGCAGTGGGTCCAACATCCCCTCACGACAGCCGGGGGAGCACAGGGCGATGACAGCCCACCTGCTTCCTGCCATTCCTGAGCCATGCTTCAGCTGGCATCCACCACCCTATCAAGGAGACCTGTGGTCACCCAGTAGTAACCTTGAGGTGGCCTCATCGCCACGCTGCTGCTTGGGCAATTTGCAGGGAGAGGGACAAAAGGCCCCCCCCCGCAATGGGTCACAGACCTGCCATGATGCCAGGGAGCGGTGTGGTGTGGAGGAAAGAGGCAAGACTTGTGCAGTCAGGAAGAGCCACAGTTGCACACATTGCATTGAACCTTGAGACTTCCTGAAGTCCAGCTGCATGTCCCAGTGGCAGTGCCTGCATAACTGGACTCCTGAAGCTAACCTGGTGCTTTTCCAGATTCTTGGAAATCCAGCCTGGCCTCATTAACAAAGTGCAGATACACATTGGAACACACAGAGACATATCCTGTGCTCTAATGCTGCAATGGGGAGAACTCCTATTTTTGAAATCATTATACTCCCTAGCTGAACTGCATAAAGTTCAAATAACCCTTACTGGCTGTAGTCTGGCCAGGAAACATCGACCTCTGAGGTGAGGTCATTAAAGCTGAACTTCTGGAAACTCAGAGGTGTTTAGAGAGCTTGTTAATTACTGTACTAATCCTTTAGACAATGCTGGCTCCTGGGGTTTCCGGAGCATTAGCACTTTAGCAGCAGTTGGGCCCAGATTACTCCACTCACTCCTCACAGGAGCACCTCCTGATGCAAATACTGCCAGTGTCTTCTCTAGGGCCACRCATGCAGAGGTAAGACAGTCAGAAGAGTCAGAGGGTGTCAGAAGCTGGCCCTAAGCATTTCTTGGCAGATGTAAGTCCTTTTTGTCTCATTACCACAGAGCTGACATCATGTTTGCTATGTTTATCTGACACCTATGAAGCGTCAGATGGTTCCTACCCACTGCAGAATGAGCTGCCTATTTTTTCCAAAATCATGTCCCTTCAAGCACCTTACCCCTGTAGCAAGCCAATGGGTCAGCAGAGGGACGGAGCGCCCTGGAGCCAGAACATGGTTTTAATGACAGTGTGGAAACCGAATGCCTAATCCATGAAAAATGGCTATGACAAAATATGAACAACTGAATTCATAATCATAGTAACACTGGGAACAGAGCTCAGCAAAACAGTTGTATTCTTTCAATCAGGCGAAGTAGCTGTTGCCCAGCAGCTCTCACTCTTTCCAGCTGGATACTCACATTCCCAAACACATCCTGTTGAAGGCAAGCCTTCCTTACGGGGGGGCAACTGATGCCCCTACACAGCAGAAGGAACAGCAGCGTTTTGTGGACCCATTGTTGTTAATGAACTTTGTCAGGCTGATCAATGATTTTCTAGCAAATTCAGCTGGCCATCGTTGAAAAGCAATCACAACTGATTTGTGTTACTGCATCTACAATAGCAACCCACACCAGCTACTGCTACATCATGGGCATGAGGATGCTGCTCAGCACTTCTGGCCGTCACCTTGCTTACCTGCTACTCCTTCAACTGGGCCAGGGACCTAGCACACTCAGCTAGGGTTGCTACACACATACAATTTCCTAAGGACATTCAGGCACCCAAATCTAGCTATCTAGGCACTGAGGTTTCCAGCAGTGACTGTTCGCAAAGTGGGAGCCCCAGGAGCCCTCAGTGGTGTCCCCAACTGCCCCCCAGACTACACCTGCTCCTCTGCAGGCAGCACAGAGGAAGCCAGGAGCTGAAACTGAACCCATACCCATCCTTATCGATGGGTACAGGGGCTCCTGGGTAAGACCTTACCCAAGGACTATCATTTCTCTGGCTTTGTCATTTATACAGCATGGAACATGCTGCACAAAGCATGTTGAGACAGATGCACAACTATTTATTAGCAGGGTCTGTAGCTGATGGCATGCATTGACTGTAATGGTGGAAGTTGCTTTTGGGGGAAAATAAAAATTAAACAAGAGAAAGAGAAAAGGGAAAGGAAAAAAACTCGCTGGCAGCAAGTGGGGAGAGAAGCAATGGAGGTTCCCAGACAAGTGTCCTCTTCCTGATTTCATCTCCAGGGCAGCAGATGATCCCCCCATAATACTTCCCCATAGCAATCATAAAGTTTTTCAACTAGGCACACAGACTCCCTCGTGGTTCTCCCTGCTTATGGGATGCTGTACACACTAATGCAGCCTTTGCTTAGGTGTAAGTGCTGCACACTGACTGGTTGTTAAGCTTTGTGCACACATGTAACGGGGTTCCCAAATATAAACCAAAGGAACCAAAGGCAGGGAAAAAGGGGGAAATCAGGCAGAGTTCTCATGTCAGTGGCAGTCACTTCCCGTGGGAGCCTGTCACAGCAACACTGGCAGAGTCACAGGTGCAAGACCACAAGAACAGCAGCAAAACAACGAAGGGAGAACAGTCCAGCAGGCGGTCTAGAAAACAGAGACACAGCATCTTGGGTGAAAATGTACTGAGCTGCAAGTAGAAGGCAGGCTGCAGAGTTGCAAGTTTCTACTTGCAGCAAGCCTATTTGCAAAAGCCTTTGGCATTACAAAAGCTAAGGCACCTACAGCACCTTGCAACAAGCAGTGCCAGCAGGGAAGAGTGCAGGAGCCGTGCACTGGGGTAGTCAGTAAGTGCTGTTTTTCACTCTGAGAAAGCAAGGCTAAAGTTCCTGCCGCATACCTACTATGGACCCATCAGTGCAAGGATCTGAGCTGCTCTCTCTCTCATCCCAGTCAGGCAATCGCTACCGTATGGCTTGGGTGCTCTGTGCAGGGCTGTGCTCTCATGCGCAGAGGCAGGAGCACTCTGTTTAGGAGCTGGAGAAGTGTTTATGCTGGGGATTCTGAGAGGTTACCTCTTCCTGCTTGGCTCTAGTCCTCTGCAGCTCGCTTGTGTCAGGCTTAGACGGGTGTAGGCTTGTCCTCTTTCCTCAGGCACCAAAATCTCTTTATGCATTGCTTTGAAAAGTCTCTGCATCTAGTCTGAAGACAGAGGAGAGTCAGAGGCATATTCCTCAGCTGTTTCTGCAGAGCTGAGCAATCACTCCACCGCGCAGAGATGTCCTTAGCCAGATGATAACACTTGAGCCATTGTTCAGCAAAAACTGGGACCTTCAGGAAAGGGTAGTCAATTAATGGATATTGCAGACTAAAATGTTGTTGCAACCTGTGGTTTTCTGTCTCCCCTTATATAAATCAGGTTTAGCACTGGCAGCTCTGAGAAGGTAGTCTGTGAAAGTACAGTTTCTTTGTAAAAGAAAGCAAAGGGCAGTTTGCTCTGGCTGACTGTGACCTCAGTACCTGAGTAAGGGAGACTGCTGAAGAAGACTGGGCTTGGCCTGATCTTGAATTGAGAAGCATAAAGTGGTTTATCCCCATGCTGGAAGAAGTCTTTCTGATGCCTCTGTGCACACGGTTTAGTTAACTGATTAGTGGCTAGCTCAATTTAACTAACAGCCTGCTCATGGTATCAAAATTGGGTCTAGATCATGTAGGTATCAATCAGGTAACCTGAACACCATTAGTTCTGGCATCATCATGACAGTTGTGCTGCTTTAGTGTTTCAACAATTACTAGACAGCACTGCACCTTGCGTCCACTTGTCAGCTTTCTCCAGAAACCATAGTGGCCAAACACATGGGTCTGAACAAATCCAACAGGTCTTGCTATTTGGGCATTATTCATCCCTCAGCTTCTGATCCATATGCAAGTCATGTGCATAAGCCATATTCTGCAGCCTAGCAGGTTAGACACTGATTTTCATAACAACATCAACCTGAAGTTAAAGGGGCTTCAACAAAACCTTCATGTCTGTTATGTGCAGCAGTGCTGTAGGAGGGTCTTGACAGAGTCTTGCTACCAGGTTAGTAGTAGTTTTGATACTTAAGTCTATGTATTCTCTTATGTCCTGAAAATAACAGGATACAAGAGGGAGAAGTGGGGAGAAAGAGACAAGTCCTTCATCTCTGGTCGCTGATGTGCCATAGGTGAGTTTCCGGTTGGAAAAGTATAGCAAGCTATGGTGGCTGAGGGGGACAAGCAGTGCAGTGCCTCCCTAATGAAATGGCAGTCTCTTAGGAGGTTTGACAATGCTGTCAGACTCTTGGCCCCTGAGTGGAGCAAGCAGCTGTTCTGCCCCAGCTTGCTCTGCCCCTCTTTCTACAGGTGGGGATGAGAAGACGACTCTTAGGCTTCCTCTAGCTGCTACTAAATTACATGGTGCAAAGCAATGAAGAATCAGCCACAGTTATGTTTTTGAGAAGATGAAATAGGGTGATGTTTTCTTTCCCCGTGTGCGTTGCTGCACAACATCGCCAGATACAAACAAGATTTGTCACTCTGAGGGGGCAGAGGGAGATCTTGTTCAGGCTGTTATGTATGTCAGGAACAGCTTAATCACCAGTAGGATTGCTTGCTTGCCTAAGACCATTGCTGTATCTTTCAGGAATCATCAATGTTCCACTTAGGAAATATTTTTGCCTATAGTGATTTGTATGTGTGTGTTAGCTATCCAGCAAAAGATGGCATGACTAAATAATCCAACAAGTGTTTTATCAGCTTGTGTTTGCTCCTGATTCAAAGACAATGCCCCCCAAACAGTCATTCCCCAGGAATGCAGATCTTAGAGCTTTGGCATTAAATTTCACTTAATGGAATTTGCTGCACAGATAAAACACAAAAAACAGCAAGTCCTGACTCTGAGGACATTTCCTCTGATAACAAACAGTTGACATAGGAAAAAATATAATTTATCCACTGGTTTGTCTGAGGTCAATGATTTAAAAAAACAAAGTTTTTTTAAAAAAAATCCAGACAAGCACCCCAGAAGAATGGATTTCAAATTGATGAGGTATTTCATCCTGATTTTCAAGTCATATGAGCTCACTTGTTGCCGGACGTGCTTTAGAGGACTGGCACCAGGAGCTGCAGAGGAGTTGTGTTGCCATTTCAGCAGCCAGAGGAAACCATGCTTCATATCGGGTGCCCTAAGAGCCCTCTGGACAGCCAAGTGCGACAGAGATCTGGCCCTGGCTGGGAAAGTGGCAATGAGTGTTACGCATACTTCAGATGTCTTTGGAACAAAACCAGCATCCACAGACATGTTGGTCCTGATGGCCTCCTGAGTCCAATGCTCTGCCAGGGCAGTCATGGGGAACCTTCTTCTGGTACACCACAATGCTCTTCCAAACTGGAGACTGAACATGCTGGTAGAAATTCAGGGAAAACCAGAAAAGGCTTCCACCTTTCCAGAGTACTGCTACCTTCTACAGATGTTGCTGTCTTTATAAGTTTTACTATCATGGCTTCTTTGCATCCTATGCCAGGGGCCACTGACCCCTCCTTTGTTGATTTGGCAGGTTGCAATGGGGACAGGGGGGAACTGAGAGGGGTTGTAGTATGTTTTAAAACGTTGGCACATGAACAGTTTGTGTGGTGGGCAATTGTCTCCATTAGTTACTGCTCGGGCATACCGGTCAGATGCCAAAGTTAATGAAGATTGGTACTCCTCTGACTTGTCAAGGTCCCAGAAAAACTTATTAAAGCATCAGGTGGGGATCATGTAATGGGAGAGATATACTGTCCAGCTGCCTCTCTGTTAAAGCATACAAGCCCTGCTGTTGCCTTCTTCATGCCCCATCCTCCTGTCATGGCCCTCCAGTCTGAACTTGTGAAGTTCGCCTGCATTGTACCATGGGATGATTGGTTTCCTGATGCCAAAGCAAAGGCCTGAGCAAAGATACCTGAAACATCTGAGCTGTTCCACAGTACCAGGTCAAGCCTGCAGCATAAACTAGCTGGCAGCGCTCCTTTAGCAGGCAGAGGAGCGTGCTGTGCAGAACAGTGTGCCCATTGGGGATATGAAAGGGGAGTTTTCTTCTCAGTTCCTGTCTATTGCTTGTCTCTCTGAATGACAGTCCTGAAATTAAGGTGTGCAATGCATTTGCCATCTCTGTTAAAGAAAACACTTCCACCCTAGAGGGTGTTACAAAAGAAACACTGAGTGATTCGACATTTGCTATCAGAAATGGCAGTGTACATGCTCTTTTCAGGAGTAGATTTCAGTCCCCAGGTGAGATATTATTAATAGCAGTATACCTGGATAGGCACAGGCCTAGGACTTTCTCAGGGAGAAAAGAAGAGAGCAATAACTCAGTGCCTTGGGCAGGCAGACTTCCCTGCCTTGCTCTAAGAGCATGATACTGTAAGAGTGTGTGGTATAGATCCATTTGCAAAGTAAAAGAAGATGTGCTATGGGTCTTGCAGGTTGTTAATGCCCCGGAGTCATCTAAGGAGCTCGGGTGGTGGCGGAGAAAACCATTTCCTCTGGAAAGGAACTCCGTTGTCTATAATTGCCAGTGGTTTTCTAGTATACCGGTTTGCCCATCCAGTATCAGCTTTCCTAAAGTACAAGTGAAGATGTGGTAAGGGAGCCATCACCCATGAAGAATAACATCTTGACTGGCCTCCAACAGCATCCAGGAGCCTGTTCTCTTCAGGAGCCAGGTGACTATCCTCTTTCCAATGCTCTGCATCTGTAATAAGCTGACAGCAACAAATGAGAAATGTCACCTGGAGCAGAGCTCTTTCTATTCAGCTCACCTTCGCAATAATCAAGTACTAAGAAGTAATGCATTCTTACTGCTGGGAACTCTGCAGACTTCTAGCTAGTTCTGTAGTTTGGAGGGCAAAAGAAGATGACAGCAGGCAGGAGAGGTTATTTGTAGAGTTGGTCGGAAAATTGATTTGTTCCAACCATAAAGTAGTGTGGGTGAGAATAAAAATAGAAACCCTTAGTCAGAAATTTCTGCATTCACTATCCATACTTAGGGCATTTGTTAGAATGTGGATGTGAGTCCTTTGAGGGCACCAAAATTTACTTTTGCTTGTTTCCTTCCTTTTCTTAAATATTTTCACTTGTCAAAATCCCTAAACATCAGAAAATGGATCTTTCAAGAAAGAACATTCTTCTCAACGAAAAACCCTGGTCTGATTTTCATCAGGAATCAGGATATATAAATATGCTGTCTGCTTGCCATCAGTCACTCTGTCCTATAAGGTATTCACCAATATCTCAGAGGATTAAATTTCCACAAGTTTTGTGGAAGCTGAAACTTGGGTAGGAGATCCACTGTAAAAGGGACTGCGACTTGAGTTCACCAGGTGTTTTGCTTGGCCTGTGGGCTGCCTCATTAACTTATGTCTCTTGTCCAGCCAGCAGTTAGGGACCAGTTGGAGGGGCGAAACAGTGGACGGGACAAAGTGGGGAACAATAGCAGTGCTGCTTAGAGTGAAATCCTGTAAAATCTTCTTTGGAGAGTGAGCTGGAGTTACGAGAAAACTGTCTTTGTTAGTGCTTCTGCTAGTTTGCTAAACTGTCTGAGAGGAATGAAATGCCCACCTCTCTTTATTCACTGCTCCAAAATGAGAAAAGCAAGTGGACAGATTGCCTTTTCCTCTAACTCATTACTGGTCTGAGTGAACAAATGCAGAAATCCAACTGTTTCCATTGCCTTTGTGGTCCCAAGACCAAGAAGGCATCTGCAGCTCTCTTGGCAGACAGTGGAGGTGTCACCCTGAAATAAGCATTGGGGACAAGAGCCAAAAAACATATTTCAGCCCAGAAAGGAAGGTGCTACCAATATCACAGCCTGTGCTTCATTTTCCTCTTGAGAACTTGAGGGATAACATGCTAAAGACACAAATCTTCAACGCACACAAACTTTTTTGCTCTGACCACTAGCAGAGTGTGATGGAACAGCAGCTAAGTCATCTAGATCTCTATAAGGATCAAATTATGTGAAATTTGAGTCTTGCTCTCCATTAAAGCTGAAATTGGACCCCAGCTGATCCAGTTGTGTATGATACTTTGCTGCCTTGACTATCAAGCTGAGATGCCTTCTCATCACTCTCTGATGGACTTTGTCCATAGCCGGTGGTGATCTGAAGCTCTACCACTTCTCAGGAGCCAGCCTGTGATCTGCGACAGCAGAGCTGTGGGTTGTTAGGAAAACAAAGATGGATCATGCCATGCTGCAACTTCCGTCAGAATGCTTGGAGACTCATTTTAAAGGATCTTTCATTGATACCTGGATCCCCGATTAAAAATATTAGGAGGCTATTTTGATTGCTGGTTCCAGCTTTCATGGAATCCAGCTGTTCTTGCATGGATGCAATTAGATTCTTCCTTGACTCCACAAACACAGTACCTGGCAAGTGCAATTACTTGTGTGTGTAACAGAATGAAAGAAATACCTTGGTTTATGTATAAGTTCTGACACTCTTCTTGTTTGGTTCTTTGACCTTTTCTACATGGAGCCGCTGGGCTAATTTAACTAAAATGGGCCCTTTGTGCAAGCCCTGCTGTAAAAACACTTTCAGTGATTTAACTAAAAGTGCTGTGGTTTGCACATCTAAATGTATCAATGAAAGTTAATCCCGGATAAGCCATCTTCTCTGAGGGAGCTTTTAAACATACTCTTAGGGCTCTGCCAGGTGAGTTACGGTGAGTCAACTACAGCAATTTAAAGATTTGTAAGACCTTCCCTGATCCTGGTCTTTGCTCCTGCCACAGCAGGAGTAACCACCCTGGCTCCCTCAACGTGCAGGTGAGATTGGTTGTAAGCAACATCAGCTGAGCTGCAGACAGCCCCTTCCCGCAGCRGCCCCTGCTGCTAATAGGCTGGCAGTTACCATGCTGTTCAGGATGCTGCACAATGACATGAGCCTGAGAACGGGCCCTGCCCAAAGTTTTACTTCCAGGTTTGCTATCTGAAGTGCCTTTATGGGTTGGCACAACTGGGCCTTCAAAGAGTCACTTGGACTTTCACTCCAGGTGGCCACCTGCATTTGCGCATGTATATCTTGGCCAACGGCACTGGTCTTTCTGCAGAGGTGAGATCCACTGTGCTGGGCCATGTGCAAAAAAAATAAGTTTATTCTTGGCCCTGCATGCCAAGAGCTGGTGGCGAATGCTATTTAAAACCGAAATCTCCAGTGCCCTGTCTGCTACTTAAGGATGCCTCTTAATGGCAGCAGCTCCTGGCAGCTGGAGTAAGAGAAAAAGTTTCCTGGCTGTGTCAGGAGGATATGGTCCAGTGAGGCACAGGAGAGGTCCTATGTGTATCAAGTCTTCGTGTGCAAGTAACCAAGCCTTCTTTTGGAAGGGCTAGCCTGGGCAAGAGTGCCTCTGGGTTTCCATGGGATTAGCCACGTTCTGCATCCTGCCTTCAGTTACATGAAATCTTATGTAGATACCATAACAAAGATTTGCCTGGCTGCAGCAGTCAAACAGGTGCCACAGAGCTGGAAGAACATCCACTGGCCCACAGTTTTGGCCTTACATAAAATTGTATGGGTTTGATACAGTTTACTTAACAGCCTAGTGACATGAATCAGCCTGAAACTGTCAGCAGGCTCTGTGCCATGTGGACAGGTAGCATGAATTTGTTTTCAGGTTTGTTTCTGAGCATGTCAAAGGGCTTGCTGAGGATGCTAAAGTCCTAGAACGCCAATCCACTATGCAGATTTGATTCAAAAGTGCCTGCTGGCCATTTGTTTTATCAGACAGCCTGCCTTAAGGTCCATGAGAGATCGCATGAACTTAGCCCATACATAACACCTCTGCAGCAAATACCAGTTTCTGCAGGCGGTGTTTCATGTGCCAAAGAGGACAAGGCATATCTGGGCTAGCTCTCTGCTAT
This sequence comes from Phoebastria nigripes, assembly GCA_035582835.1. NCBI lineage: Eukaryota > Metazoa > Chordata > Aves > Procellariiformes > Diomedeidae > Phoebastria > Phoebastria nigripes. The sequence goes on along the minus strand of JAYKAV010002914.1, from coordinate 142,031 downwards.
AAGACTCGTTGTGCCAATATTGTAAGGCCCTATTGGATGGAAGGGTGAGGGAAAATTTAGGTAGCCTTAAAGACTCTCCTAGCTGCGATGAAGAGGCAAAGGCTGCCCTACTCCTTTCCTAGGGTGTGTTCAGCAGTGACACAGTCCACTTCGGATCAGACTGGAAAAAGGGCTGCTGCAGCACGAATTGTCTTCAGTAGTCAGGACAGAGAACTTTGGCCTGCACGCTGGGTGCCCTCCAAAGCAACCACTACCATGACTGGATATTGGATTTTTCCTTTGTCTCCTGGTTGGACCTCTCAATTACATTTGTTGTACTCTGGTTGTTAACATGATGGACAGCAGCTGGCTTTTTTTGTTGTTGTTGCATTTTTAATGAGATTATATTCTACCATGTCTATCACTCCTGAAGCTAGAGGTGTATGTAAAATCTAGGCTGTCACAGGAGGTAGTAACATTGATATTTATCTGGTGTATTTTTTGCTAGTCGATAGTTTACTCCACTTAATTCAAACATGGTGGATTTCTCATCTTATTTTTCCTTTCCAAACTCCATTCCGAGACTGGTGTGTGAACTGCCTCTCATTCAACTAATTTACAGTGAGTGGTCATAGCTCTAAATGAAATGAGAAGTTTTGCACAGAGAAACTATAGCGGCTTCAACCCATAGACATTTGTGCTATACTTGCACTTCCAGATTACCTGTGGAGGAATTAAACCTCTTCATTCTGGTGATAACGGACAACGTGGCCAAGTCACTGGAGTATTACTGGTTATATATGTCAGTCTTCCCTTTCTTGCTTCATGAATTTGTTTTGCTATGTTTTTCTCAGTCATTCAGTACCTTTTCCCTATGACTTTCCCATCCTGTCAGTCTGTCTGGAAAGATGGACATTCAGACTTCCTGAACTTAGTGGTACCTACTAAATAAAATACCTGAAAGTCATTTGTAAGAACAGAGTTTTCACAGCAGCTTGAACTCTGACTTTGTGTATCTTGTTTACAAGGGACCTGGCCAATCCCACATGTCCAATGGCTGAGAAAGGCATAGCAAGAAAACTGCCTCTGTCCCATGCCTTCCCTTTCTTTTCTCCTCTCCAGAGCATCACATACTTGACCCCATACTTTTGCTTTACCTCTTCTTCCATGGAGACCTCTGTCTCCTAGACTCTTCCCCACCCTATGGCAAGGGAGATCACAGGCTGGATGTGGTGCTGTCCATAAAAATGGAGAGCTGTGGAGAGACTGAAGATGTTGAGAGTTGTGGTCCCAAGAGAGGATTTTGGCTTCCAAGGGAGGGAAGGTGAGGTCCTGTATTTGCAGGGGTCACAGCCCAGAAGAGGACCAAAGCTAAGAGAAAAACACCCACACTGCATGGCTAGTTTTACATAGTCTGATGAAAACAACTGGAGTCCAGGGAAAATAGCTCTTATCTCTCCGGGTTTCCTCTGATACCTTCTTTATTTCAGCCTGTTTATGGATAGAGGGAAGGCATTTGGGAAACAGTATTAATTCCAGCTTAGTCTTTAGTCAGTATCCCACTTTCTGTATGTAAACACTCAGAAAACACAAGCCCGAGGCTCCGAATGAGGATTTTTCCGGCCATTTTTATCCTGAGCCTTAGCGGTTATGATCATGCTCTAAGAATTTGTGTTATCAGTAAGTCTGGCCCCTCAGAGACCATGGTCATGTAGTAGGCCCACCCAGCAAGGTCACCAGATATCCCAGAGCAAGGGCGGCTGTAGCCCCGTGTACCCTGCCAGGTGCCAATCTAAGCAGTTCTTTAAGACCTCCAGTCTTGGAGACTCCTTTTTAAAGTGAATTAGTGTTTATTAGGGTGTCAGTTTTTGCAACACAACCTGTATTTAGTTACAGATCCCTTCTGCAGAGCTGGTCTTGAGGCAGGATTTGCCCATCCTCTCTTTGTGCAGCTGAGTATTGCTTCCTCATATAGTACCTTGGGCTCGTCCCTGCTGAACAGCATCTCCAGTTGCTGAGATTGTCTTGAAGGTTAAACATTCCCTGCCACAGTTTGTGTACTGCCTCCCTCCGTTTTGCCGAGTGAACAAAGTACAAGACTTGGCTATTTAAAGGCAGACCAAGATGCTATTGAAGTGATGATAGTCCATCTACTGAAAATTATCATCAGTTATAAATTCAGACCGGCTCCAGCCTACCAGTGACAGCCCTGCAGGTTTATATGAGGCTCAGGAAGGCCCTCCTAACAGTCTTTTCCATGTCCAGCAATGAAACCAGCCCCACAAACATCACTAGCCCCAACCCATGCTAGCACAAAACTGGTTTGAGCAAGTTGGTGGATTTCATGTTTAGGGGTGTTATTCTAGAATTTCAAAATTTTTAAGAATTCCCTACTCTCCTACAACTTCTTTCTGTCCTTTCTTTGCACTGACCTTTGCACTTCTGCTTTTTGCTTACACCACGAGCATGAAGGGCCTTCCTATTTCCTGTTACGGATTTTTCACACACAGGGTAAATCACAGAGAGAAATGCTGCTTCTACTTTCAAAAGCCGAATTGATTCATATATTCAGTGTGGTGCTTTTGTGATGGGAAAGGAGGGCAGAGGTGAAGAGATCTGGTTAAAGAAATGTGAAACTGAGGAGTGCTAAGATGGAAGATCCAGAGGTAATATGGTGAAGTAATGAATTGCAGACACCAGTGAATAGAGTGGCCTTCAGCTAGGATACCTGGCAATCGAGGGGACTTGGTAGCATAGGCATAGCCTCATGGAATAGAGATGGATAATGTGGAAGACAGGTGATGTGGAAGAGTTAGGATGATGTGGATGAGGACGATCCTGTTGCAAAGAGAAAAGATCGTTCAGTTGTCTTGGACCACTCAAAAAGAATAGAATTGGGCAGGGGGGGGAGAAAAAAAAAAATACTTAAAAATTTTTTTGTGGGCTGTGCTAGCATCTTTTATTTTCAAACACTTCCTAAACTTAAAAAACTGAGGCCCTGTGATTTTCATATAGTAAATGGCTTCCTTCACTGTCCATTGTTCCCTTCCTTAACGTCAGTCTCATGCTTAGCACCTTGGCCTCCTGTTGGCCTGCTTAATACTCTCAAGAAGGAAAAGAGCAATGGGAGACTGCCTTTCTTTTCCATGGTTGTACAGCATCTGGCACAGTGAGGGGCCATTTCCAGATGCTGCTGCACAGATGATAATGAATGTGAGATCTGCCAGTTCAGCTGTCCTGGTTCTGGCTGGGACAGAGTTAACTTTCTTCCCAGTAGCTGGGGAGGGTGGGCTGTGTTTGGGGTTTGRTATAATAGGAGCGTTGATGGCCCATTGATGTTCTGGGTGTTGCTGAGTGGTGCTTGCACCGGGCACTTTTCGGCCTCCCATGCCCTGCCAGGTGCATGGGAAGCTGGCGGGGGGAGCATAGCCGGGGTGGTTGACCCAGCTGGCCAATGGGGTATTCCATACCATGTAACGTCATGCTCAGTATAAAAACTAAGGGTGTGKGGGGGCTCTGGGTCCCGGGGGACGGGCTCTCGTTCGGTTCGGCGGGTGGTGAGCAATTGCATTGTGCATCGCCTGCTTTGTATGTTGTTGTTGTTGTTGTTGTTGTTATCACTGTTACTATTACTGTTCTACTTTGTTTTATTTCAATTATTAAACTGTTTTTATCTCAACCCGCGAGTTTTCCTACTCGTGCCCTCCCGATTCTCTCCCCCATCCCACCGGAGCAGGGGGGTGAGCGAGCGGCTGCGTGGTGTTTAGGTGCTGCCAGGGTTAAACCACGACATCAGCACACCCTGTTCAAGGCCTTTATATGCTAGTCCTGGTGCTTGTTTAGAAGTAAGGAAAAATTTATGAGAAAACTCTGCTGAAGAACGTGTCAGTCTCAGAAGTGTGTCTCCTGAGAAATGAGTGTGTCCCTACAAGGGTGCATGTTGGCCCTCAGGGAACAGCGTGTCCTCAGCAGCTGGAGACAGGTCCCTTAGAAACCTCTTTCACTCATCTTTCTTCACCCTCATCCCTGTTCTCCATGTAGAGCCAAATAACTTAAACTTCTGCAGCAACAAGAATACACAAAGTTCAAGTTCAAAGTGAGTTCTGGCAGCTCAGAAATCTGAAATGCATTTCCCTCTCATGGGATGCATTCCCACTGCTGCAGCACTACAAACCCAAGTTCCCTGGGGTTTGGACATCACACTTCATTGTTAGCATGAACTCTAGCATATTTCTCCTCAGCCACCTCTTCTCAGGAAGAAGTGTCCTGTTTATATTTAATCACTCTTCATGCTGCAGCCTCTCCGCACACCAGTCATCCCCATGGTGCTTCTCTGGCTGCACAAAATTCTTCTGTGACGAATGAATTGGAGCTGGTATTCACAATGTGGATATCCTAGGCATGTATGGATTAACATAGTAATATAGCCTGTTCTGTTGCCTTCCCATCTACTAATTTTTAACATTAGTTGTTTTTTGTGTTTTTACTGTTCAATGAACTAATGTTTTTGCAGTCCAACCCACAGTAATACAAAAAATCTGGTTTTTAGTGAAACTGTGGAATTCACAATTCACCACTTTGTATGCAGTGTTGACACTGCTGTTTCCACATGGGGACTGCTTTGTATTAAACAGCATAGAATTTCATCTACAACCTTTTCTTATGTTATTTTGCATCTTGAGGGTTTTCTGCAACCCTTCTCAGCACCTGTTGTTTTACTACCCCAAATTTGTGTGCTTGCCAAAGTTGGTTGCCTCATTAGGCAACTACCCTTTCTACCAATCATTTGTAAACAGGCTGTGCAACATGTACTTCTGTATAGATCCACGTGATTAGAAACCTGTCTTCATTGTAAAATCTGACTTTTGAGTCACTCACTACTTCCTCTGTTTTAACCTGTTCTTTACCTATACAATACCTTCCTCTCTTAGCCCATCGGAGCTTAGCTTCTCCAAAAACCTGTAAGGAATCATCTTGTCAAAAGCTTCTTTAGAAACCCACATAGTACCCACAAACATGTTCAGTGGCTCCTCAAAATGACCCGCATAGATTGGTGAAACATGACTTCCCTCTGCAAAACCTGAGGACCCTTCTTGATCGTATTTGTTGTATCCATAAATTCTATCTTGTATTGCTCAGCGTGGATATCAGAATTACTAACCTGCATTGCCCTCAACACCRCTCTCCACAGCTCTTTTAAAACTGGTATGTTATTGGCCACCCGCTGTTCCTGCACTGGGGTTGTTTTAAGTGATTGCTCTCACGCCACAGTAACTGATGTGGGAATTTCATACTTGGGCTCCTTTTGAAGTTTTGGATGAATGTCGTTGTTTGTGGTGACTTTTTCACTCTGTTTTATAAAGTTGTTCTATAGGTTTATTCAGACACAGATCCTCCAGCATATCCCAAGAGAAAGTGAACTGTGAACCTGAGAGAGCTCCTTTCAAGTGAACACAGATGTGAAGAATGTATTTAGTTTCCTGCTATGGCCTTATCTTTTCACCTTGACCTCTGCGACCACCCACACCTTTTACACAGCCTGTGAAGGGCATCCTTCTCCTGGTGAGTGGGGAAGAAAGATATGCCCTTGGCAAGTTGCTCCTCCAAGGTTTTTGACCTGCCTATTCATAACTCTGACTAACCAGAAGGATTCCTATTGTCCTCATCTGGTCTCACTTGGAACTTGTTTTCCTCCTCCTGGCAGCATCTTTTACCCTGCTGTTTAATCACGTCAGCCTTTCTCTTTTGAACTGGGCCTTGCACATTGCTCAGGGCCAAGTAGTCACCTGGTGTGACATTTCAGTGCTCTATTAATTATCCCTTTTCCACGAAGTTTCTGCTACAGCCAGTTTATTAGTAGTTTCATTTAAAACTATGTCATCAGTTCCCACACATTATTTCTAAGATGTCCAATATTTGCCAAGAAGTATGTATATATATTTATATATATACATATGTATGTACATATGTATTATGATTTTATTTCCTATTGTCTGTGTTCTGCTTAAACAAAAATTGTTATCTCTTCAAACTGCTCTTTTCCTTTTCTTTTCCCTGATCTTTTACTCTACCCTTTTTTTGAGGGTGCAGTTTCTCTCACTTCATCGCTACAGATGCATCATTCCAAAGTGTGTTTTGCTGTACTTCATTGCTTTTCCTTCTTTTTTATTTTCTGATTTGCTATTTAACTGTTTTAGCTGCAGCCTGCTTCTGTGCTGGATTAGCTGAAGCCCTTCCACTGCAGAAATCAATCCCTTGGGAGTTCTTAATGAAACTGAACATTTCCCCCTCACACCTTCCCTATGTCATTTACTCAGCTATATATTAAGGCTTTGCTTTTCCACATCTCTGGCTGGCCCTGACCATGCTCCTGGAAGGACTTCCAAAGATGATATTGTCTAAAGCCATAGATTTTGTATGCAGTATCTTCCTTCTTACCCATTCCTTTTTCAACCATAACTGATTGCCCATCACTATCACCTCCTTTCCAGCACTCCCTAAGAGCCTGTCTAGACACATGGAGGGATTTACTACCTTTACATCATCTGCCAAGCAAGTCTTCGTGTAGTCTTCTCCAATGTCCTAAGCAGATACTTGCACACATGATATTTATATGCAGGCACTGTAATAGCCTGCATCTTCCTCTGTGTTGGGATATCTATTATCCTTCATGCAAGGCAATATATGTGCCCACTGTGGGGCTCATTTCTCACTTTTTTGGTTAGCTTGCTATTAGATTTATCCTTTTCTCAGCTGCACTGCACTGCTAAAGCTGAGTTGGACTGCCCTGCAACGTCCAAGAAATGTCATGATAAACTCCTCTTTCTTGCTGAGTTTTTCCAGACCGGTCTCTGGGGTAACTGGTCTGTGCATGGGAGCTGGGCAGTGATCCACCTGCCTGGCAAGCAATGACATGTGTGCCATGAACAGGAGTGTCTCCTGTGTTCCTGTGCCTTGTAGGCTTTCCTGGAGGGGAGAATGAAATTCCCTTGCTACTATTGTTTGGGGTGATTGCATTAATTTATTCCTCAGATTAGACAGGCTACTTGGCTTCCATGTGAGGTTGGTTTCTCTGTGGGAGTCAGGACAGACTCTCCATTATACCACTGGCTCAGTGTTGGGGTTTGTCTTGCTTATGCACACTACAAAAGCTACACACATCAACTCTGTGTGCCCAGAGTCTTAAAAGYAGTGCTTCCTCAGATAATGTTTTTTCAGAACTGTTTAGTTGAATTCTTGGCTGAAAGCCTTCCCTGGGTCCTCAGGACACTTGAAAGGGTCAGTTTCAATAGCCATATATCTGAAAAGGACTTTTCCACAGCACAACAAGGCAAATTCTGCCTGCATGAACAGCATACACAGAGTTAGGTGCAGCTAAAGACAAATAATTTGTTTGTAAGGTGTCCACCAGCCTGACATTTCCATAATGTCAAAGTGGCGGGGATTTTTTCTTTCATACTTGGCATTCATAATGATTCTGCCAGTGAAGGAAGCCGGGATGATCTCGAAAGCATTAAACTGGAGAGTAATACATTTTCCTCCTTGCATCTTTTTAAAACAAAGTGTTGTTTGGGAATAGACCTGAAACTTTCAGGCAGTAACTCTGGACACCAGGTATAAAACGCTGGCCTCTAGTGGTAATTAACAACTATTACCACTAAGAAGGCAAGTCCTTTTGTAAAAAAGGGTGGTGAGAAAGAACATAAAGCACAGCATCTCTGAAATAACTGTAGTATTTTTTATACTTCTTATTGCTTGGACAGCAACCAACTGTGGTAGGAAATAGTAGAAAAACACAAATAAATGCTATGTTGTGAGGTCCGAAGTCGACATCAATTCCCTAGGCTGGCAGGACCAGAATGAATGCACTTTCCCAAATGAATAAGCTTTCCATTGTGTTCTAAAGTACCCCTTCCTTAAGATAAGCATGGTCTAGGAATCAATAAGGCCTGTTAAATGGATTAAAAATGGACCAAAAAATAGATCTCAAAAGGTAATTGTTCAAGTGGACCAGTCTGTGAATGCAGATGATTTTAGTTGTATCCCTGAGGATGGATTTCAGTCCCAGGGCTGTTCAATATTTTAATCAATAATCTAGAAGGAAACATGAAAATCATTGCTGATAAAATTTGCAGATGAAACAGGAATGCATGGAATAATGAATGATTAAGGAAGGGTTCCTCAGGGAAATCCAGGTTGCTAAGCTGTGTACTGCCAAGTGTGTATGCCTTTGTATTTGACTAATAGTAAAAATTAGTAAGAAGGAGTCTGTGATGATGGGGGAGACAGTTCTGGAAAGCAGTGCCTCTGGCAGGGTAACTTAATGTGCATTTTGAGTGAGAGGCTGCAGCTGAAAGGATTAACACAGTCCTCCTGTACAGGGCCTGTGAACAAGGAGCAGGGACCAGGAGTTACAGACTGCTGGCTCTAGCTGTGGTGACACCATCCCTAGCCTGCTGTGTCCAGCTTGGTGGCGCTGGTATGGAGAGGATGCTGGAGGAGGCAAAGGGAGGTAGCATAAAATAGGAAAGTGGAGGGCTCAGAAAACAGATATATAAGTGATGCAAGGTCTGAAAATGCTGCCTTGAAGTAACAGGCTTCAAGCACCTTGGTTAATTTAGAGAGAGAAGGATGGGAGATCGCTCACTCTAAAAGCAGTGGTTTTCATCCTGTGGTTACTGATGCACTGACAAGGGACCATGCAGGAGAACTAAGCACAATTGGAAGTTTAAAATTTGCTGGACTGGAATCAGCTTTTGCATGGGAAAAAGCTCAGGAATATGTAAATTTTAAAGTCTTATAAACAGTGGTTTGCAAATAACAAAACAATAGGAAGGTAAGATACTAGAGAGAGCAAATTAAAAAAAAAAAATCCTTCTAAATTCAGGAGCTGCAAAGACAAAAGAGGATGGCAATTTCTAGCAGATAGAATAATTGCTGAAAGCTGATTCTCTTTTCATTGAAAGCTATGCATCTTCCTGCAGAGCAAAGTATGCTAACTTACCAGCCACACATGGCTTGCAGCAGATCAGATGAGGATGTAGGCATGCCAAGGATATGTACAGCATCTCACCTACTGAGAATGAAGATGCTTCAGGGGCCTGGGCTCTGTGGCCTGTGTCCTGAAGAAAGGTCTAATTGGGGAAATTTATTTCAGGTGCTACTTTCAATTGACTTTACCAGCCACCACAGATGAGATACCTTCAGTGGGAAAACTTCATTCTGGAGAGGTGGACTCAGGGGTGCAAAGGCATTTCTGACACTCTGAGCAGCTCTGATGTTGGAAAGGGCATGCATGAGAGGTTTAGTACTTATAGTTCACAGTGATTATTAAAGTGTAAGGTCTGTTCCTAATCTCAGTAAAAGTCTGAACTGAAGAGCTCCTAGCCCCCAAAGCTCCTCAACTCGATTTTGTTGCCTGACAAGTGTCCTGATCACAACGTACCAGATGGCACAGTCTCCTAGAGGGATGGAGCTGTGTGGATGTGATGAGGATAGCTGCAGGTTTCAATTTCAGTCCCAGCCCACTGCTAATTTTCTTTAGTCACTGATGCAAAATATTGATTTCAAGGCAGATTTAAGTGTGTTACTAATCCACAGGGGAATAGCTGTGTATATTTAAATTCCATATGTTGATTAAAGCTGTCAAAGGTCTTATATGCAATTACCTACGTGTTTTTGAATGCATTTAGTACTTGGTTCTGTAAGGCACAATTTTCAAGATGGGGAAAAGGAAAAAGAAATGAGATAGCAAGAATGCAGGTATAGAGTAAGATGAGAAGAAATGCTGTAAACTGCCCCAGCTGCATGGTCTTGGGCGCGAGTGGTTGGTTCCTTGCTCATTCAGCTCGGTGGCTTCCAGGTCCRTTGCACTGAGGATGTTAGTTTAGAAGGAAATTGCTCGATATTACAGGCCTTTGGCAAAATCTTGGCAGCTGGGTGTGGTTTTCTCATTCCAACACCTTTTAGGAAAGTTTCCTGGCCAGTAAAAGAGCTCAGTGTGGTGGGACTTTCCCAGGCAGTATAACTACCAATACCCACGATGCCTCTTTGATGCTCTGTTCGCTCCTGACCCTCATTTTCTTCCTTTGTGCCCTTGTGGGCATGTGGCCAAATCTATTTGTTACAGCAGCCAGCTCTGCTTCAGATGGAGTTCCACCCCAGCTTTGGTCCTTAATGGTATTTCAGACCCTTTCCCTCAATTTCTGGATCACTTTCTGCTTCTCTGTTGTTACCTCTTGGTCTCACGGAACGTTAAGTGGAAGAAGTGTGACAGCAYAAACCAGCACCAAGTGTTTTAGGAGCAAGAAACTCCTCAACCTTGCATTGGGCCTTGAGTGCCTAAGTCTCTTGGGTGCATTTGGAAACTACTAGCTAAATGTCTGATTAGAGCTGGTCGAAAATGTTCTGGCTGAACAGCTGTCTGACACAAAATGCCCTTTTGATTAGATTGAAACATTCCACAGGAACATGCCAGTTTTGATGAAAATTATCAAAGTGTTTTATTTCTGCCAAGCTGGAGCTTTTGGTATGATGAATTTGGCACACTTGCATGGCATTGTGATGGGCAAAATGGCAAYGCTGAAGTGAAGAATTGCAGCCTTTACTGAGATGTTGCATTTTGATAAAATTATTTTTATTATATTTTCAAAATTAGTTTTAAAGGGGGGAGCTCTGCATTTTTACATTCCCCGGAGCTTTACAGGGGAATGTCAAAAGCAAGGCTCATCAAAAAACACTTCATGCTTTCAAGCTGCCTGTCTTTAAAAAGCTCCTGATTCTGGGCAGCTTGCTCTTCAAACACAGCCTGCCACCCACCCTTCCCACGTCAGCAGCCCGGTTCAGCCATGCTCCCCCGCCGTCCCACTGGGTGACCTCCCTTCCTTCCAGCCAGAAACCTCTCCTGAGGCTTGTTGTGTGACAGGTGTCTCCTCAGTTCCTGCTAAGGGCCCGTTCCAGGTCTGCTTTTCTCAGGGCGGAATTCAGGGAAAGACCTCAATGACAAACAGATGCCCGGGAAGTGTTGGCCCTGGGGAGAGGAGAAGGCGTGCGATCCCTGAACAGTCCCTTTTCTGCTGGAACTATTGAGAGGCATGACAGAGAGTTTGAATGGGGTGCTGCAGAGTGTGCCAGGACACAGGTCCCACAGGGAATGGGCACTGAGTGTGCAGCCCCAGGATGAAACCCTGGAGGCTTATCTTGCAAGGGAAAAAGCAAGCCATGCACCCCTGGGTATTTATCTGTGCACCCTGGGAGAGGAGGGCAGGTGAAGGAATTAAAAGGCAGGCAAGCATAGGCTGATGGGGAATTCCCCTTGCACAAAGCCTAATTAAATTTGGGCTGCCATGCAGAGAAGCAGACTTGTCAGTAAGACTTCCAAAAAGGGATTAGATGCCTTAAATGGAGACAATCTGCATTTGTAATTACACTGCTTGGGATAACATTTCTGTGGGGTACTTAGGCTTGTTGTTTGGGGAATAAACTGATCTGCAGCTGGGTTTGGGACAGGAGTTCCCTGTGCTGAAGAGTCTTGCAATGAAAGGAATATTATGCACGTTTTATTGCTTCCTCCAAAACATTTGGTTGCCAGCCACTGCTGTAGGCAGTCGCTGGACTAGACTGACCATCAGTTTGTATCTCTGGAGCATTTCTAATGTCCCTGCATTATATTACGTTAGTGTGATAATGCGGGCGATTCTGCTCTGCAAAGTCAGGACATTATGAAGCACTGCAGTATTAATGCAGCTTTCTGTTACCCAATCTGTTGTTGGGAAGAAATACAAGGAAATATAACTAAGCTTGTGATATTACAAAAAAGTATTAAAATACAAGGGAAAAACTTAATTACAGAGCAGAATAGGCATGCACAGGGCTGAGTGCTCTGCTGGTGGAAATCTGCTCAGAGTCAAATAAACTGAGCAAGTGAGAACCACAGCCACTGTGTTCTTGCATGAGCAACAAACATGAGACACGTGGATGAACCTTTGGGGAACATTAGGCTCCTCGGTACCAGTTTATTGCTGCTTGTACTGAGCAGTGTACCTTTCTGGTGTGGCAGTGGAGGTTCAAATGCTTGCAAAGTGACAATGGTTTCTCTCTTTCAAATGTGGGAGAAAATAGCAATTTCAAATAGAAAGTAAAGCCTTCAAACACTGTGAAGAGAGAAACAGCCTTTATGGGCCACCCACTCTATAAGACATGACGGAAGGGAAAGGTGAAGGAAATGTTTCATCCCAGAAGAGTGACAGAAATAACACTTGGGACTGAACTGCAAACTTTTCAGAAGCATGGAGTCAGTCACAGGGGAAATCCTAGAGAAGATCAAAAGGATTAAGATAGCCTTTTATATTGCCTGAACTTACTTCTGCACAAGGAAATGCAAGATTTCCTTGCCTGAGTGAACAGTGACACTTAGGTTTGTATATCTGGGATGAGGAAGGCAGATGCACAGATTTACAGCATATCTGTATTGCACCTCTGGTGATTATTCAGTTCATGGTACTGATCCTTCAAAGTTATATATATTTGTAAGCAGAATCTTGTGAATAGTCCCATTACTCTCAGTGCAATTATTCCTGATTATAATATTAAACACAGGTTTAAGTCTTTTTGGAACTCTTTATCATTAATTCCTAAAGAAGTAAATGGCCAGGATTAAGCAAATGGCTTTTTCTTTTGTGTATTCTTAATTTCTTTTCTTTGGTTCAAGTCCCGATCAGTCCAAAGCTCCACCCCAAAGGTCAGATATGGGCTATATCTGATGGCTACCAAATCATGCAGCTGCCCAGAGAAATGGACAGGTCTTGGATGCTCGCTCAGTGCCAGCTGGGGGGGTGGAAGACCCTGGCTTTGGAGCACACCTGCACCATGGTTAAGGGCTCCTGGTTTTGTACTCAGAGACATTAGAAAATCTCCAACCAGCTCCAGGCAGGTCATAGGACATTTTCCTGAGTTACTGAAATCCAAACATTCAGAGAGAGGTTTTGTCATGCTTGTTGCCTTTTGTCGTGGTTCCAGCTGGGACAGATTTAACTTTCTTCCCAGTAGCTGGGGGATGCTGTGTTTTGGGTTTGGTATGAAAGGAATGTTGATGGCCCATCAATGTTTTGGTTGTTGCCAAGTGGCGTGCTTGCACCAGGGACTTTTCAGCTTCCCATGCTCTGCCAGGTGCATGGGAAGCTGCGGGGGGCGGGGGAGCATAGCCAGGGCGGCTGACCCAGCTGGCCAATGGGGTATTCCATACCATGTGATGTCATGCTCAGTATATAATTAGGAGGCGTGGTCTGGGAAGGGGGCGAGGGGGCACCTCTCACGTCTTGGGGTGGCCTGGGTGTCAGTCGGGGTGAGCAGTTGCATTGTGCATCGCCTGCTTTGTATATTCTATTGTTGTTGTTGTTATCATTCTTATTATTACTGTTTTACTTTGTTTTATTTCAATTATTAAACTGTTTTTATCTCAACCTGCGAGTTTTCCTACTTGTGCCCTCCTGACTCTCTCCCCCATCCTACCGGTGGAGGGGGGTGAGCGAGCAGCTGCGTGGTGTTTAGGTGGTGGCTAGGGTTAAACCACGACACCTTTGCAGGATCCTGGTATCAGTATCCCTATCTAAGTGACTTACGTTTCAGAATAGGAGAATTTCCTCCCACCTGAGGAGTTTAAGAGAGACGTAAAAGAGGGGGCATGTGTAAGCAATAGATATCACAGATGTTTAAACCACCGTGGTTTATTCTTTGAAAAGACTACCAGTGACATTGGCATGGTACTTGTCCTTTCAGAGAGTTTGGGACTTTTGGTTTCTTTCTCTGGGGGTCTGGACCTAGTGAAGTCTTTGGCTAGGATCTTTGTTCGCTCTGTGAGAACTTCAGCAAGTCAAGCTGTGCCCAAAGGGCACTGGAGATGACCCAGAGGACTGAGATATTTGGAAAGGGATACGCGCATGTAATGCAAAGCTCATGTATTTGCTGAGTGTGTCCCACTGCTCACAACTGGGATAGTCATTGTTCTGGTCTCTGCTCAGCTCTCAAGCTGGTTTTGCAAGCCAAATGTTCAAGTACATAAAAGGGCCACAGAGACAGCTGAAGATAGAGGATATCTGTGTAAGAGATAGGAAAGTGTTGGGGATACAGTGTCAAATGAGTGGTGCAGAAGACTTCAGCGGGGGGGCTTATGCTTTAGCTATGGGACACGAAGCCATGGGAACATAGGCTCCATAGCTGCAGTGGTCCATGAACCGCCTGTCTGTAACGGCAGTAATTCTTCTCACGGTGCTGGCTGTTTACCTCTGATAGAGCACATGTCCTACCCTGGAGAAGACATTAAGGGGTTGGAGTCCCTGGCATGTTCCATCTCCTTTGTTGCCGCTCTGGCTGTGTAAAGCAGCACACACACTCTCTCGTCAGACAAGGCACTTTGATGTCTTGTTTCAGCCCCTGGAGCAGCAGCAAAGCAGACGGAGCTTATTGGTGAACCTGGCCAATGATTTCTGAAGTCACAGTCTAACCGGGTTTTGTAAGAAAACATGTGAGTAAGGATACAACACTTCTCATTTTACAAAGTAGCTTATCCAGAACTTGATCCCTCTGGCTCTTGTGATGGCCTTGACTTGTGAAAACCCCAGTCCACCATCAACACGGGCATCCATTGTCTCCTGAGCTTTGCCTGCTAGTCTCTGAGTAGGCCAGATCATGCTGTCTTACTCGCTCTTCCCCTTCGTCCTTTCCTCTTCTGCCGCAATGACAGTGCTGCTTCTCCCAGCTGTTAAAACCTTTCCTCCAGCATGATCTCCTTGCCAGGCATTTTCCTTCTGAGATGTGGCTGAGTCATCCAGGGGTCAACTGCTCTGACATATTACTGGAAATCTGACAAGGTAGGAGAGCTCACGGCAGCTCCTCCCATTGCTTTTCAGGCCGGCCGAGCTCACCAGAGGCCGATCGCTAGCTGCCTGCAGGACGAAACAGGAGGATTGTGTTGGCAATTTGGCACCCAGCACCGAACATATTGGTTTCCCAGTCGCAGGCTGTTTCCTGGAAACCAAATAATCTCTGTGGCCGGCACCATCTCCTATTATTCTTTATTAAGAATTTAGCTCGATGCATCAAACTGGCCACAGATGCAATTCAATTAATTGGCCTCCTCACTAGATTTGCTACTCTGATGTAAACAAGGAGGCTGGCGTGGGAGAGCGGAGCTTAGCGAGGCCAGACCCGCCTTCCAAGAGGAAAGTGCAGAGAGGATGTACATGTTGAATGACTGTGGAGTTACACTTAGTGCTGCTGAAGCTTAGCAGGCATGAATGGTGTGAGCTCATCCAGCTCACCGTTCCCATGAGCAAAGAGCCACAGAAGACCTCCAGCCTCTGGAGAACAATTGAGGGAAGACATGACTGCATTGGAAAAGGGCTGCTCCAGCACGTGTTGCCAGAGTGAGGTACCAAACTGTGATCGCTGGGCAATGCAGATGCTTCAGCAAGTAGAAGCCCCTTTTGTAGCTCATGGGATAGCGTTTGCAAGGTTGTCCACGCAGCACTGGCCTCAGCCTGGGGTGGGAGACCAGGCTACATCTGCTGCACCTTCTATCCTCATGGCCCTTCTGAAGGCACAGCCCCGATGAGCACTGAGGCTGCTGCCTCAGGACCGTTGTTCTCTAGGTGCACAGGGCAGACAGGGGTTGGGGTTTTTGGTTTGGGCACAGTTGCGTGTCCAGCTGTTTAATGCTCTTTGTCACCCCTTTCCTCCACCACTCATTTCTCCACTCCTTTCTGCAGCCTGAACTCGTCCCTGGGTGACAGCCTCCCTCTAAACTCCTTACCATGTACTCGTCTATTTCACCTCCTTTTCCACATTTTTTTCCGATCCTGCCACTAGAGCTGGTACAGAGCCTGGCACCTTTCCTGAGGAGGGTTAGCATGCAGCAGCCAGTGATTTCTTAGCCACAAAACACTTCAGAAAACTCCGTCAGACCAGGAGGGGCCGAATTCCTGCAACAGAAAGTCCTTGGCAGCAGAGTGGTATGTTGAAGACAAGATAGGGCTTAGGCAGGTCTTACGTAGGTACAGCTAGAGATGAGTAGCTATGCTTGGGTATGTTCACAGGGAGTTTGTAGGTAGGGATGGAGACATGTACTCAAACCTGTAATCTGTGTGTGTACTTTGCATGATTCTTCCCTAGTGTGATCACTGGACCAAGCACATTTTTTCTAGGGCTGGGTATGAATGCCTGTGTAATGCACTCAGTCTTACGCCTGCAACCCAGATGGGACATTCAGCATTCCTGATTTCTGCTAATTGCTTGTTTTATGCAGAGGATTTTTCATTGTTAACATTACCTGAGGAATCACCACCTCTATGTACAAAAACTTGTATTTCAATAGAAGTGAAACTGACTTTTTTGCGTATATAAAAGTATTCATAAATTCTTCTATTCATTCTTCTTTTTTAAAAAAAATCCAACAATATATACAGGAAATTAAAGCTTAGAAAGAATTAACCACTAATAACAATTTATCTTTAAAGAGCAATTTTGTTGTGAAATAAAATTTTGTTCTTGACTACCTTGCAAACACAGAAAGGACAAAATTTGCAACAAATTCTGCCCATCTCTGTTTCAAAAGATTTTTTAAACATAGATCTATTTCTTAGTTGAGTTTCCAGATTGACAATAGCCCTTTAAATTGGAAAGCACAACCATACCTTTTCTTAAACATGGAAATATTGGACAAAACCTTGCTAGATAAAAGAGATAATTGAAAGGCTAGTGCGTCCTTCATTTAGAAACCTGTTTGCTGTCTGATAGGCATTTTTTGCCTGACACAGAGAAAGACGTGAGACTTGTCAAAGATCAGAAAATACCACTATAAAGGCAAAATTACCACTTGTAATTCATAACTCAGATGTTGTTGTCTTCCTGGAGACACAGCTGTGTGCCCAGGTGAGTCTCATCCCAGTGTCATCCATGAGAAGCACCGTCACCCCCAACTTGTCATTGTTCCCTGTTCCCTCAGCCCTCACTAGTCTGTGGATCCCAGATTTGTGTGATTCACACATCCCTCTTTTATGCTGCAGTCTGACATGGTGTGACCAGCTGTGAACTGCTGCATTTCCAGCGTTTACGCATCCAAATGGCTAGGAAAGCACATGCTTTCGGTGGTGAAAGTGGCTGACCAGGAGAACCCACTTCTTCAAGAGTAAGATGTGCTACAGGCATATAAAAGCCATAGGCTTGATGCAGAGGTAATTAGATGAAGTCCTACAGCCTGTGTGCTTTACCGGATGTCGGCCTAAATGAGCTAATGGTCCCTGCTGACATTTAAATCTATGAAATGCTGGCTGTTAAACTGCTTCATCATGGACTTTTCTGATAGAAATCTCTCCTGTTTGGTTTTAGACTGGTCCACAACATAGGATCCATGCATTTTCACACAGAAGTAATTGCAATAGGGGCATCCTTAAGTAAGTTCATAGAATGTCTCTGATCTTCTCCTCCATCCCCCCCTGCTCCTTTTTTAGGGTTAAAAATTCCTTTTAGTGTTTGTTTTTTTTTTTTCCTTTGGAAGTAACTTTCGGATCCTTTTGCAGTTTCTGGATGTTGGATGTCTGCTGTGATTTTTGCGAAGGGTTGGCAGGAAATTTTTTCCCAGAGAGGGTGTCAGTGCTGTGAGAGCAAAGAGACCTCTCTGTAAAATGCTAGGGCTTAGACACGTGGCTGGCACACACCAGCTGATCCACAGCAAGCATCGCTGCGTGCACTGCTATCTCACGCACTTTTCCCCACCTACTCTTTTGCTGGGATCAAAGCCACCCCCTGCCCTTGCCAGAGGGTTGTGCAGGTGGTGCAGTGTTCAGCCCTGCTCGCCTGCTTGCCAAAGTGAGAATGAGGCAACTGCTGGCCAGGAAAGGGCTGGAGAAGTTATAACCAGCAGTGTCCTGTATAACCCAGAATTTCCCTCACAAAGGAAACTTCAAAGGAGACAGAACAAATCACAATCAAATTAGAAAAGTCAAGTACACTGAAGCGTGCAGGAGTTGTTTTACCAGGGAGGTAGATTTTGGAAGAACAAAGCTGAAATTAAAATCAAAACTTCAGCCTCACTCTCTTGCTCGTTTAGTGAAAATCAATAGTATCACCACAAAAGGTGTTATTTCAACACATTAGCATTTTGGATCCAAAGTGATCCTGGCAGGTCTAGTAACTATAAAGCGTAGAATCATGAAATTGAGAAAGGCAAACTCTTGAACTAAGACTGCACTACGATTAGAAGTTTATAGTATAGGAAGTAATGTCCTATCACTCCCCTGAGGAAGAGACTACCAGCCATCTAATAACAGGTTACTTTCATCTCTTAATTTTTCTAGGATTCTCTAAAGTAAGTTAAGTAATGTGAATATATCTTTTATGAACAGGGAAGGTGCTATATCTGCCCTTTATAAGTAACCTGAATCCTCAAAAATATTCTTCTTCATAATAGCACCCATCGGTTTTCAGACAAGGTTTCTCTTGGTCCCACTCAGTCCGGGACTGAGAATGGTGCCAGCACAGAGCATGAATGTGTAGATCGAGATAGACTGTCTCCTCTTGAACATTTTGTGTTCACGCTGATTATTCCGAATTCATCACAAGACTTGAGCAACATACAGGTCCTAGACAGAATATGTAGATTTCCTGAAATGCTGCCATACCTACCAGCCTAAAGCACTCTTCTCTGGGGGGGCCTCGGGGTTTGCAGTCTCTCCTGCAGGGGTGTACAATGCTTGTGTGTCACTGAGACGTTCTCCATCTCCATCTGATCAACTGGGGTCCAGTTGTTGTACTGGAAGAAAGGATGGAGACAAGGCCACACCAAGGCGTCCTTTCTCCTAACTTGCATTGCCCGGATCAGTGCTAAGCCTTCTCAGAGGCAAGGAAAATGATCGGATAGCTTTCCTGTAACTGATAATAACAAACAGAGACAATTGCCTAGCAAGTGCCTTAGATAGTATGGCTATTGTGCATCTTCTTTAATATTCCCTCCCTCTGCTGCAGCACTTAACCACAGTACCTCACAGATCTTTTTATTTACTGTAGCTGTGTAACAGGCTGAGGGCTTCAATCATTTTTCCATAATCTCTTTTCTAGTTATGATGAGATGTTTGCTGTATGTAGCAGTTATTCCCTAGATTGTCTCCTTGAATTCAGCCTCATTATTTTATCATTTTGACAATGAACTGCATTTGCCATCTGCTGGCTCCAAATCTCAATATAATCCAAATCCCTTGGAATCTGGTTACACTCTTTCTTGTTATTTGCTCATCTTCCAATTTCTGCATCATCTGTAAACTTGGAGCTCTCCAGTCAGATTCTGCTCTCCATTTTTAACCAGGGTAAATCTGGACCTTCTCCACTAAAGTCTGGGATTACTCCAGAGTGAACAAACGGAAACCAGAGCTGGCTATTGCCTAGGTTTTCAACACCCTCATCCAAGTAATTTTATATTTATATATAGACACAAGTTATGAACAACAGATGTCCTAAAGCTGACCTTGAGGACACTTTTCATCTATTCTGTTCCTACGCCATTTTTCTTGTTGACACCCGTTTTACCTCAGTCCTCGGTGTTTGTTTGAAGTTAATTCAATATTAATAAACACATTCTTACTGTTATGAATGAAGTTTTGGCAAAGTGAAGATACTTTCAGGCTATGTTTACACTCCTTTTTTCCCCTTTCATTTTCTTCATTTTTTTCTTCTTTTTTTGGATAAAGATTTTTTCTTTACTATAACAACAAAGCGTTACTATGTAGCAGACCACTACACACGCCTGGGGACAGTAGGTTTACTGTGCTCCCTGGAATAAACAATAAAAAACTTGCAAAGTGCCTGAATGCATGGAGTTTGATACTCCACACCAATGTGGAGGAGAAACCTAGCAGAACTGCTGACCTGTCACATAACTCTGCAATTTAGTATTACTAAATCCCTTCCCTTTCCCACACCTCTGGAACACCAGTGTGAAGCAGAAAGCAAAACATGTTTTGTCTCTACAACTCTTTCCCCTTCCCATCTATTTCTCCCATGCTGGTGAATCTTATTGCCTGTCATAATTACGATTTTCAGCATGAAGTCCCCAGGGCAGACTAGAGCACACGGAAATAGTATGAAGGCAGATGCAACCTGCTATCAGGACGTTTGTGCCAAACACTGCTGCACACTTTGAAGGTGTTGCATCTTAACCGGCTGATTTTCCCGCTTACACCTGTTTCCAAACCCTACTCTCTTCCTCACAGTTTGCTGTTTTACATTTTAGCCCCTAACTTCTGCCACGGTAGCAGGAGAAACATGGAATCAAGCTTTCCTCCAGCTTACAGCACCTAGTATTGTCTGTCCTGTGGAAACGGGAGTAATGTGATCCTGTAACTCGAGACTGTCTCATAATGTGCACACAAGAGGGAGTTCAAGTGTTTTTGGCATTACCTAACTCCCAAGTACTTAACTTTTAGCTCTAATGTTCTCTTGGCAACATGTGGTGCAATTTATATATATATTTCTATGCAGTTTCCTAGGTTTTTAACACAAGAAAATATAAATAGTACCACGTGCAAATAAAACAGCCCACCCACGTGGTCCACCAGGTTTTGGAATACAAGCACCTCCAGACATTGCTGTTCCCCAGGTAAAAGGTCTAATGTCACCAGCAAGCTGCCCTGTTGGGTGGCTATGCTCTGGAAACAAGCCTTAGCGAAGAGAGGCACCACACTGAATCGTAATTCAAACAATGTGGGAGAGGAAGTGTGCATTTTATGCCCACTTAAATACTCGGTTTTAGGAGATCCGGCTTGAAAGTGAGCCTGAGAAAGCACGAGTGAGATCTCGCCCTGCGTCATGCTCCCCCTGGACCACAGGTGAGCCTATTCCTCCTCTGTGGTAAAAGATGTGAGCGGACTCTTGTCTTCTAGTTAAGATGCTGATTCTTCGCTCCCTACAAATAATGTGGTAAGGAATACGGGAAGAGCCGTCTCACAGGGAGATAAATGTGAGATGGTCCGGGTACCAGTCAAAGGACCTTGTCTGAAGACAGAAGTTATTTAGGGTCAAGAAAGAGAAAAAGCCCTCCTCTTCCTGTGTCCCACAGAAAAACATAAAGCAAACTCAGAGTAGCATGAAAATCAGGTGAGTTGAAGAGCCATAGAGGAACATGAATGTTTCCTCGACCTCAGGACGAATTTCCTGCTGACCTTTCAGACAAAAGTTACTGGAGACCTTCAAAGAAATTGCAGCTGTTCAATGATGATTAAAGGTTCCTCAGAATGAAACAGAAAGTGTTTCCTTGGGGCTTTGCACTCTCTGCCTGGCTTTCCCATGTCCAAAGATACTTTTTTCAATAAGGGTAGAGGAGGCAACAAGGCTGTGGCTCTGACTTCTGCACCCCACTTCAGGAGAGTGGAAATATACAGCCATCTTCTCACTGCTTCAGTGCCAGATACCAGTCAATTGGACTGCTAGCAGGCTGCCTCTCAGGCTAGCCTCAGGCACCACCTTGCAAGTGCCAGTGGAGAGGAAAGCAGCAACAAGAGCATTACCCCTCTGGCTCCCCTGGTGTGGAGCAGTTCTCCCAGGACCTGAGCATCTCACTCTCACAAGGCTCCCGATGTGCAGAGTCGCCCAGCTGTAAGCAAATGCAATGAAATGCCAGTATTATCTTCTTCAGCCAATGACAATCCTTTGAATGTAAATCATGACTGACAGTTTGCTTGCCTGGATTTCGAACAGTGGCTCTGCAATATCCCCTGACATCAGCGAAATGTACATCCCATGAGCGGGAGGGGAAGGTGCACGGGGCACAGTGATGAATGGATATCCAGTGCATTTTATGCTGCTGGAAGGGAGGGGTACACCATGTTTTGTCCCTGACTGGCTTTACCTGTACTCCGTAGGTTGAAGTATCTCCACCATGCAAAGACGTTGAAATGGCAGATACGCTCTGCCTCCCAAACCCGATGATGCCCACGGAGCAGGGCTCAGGAACAGGTCACTGTGATCTGCCTTGCCCAGCTCCTCCTTGCAGGGAGAGCACCTTCCCCACCTTCCCCAGGCTGGATACCTGTGCTCTGCTGGAGCCCTTATCAGCCGTGCGCTCTGAGTCATGGCGTGTGCAGAGTACACCAGTGGAAAAAGCGTTCAGAATATGTTTTCTGAAGTGACTGCTGCTGAATAGGAATTCAGCGTGGTAGGGGGTTGTCGTGGTCCATTAAGCAGCCACCTGGAGTAACACATCAGACAGGCAAAGTTGGAGGACAAAAGCAGATGACACCTTGTTCATGCACTTGGAATTATCTCCCCTGTCCAAACAGCCTGCTCCGAATTTCAGAAGAACTTATCAGGGCTTCTGATAAAACTATCCCTCTGACTTTAATAACTTTGCTTACTGCTCCCATCTAAACATGAAACCGATTGTTTTTATGGCAGCTATAAAACACCAGAAGCAGCAGATGTATGAGGGCAGAGCTTTTGCCGTAGCAAAGTGTGCCATGGAGCAGGTGGAGTGGGGCGCCTCCCAAAGTCAGGGAACAAGGAAACCAGAGGTGCCACGCAGGTTTGAAGTTGTAGAGAGGTGGGAATTCAACACAGAAACTGGGGACGGTCGGTGGAAAGCTCCAAAATGGGTGCAGTCAAGTGCAGCGCTGGCTGGCTGCTGTGGAGTGAGCTTTCTAGTTTGCAAGTCTCTTCCCTCCAATTCTAGCAGTTGCCTTTCTGAGGGAAGCTGGGAGATATTTCTTTCAGCATTAATTAATGCATACCATACTTTTACAGCCATATTGCCTTTTCAGGTTCACATGTAACAAGTTTCCACTGCCATGCAGTCATTGTAAAAGGACATATAATAGTGACTGCAGGGTAATATATTGAAAAGTGACTAGTAGCAGCTTAATTGAATTATTGACAACCTTCCTGTTCATCTCAGTCATAAATTTATCACCAGAGTAATCCAGTATTCCCACAATCTTCGTGAAAGATGTTATGCAAATCACATTCCTGAACATAGATTTTTAGAGAATATGCCTGCGCACATTATGGACCTAAGATCAGAGAGAAGACATGGTTGGATGAGAGCAGCTCAAAATTGTGCATTTCTTGGATCTGCATGCAGGTAATGTCTTAATTCTCACAAGTACCTGCAGTCTGATATCTAAAAATATAATAGATGCACCAATTTGGCTGAAGCTAACATAAGGTAATTGTAGTACAGAAGAGACCTTAGGAAAAAAAGCAACATAATTTATGTCCATTTCAATTCCACATGGTATGGATTCTCTCACTGGTGTTTGATTTAGGACCTGTTGAGTTGCCCATTGAGAAAACTATCCTTTAACTCCTTCTATAATAGCTATTCTGGGCTCTTACATTCCCAACAGCAAAATTGATTTCCTACTCTCAGGCCAAAAAAATCATTCCAAAGAATGTAGCTGAGACGTGCTGATGTTCACGCTTTCTGTATGTGTACATGTGCACATCTGTGCACGCATGTGTATGTATGTTTCTTGTTAAGGACAGAAGCTCACACCTCTGGTAGCATGACGCTAATGCTATAATCTTAAATTAATGCCACCATAAACTTCAACGATGTTTCTCTGGATTTATTCCCTTGTAAGAGGGAGCAGAATCTCACCCAATCCCTTGACTGATTAGAAATGTCATTCCTCCTGATGTCATAGCTAGCCTGTGCTCATAGTCCCTGAGCTACACAAATTCATCCCATATCATTTTCAGATTAAGAGGTTTTTGTTAATTTAATTAAAGTTAATTTTCTTAAATTTACTGGAAAATGAGGGGGGTTTTGAAAAATCTGTATGTATACTTTCGAAAGATATTTAAAAGTCAGTTAGACTGTTTCTGGTAAATTTGAGTTTGGTAAAACAATCTATCATATCTATATATTCGACCATAAAATTTTGACTGGCAACATTTTGATTGAATCTGTTTTTAAAAAACACTTAAAAACCTCTGTTCCACCACCTCTGTTAAAATTCTGCATTTTTCTCTGTAATTTTTTTTATTGGCTTTATGAAAAAAAGAGCTTATCTACATGTATAGTTATGTATGTGTACAGTGTTTCCTGGGAAAATGCACTTGCAAATGCATTGATCTAAAAAAGAGTTTCTTTTCCTCCTTATGAGCTTAATTCTCCAGAACAAAAGTGCATGCCCACATGCAGTTACCCAAGAACAGCTCCTGCTCTTTAGAATCTCACTGTCAAGCATAAAGAAGTCTTACTTGAGTTCAGCACTTGCTTAAATAAATGAAATACAGGAAATTACTTTAGAAAAGCAGTGCAGCACCCTCTAGCGTGGACACCTTTAGATTAGGAACTAATATGGCTTTATAAATACCTGATTAAGCTGGTGCTGACCCACCAGCCAGCCCAATGTCTGATTTAGGCTCCGTCACTAAACTTCTGACCTTGGGCAATTTGGTTTACTTTGTCTCAGGTTCCTCACCTGTAAAAATCAGAAAATAATTACTCTCTTTAAAACCCCTTAGACTGTCCTAATGACAAATTCCTCCTGTATAAAAGGTGGGCAGGTATCGTAAGCATAACCACATGATGGAGGCTAGAGTGACAGCTCTACCTCCTGAAAATGTACTGTGCAATGCTGTGGCTAGGTAAGCTCTCCTGTGTGGTGCTTCACCTCATCTGTCAGGCAAGCTCTTTTTTTTTCTCCCCGGTATGATCTGCGCCAGCAAAGCAGTGCCTTATGGACTGGGATCATAAGCTGTACTGTCAGGTTTTCAAAACCAGTCAATAATGGTTTTGTACTTCTACCTCTTGGAAAGTCTGCTGCACATTGACTCATGTAAACCAGGATACCTCTCTCTCACATTAATAAATTCCATTGTCTTGCACTTTATTTTGGGACTTTGTAAAAGGATGGGACTTCCTTGGGGAAGTTGAGTGAGGAAGGAGGACAGAGATTTGGTCCCCGTAGGATCTTCTAATGAGGTAAAGGGATTTTCAAAATGCCTGAGCTCTTACCCTTTTCAGAGGCAACACTGAGCTAGAAAAGAGACCTTCTGAGGAGCTGGTCTTTCACTTCTACTTTATATTGCACTTTATCATTCTCCAATGCATTCCTGTTGATGATCACCGAGCTAATTGCTAAATCACTATTGCTAAAAGCTGGAGATTGTCAGATGTGCCAAAGGAAGCACTTTCTAACAGCTTGAGTACACTGGAAAGGATGGAAAAAAGGAAGATTAGTGTGCAAAAGCCTTTACTTAAGAGTGATCTCCTGCCTGGAGTTTGTCTGGGGCTGCAGTCATCGTGCATGTATACGTGATAGGTACATACATGTGTATATATCCTTTTCAAGTCATATTGCCATTCCAGTGCATGGCCAGATACATAAATCCCAGGTGGAGTTAGATGGGATATCTACTTGTTGACACTATATCGAGGGGACTGTGTTGCAGGACTGGATCTGTAACGTAATAACCAAGAACTTCTTCAACAGAACTTGTTGGGCGCAAACCACTTAATCTTGAATGTCTCTGACTCGAGCATGAAGTGACAAAATAATTAAGGTAATGAAGGACTGTCTAGGCTGGACAGATGTGGAGCAGACAAGGAAATAAGTGCCAACACACTCAGACAGGTGAGATGCACTACCATCTCTACAGCTGGTTTTCACATGCCATGGCCTGCCCATTGCTCAAGCACATGTAAACTCTGCTCAGGAAGACCATGTTCAGGCCAATCTTTTCCTAGTTAAACAAGTCTTTTACCATTTTGGAGGGTGCCATAAACTTTTCTTCCTGCCTCCCAGCCAGGTTCCTCTCCCCTTGCACACAGCAGTCACATCAGTCACAAGGCACTTGCCTTCTTCAGTTCTCTTTAGCCCCTGTGAGCAAAAAAACAAAAATGTATATCTACCCCAACTAGACCTGAGAGGAGCAGCCTTTTATTTCTCCCTCTGCAGTAAGATCCAAGGCATAAAGCCAGGGGACAGGAGTCTCTTTACCTGTGAGAGACAGGAACCGGGACATACAAAATCTCCAGGGATTTCTTAGCACTACCTCCTGCTTTTGGGTCTGCAATGATCTTACTTCGAATTAGAAATTTGTGATTTCAAGAAGAAATGGGAAAAAATGTTTCCTCTGTCTTGCAGTCAGCAGTCTTTGAAGCCAAGATTCAGATTTTCAGCAGGAATAAGTTAACACATGCTGATCTCCAACAGGCAGGGAGGAGAGACAAAATTGTGAAAAGCAGTAAGTTTAGAGATGTGCAGGAAGGAGACAGAAACTTCCAGATGATCCCGAACAATATATTACTGGATTTGATACCAGTTTAGTCTTTCTTCTTTTATTTTAAATCATGCTCTTGGAATATCAGTTTATACTGGGATCAAGTCTTCCACTGGTGGGACCAGGGTTTTGAACATCACTGCACTACTGGCAGGAGGACTTGTACAACTTCTTTATACAGAGTCATATAAACCAGCAACATGAAAGTGACCAGAGGAGATTAGGGACAACCCTGGACTTAGCCATCCTAACTCTCTATTATCTTTTACATCTTTTGTACTGGTACAAGCAGGTTCAAAGGATCCTGATCCTGCAAGTATGTAACGACCCAATTATCCTTAGCCCCATTATGGATCAGTTTGCGGAGTCAGAGTAGGACTGTGTGTGCAGAAAAATGGCCAAGGCATGTGGCATAAGTGGACATATTGCAAGACTTCCCTTAATAAATTTTTAGATATTATTAGCCCTGTCTTTCAGTATCATGCTGTCGGTATTGCTGCAGTTAAACTGCCTGTGGGCCAGGCCTTCTGCTTGGCGATGTGTCCAGAACAAAGGGGCTGTATATTCTCCCCAGCTACCGTAAAGCTGGCTACTATTATTGTTCTGCCCACATCCACCAGCTGGGATCAAGCCCTTTCTGAGCAACATAAGGCTAAGGCCACATCTAGTCTAGGACTTAGACATATGATTTTAACTTGTTCAAGCTAATTAACATATTTCAAAATGCTAGATAAAGCAAACTGCTTGAACCCGAGCTTGTGCTAAATTCAGCTTCAGCAGACTGCCTTGGGAAGTCCAAGTGATTCTTAGCTAGAGTTGTAGGAGGCTCTAATTCATCTGAACTACATTTACACATTTTAAAGCCAAGGATGGAAAACAGTTTTTCTTTCTAACATAATGGTGGGGAGAACACAGCAACAGTTAAATGCTGCTCTGTATGCATCTGACAGCAGCACTGGGAAAAACTGGAAAGCTGCAGAGAATCTGAAATGAAACCAACAAAGTCCACATTGGATAGCTGGTAATTCACRTGGGTGCTTTTCTCATATGCAACAAAGTGAATTATTTCTGTGTTGGCTCTGTGATACACCTAACACAGAGAGAAAAGTACCGGGCAGGGGTATTCCTGTGCTTCTCTTGCCTTGTTGCACAGAACTGGACCACAGAAAAGTCCAGATGAATCAAGTCCTGCAAGCGCTGGTTCTTTTGCTGATGCAAGGTACAACAAGTACTGTTGCCTTGGTATGCCTGTGCTTGGATGCTGCCCGGGAGAGTTTTCTCCCAGTCTGTGCCCATTTGTTTCTCATACAGCTGGGCCCACGTCAGCCCCCAGCCGGTTCCCACTGTGGTCCGAGGCAAAGAGCCTGCGGACCCCACTCACACCTGGGAGCTGTGCAGCAGCATCCCAAAGGCGGATGTGGCATGGAAACCCTGGCACAGTGTTGGGCAGCAGTCCCCTGAAGGGAAAGAAGACATCCTCTGATGGACAGCAAGACAGGGAAACTGCAGAAATTTCATCATCTGTGCTAGCAAGATTTTTATATGTCTTTCTAACACTGAGCCACGTTTTAGAGAGGACACTGGAGGTTGATCGGATGGCATTGAGGGTAGGAAACACTCACAGACAGGTGCTTTCAACAGCCCTGATCCTCTTTATGCTCTCTGAGCGTATCTCAGAGCAGTCCTGTGTACTGCTGTTACTCAGAGCAAGTGCTGGGACCATAATGCACCAGCTGCACCTCTTTCCTGGGTATTCTCCACATTTGGGCTCTTCCACCATCATCTACATCTTCCATGAGCCAGATTCAGAAGGAGATTTCACAGCCTCATGATAGCTATGCGCTTACTGAACAGCACTGCGTTGGCAGTCTTCAAAAAAAAAAAAAAAAAAAGGCATGTTATTTTTGATTGTGAGAAACCAGAAAAGTTTCTCAGAAACATCTCTTTTGGAATGCTATCAAATCTTTCCTGTATCAAAGTTTATCAAATCACCTAGACTGGCAGAGCCATGTGTCTCATAGTGCTCCCTCAGTGAGACAGGATGTGATTTCTGCATTTGCAGCAAGCTATCTTTCACCACTCCCCACAGTCTGAGCAAACAGCAAATGCAGAATGATCATTACTGCTTTTAAAATGCTTGCACTGGCAAATCAGGATGAGGCCTGGTGAACATGACACACCTGCAGTGGAAATTAAATGGAATTTCAGGAGCAAACTTCATTCACAGAAACATGTCCACAATGCCCATTATGCAGGAGTGATGTGGAATACTAAGAAGATACTACCATTGAACCACATGTGGAAGTATTAACTCCTGGTGAAACCATGAAGCTAGGGGGCTAGTGTGGCCTGTTTGCAGTGACACAGGTACATTACTGCAAAGTTTTTCCATTGTGATAAACTTGCTTTTGTGTAGGCAAACCCTGTGTCATGGATTGGTGAACTAGTGGAGAATTCTCTTCTGTCTTTCACATGTCTAAAATGTCTCCTCCTTAAATTGAAAGCGAACAAGAAAGCCAGAACAGAATAATATTGTAAAATGTTCAGCTCTGGTGTACTGTGCTCACTCTAGATTTGCTCATCTACAATTTCATCAATATAGTATCTTAGTACTCTGCGGGTAGCAATTAACCTTTATCCAGCAAGCTCATTTATCACATTAGGTTTCCCAGGAAAGCAGCCCAGGCACAGAGGAGTAAATTCTGATGCCCAATATTTCCTCACCTAAGCAAGACTAAGACTTTAAAAGGGTTTAAAGAATTTGCTTATATTTCATTAACAACAAGGAGAAAGTTCTGTTACTCCATAAATAAGCACCATCAGCAGGAAATAACACAACACTGGCAACAAGAATTTCATTTACTGAATTAATGTTTCTTTCTAGTTAGAGCTGCATTTTGTCAGTTTCATCTCTGCATGTCTACTAGTTCCCTCTCCTTCTCTGAACCCAGAACTAGGTTGTTTCGTGGGGCAGGAGTCCCTGTGTCTCACTTCAACCATCTGTAACCTTATGCCTAGTCTAGCGAAGACATCTGATTCCTGTCTACTTGGTAGGGCACCTCCAGCCTACAATTCATCCAAAAGACAGGTGACTAAGATGAGTGGACTGTACTGGAGGTGCTTCTCTCTCCTCAGCTGTGCAGGCTGTTTGGAGACAGCACTCAGACTGTTTGATTTATATTTTGGTTGTTAATGTGAAAAGAGAGAGCTCCCTGCCTTGGTGAGGCTCGTCCTGCAGCACTGTCTATGCATTGCACTACAATAATGCCATGGGGTCCCTGCTGGAGTTGGGGTCCCATTGTGGCACACACCTTGCAAACAGACAGATCTGGACCTTTCCTAGAGGGACAAATGGCCTAACTGGGCAAGCCAGAAAAGCACAAAGAGGCGAAGTGGCTCCCTGAGCTCCTACAGTGGGTAGGCGAAGGGAGGAGAAAAGCGAGGCATCTTTACTCTCAAGTGAATACCACCCCCATCAAATCGCACACTGCTTCACATTAAACTACTTGTGTTTATCTGTCCTTCAGGGCAGAAAGGTCACTCTGGCTCTCTCCAGTACGAATGACAACCAAGCAAAATAAAGTCAGGTTTGGCAAAATAAAGTAGGGGGACAAACATAATTCTAGCTTCTTGGGAGAAAAATAGTGTATGGACAACATTCTTGCCAAAGCGGTGGCTAATTCAGAGACAGATCTGAAGACTGGTCAGTTAGCATGGAATATGTTTTTCTGGACATCACAATCTTTGACTGAGTTATAATAAAATGTGTGAGAAAAAAATATCCAGAAAAGTGTGCAAGAGAATGGGAGGAGTGTATTTTCCATGAAGTTTTTCTAGTGGTGTCCTGGCCAAATGAATGGTTTCTTCTTCAGAGTTATGGACTGGAGAGAGGACTTCTTTGGGCAGGTCGTCCTTTTTGTTTGTTCTCCTGCCGGATGTTTTGGGCTGGACTTACTTTGGGCTGGACTTACTTCAGATTAACTCCTTGTTTCCTCCCTGTTTCTCACCTTCAGAGACATGGAGATTTTTTTTTTACTGTCCCAGCAATACTCTAAACTTGCTGAATGATGTTCCCCAGTCTGAAAAGCATTGAAAAGGAGCCAAGGAAAAATGGTTGTGCATTAAAATGCCAGCCTTTGTCCTGCTGGAAGGGGGCTGGGTAATGCACTGTCACACAAAGCCTTTATCCTAATGATGTCGGCTGTGAAAATTCACTGCCCACATGCAAAAGCGCTTCCTTTCTGTGGGGCTATATGAGTTCAAGCCTCAGCATTTCTGCCCTGGTGTGTGACCATCTCCCTGAAAGAAGAGACGATTGCTAGGCAAAGAGCCAGACCTCCCTACACGGCAAGATATCCATGCATGGTCTTCCTACAYGTCCTGGAGATGGGGACTTTGGATCCTGCACCCACGCAGCCCATGCCTCCTGCACACTGAGGCGTCTTTGTGCTCTGCCCTCGCCTTGGCACAGCCTAGCCTACAGAAAGCTCCCTGCAGCTGGTGAAATAGTTGTCACAATGGCTGCTATCCCACCTCTCCTCCACTGCCCAGCTTGGGAGAGGGGAGAAAGAGCAAGGCTGGATCTCATATTCTGAGTTATTGTCTACCACCCCCCGTTGCTGTGGTGTCCCAGCAACACAGCCACCTGTGCATACAGTGACAACTAGCTGGGGCCATTAGCCCCTAGCATACCTTGACTCACTTTGGGAGCAGAAACCAAGGCAGAACAAAGCAGTCTAGCTGAAGTACTACACTAAAAGAGAAAGGCATAAAGCAGGCAATGCTTGAGCCAAGAAGACTAAAAATCTGCCAGCCACCTAAGCAGAGCTGGTGCCAAGCACTCAAACCTCCCCACCACCTTCCTGCCGAATTCTTCACAGCCACCAGCTCCCGTCTGGATTTGGAGGGCATGGTGCATTCACCATAGCAGTGAAAAGCTGCCTCTGTGTGCAGAGTTGTCTGACTGCTGGGGACTTAGACCCGGTGAGCCTGGCTGTTCCGTGCCTGGCCCTGGCAGCCTGACTTGCTACAGTCCACACCGAAGGAAATGCAAGGTAATACCCTGAACAGGAGCAACCTGCTGCCTCATCGCAGACCTTTGATCTCAACATGTATTTTTTTCACCTCAAAGCTATTTCTGGACAAGATGTGGGCACTGAAGCCTCACTTCTTAAATTAAACATTCTTCTTTTCTCTTTTAGAAGAGGAGAGAGACATTTAATTTCTTATATTAATTTCTCCAATAAAGCACACAGCACTTCTCAGCTGATTAAGTGCCGTGCCACTCTGGCAGACAGCACTGTTGTGTAATTCCAACCTATTCACATTTCTCAGTTCTCCTTCTGAAATGCCCAGATTTCCCTTCCTTGCCAAATGACGAAAAGGATCTGCCAGCTGAGAGGTGGTTTTAAAATAATTGCAAGTACTAAAATGGCAAGTAGAAAAAAACTTGTTGGTCAGAAAAAACACCTGTGACCAGTGCAGAACCATATTCCCCAGAAAAGCCCTTGCTGGTTTAGGGCCTGTTTTGAGTGATTCATCTGGTGACTTCTAATGTTAATCTGTGAAATAATGAAATCACCGTGCTGTTTCAGCTCTAAGAGCTGCACAAAACATAGAGCTTTTTGTAACGCTACTTGGATAAGAGAGGGGCAATGGTGTTCTCTATGGTGCATGCTGAAGATCCATCCTGTAAGGCTCCACATTAGTGCAGCATCCCTCAAGGGAGCTAACAGGTGGCATAGTATAGACAGCAGTCATGTCAAAGTCAAGGAGTGACAGAGGTTTCCTGTGGTGCGCAAAGTTTTGAAGTCTCTGGCTGAAGGAAGAAAAAGTATGTCACTTGTCTTACCCCCACCTCCATGAGCTCAGTACTAGCCTTGTCTACATATTATTAAACTTCATTGCTTCATTGCTTCCCAAAGCTACAAGGTTTTCTGATGACCTTCCTGACCAAGATTTTCCTCTGTAATCACAGAAATACAGCAGGATAGCATCAGAAGCCAGGTATGAAGGCCTATCTGTTCAAAAGCCTTCTCTATGGCATGAGATGAACACGAAGGGATATGTCTGAAGTAGACAAAAAAGAAAGGGTTGCTGTACAAAAGCCAGCTGGGACCTCTCACTCACCCCTATACAGAACATGAGGACTTCCCACTGAAAGGTGAGTATGAGAGATTGGACAGCAGAAGAAGCCCACAGACCAGGACTACATGCCAGTGGAGACTGAATCAGCCAGACCAAGGAGCGCTCCAAGGAACACACCATGTGTGGTAGGTACCTGGACATCCACGCCAGCGACATCCAGCCCAAATCCCTTCTCCTGCCTCACCTTTCTAAAGGGAAGCTGAAAACAGGGGAACTTCATCTGAGTTCCCTTGTAGTGCAGGCAGTGGGGAGATAGGCTTTCTCCTCCAGAACAACAGTGACAGCATGCTCAGAGGAGAAAAAACAGACTCCCAAAAAATCAAAAGTAGGGATCATTATGTTCTACATCTCCCTGAGGGACCCAATTGCTTTTGACTCTCATAGTGGGGGAGGCAGAGAAGGAAACCTGACCTTACCCATGAGTAGGAGCATGGCTTATCACTCACAGTATCAATCCCATGCTTGATTTATCAGCACTACAGTGCATCCAGAACAGCACCCATCTGCATGAGGACAGTGTAAATAAGGGCATCTGGCAGGGTCCAAATCTGCCTTTTAATTTCAAAGATACCTTGCCTTTCTAGCAGGCATCAGTTTCTCGGAAAGACAATAATGTAATACCTTTTTTATAATAAGCTGGTTTTTTATAATCTCTATGGTTTCACACCCCATTATTATTCTTATGTACTTAAATGATATGTACTTAACTTCAAGGGCAGTCTGAGTCGTCTGCTCCAAATCTGTTTGCATACAAGTGAATTTCAAGCAACAGTGCCACTGTCAGCCAAAAAAAGGGAATATCCCTGTAGTTTGACAGTTTTGCTTTTCTACAGGAAAAAGAATGAGAAAACAAGAAAAAGAGGAAAATATTTGCAAGCTTGGAATGAGAGTCCAGAATGAATGTCAAGAAACTCCCAGCAGCCATAACAAAAAGATCCTAAGTGTTTTCTTTTTCTTTATTTTTTTCCCCCAAAGGCTACATTAAAATAGGCATTTTTTTATCAAAGCTTTTGGGGTTTTCCAGCACACTGGGATCAATACTTCCTCTCCAAATACTTGGGCAATGAGTCACTGATCAAATGTCAGCCACAATTTATTCATTGTGCAATGTTCTGATCTCAATGCAAAGGCTGCACTGCGAATATTCCTAGACTTACTAAGAGCCTATTCTGGTATTTCTCCTTCTCTAAATTGCTTTTGTTCTTGAATGTCACCAGAGCATCTTAGTGGACACATGCAGTCAAAGCAGTTTTCTTAAGACAGTCAGTTGTTTACTAAATAATTCATCAGCTGCACAAAAGCCAAAAAGTGGCAGAAAAGCTCCAGAATGAAACAGCACTTCTATGCAAATCGGCGTTGCTCATACCCTTCAGTTTCTGGAGGCAACTGGTGCTTTGCACTGAGCTTGCAGGGCGTGCAGCATGCTCAGCAGCTCGCTCTGGGGATACACAGGGGTCCAGAGGGGCAGGTTGGTGTCTGCAGCTGAGTGAGCAACCTAGCTGGGAGCCATGGGATATTGGTTGCTAAATGTTGTTGTGCCTTCCACACCCCTGCCAGCTCTCCACAGCATCCCTTCCCCTCAGCCTGCTGCCGCAGAGCTCCCACCCTGCTGTCCCACCCCAGCCTGTTGCCCCTGCAGCACTGCATGTTGAGGCTCTGAGGGCAGGGAATAGTTTTCTCCCCTGGGGACAGTAAAATTTCTGCAACTGCCCGATGCCTTGGCTCCTCGTCCCTGGCCAACCCCTTTTCTGCCAGGGTGGAAGAAGCAGTGAGCTGTGCCAGGAAAAGAGCTGATGTCCTCCCTGCTGGAGAAGCAGAGACTGACTGGAAACCATCACTGACAGACAATACTTCTGTGTTCTCCCACAGCCTGGACAAATCTGGGGATGTCTGGTTGTCTGCTCCTGGAAAACCAAGCCGTTCCTTGAGCAGTGGAAATAACAAAGCACATTTTCCAGTGTGTCTCCTGTGTAGGTTCAGTTACACCTAACACAAGCCCTCACCTCAGCCGGAGAGTGAGCGGAGACTTCTCCGTCCCCCTCCTAGGATGGGGGAATGCAATTATCGCTGAGATCTCTCCTCCTCTGTCAAACTGGGTTGGAACTGGCCACCAGATTCAAAACATGTTGGGACTGCTGGGACACACACACCATTACTGCATAACCTTCATTTTCGGAGGAAATCAATCTGAAAATGTCTCTCTGCTCCTAAGCAAGCAGAATGGGTCCATCTCTCTCTCTTAACCTTCATGGTCATGTCTGGCTGTGCAATTTCTCATTCAGTTTGTTTAGTTTACTACTCTGGATTTAATTTAAAGAATTACTGTTACTAAAATTATACATGTAGTGGTATTTGCAGCTGTAATTGCATTAAAAGGAATGTGCAATTTTCTGTCACAAGGGATGGGGGGTGGGAGTGGAGAGAAAGAACAAGACCACTCCAAAGATTACTAGTAATAGAAGTAAACCTGGCTTTGATTTAGCCAGCATCAGCCTGATGTATTTATAGATTTTCAATTACATATATCACAGTTAGCCTGAAATGCATTCCTAATACTGCTTCGGAATTTAAATCACTGCCTTGCTGTTTTTTCTTATCTGTTTCAAGTCTGAGCACTTAAAAAAAAAAAAAAAAGGGAGACGAGGTAATGGTGTTAAAGTGGCCAGAAGAAGCAGATATCAGTTTTCTGTGCTATTGAGTTGCAAAGGTAACAAAGGACTGCCATTCAACACATTAAGAAATTAAATTTGGATTGGCAATTTGGAACAGATTTTTCTGCAGCCCTCAGCACTTTTCTACACCAGGATTTATTCTGGAACAGCTATTCCTGATGGTACACTCCATGACAACGCTTGCTCCAGAGCAGATTAGATTAAATTTGTGTACGTAGGCCAGCATGAGAATGGCTCATGCATAGGGAGTGAACCACAAATCACTCTTTTGCTTTATGTTAATCCCATAACGTTAACCAAATTAATGTCCCTTTGCAGACAAACATTTGTTCTTTGTCGGCACAGGAACATTTGAGGAAATTAATTCAGAATAACTTTGAAAAGGGATTTGTTAAATTGCACTAAAGCCCTATGACCTCAGTTTAGTTTAATTGGGCATTAATTCGTTTAACTCAATTCTTGTCCTAAGTCAATTAAACTCAGCAGAATTATGACCCTTTCAACTCTGAAAGAGAATGCCCACACAGTGCTCTCAGCAGTTCAATTACTGCAAGCGAAATGTACACCTTTTGTTTAATTTGGGTCATGTTTCTCCAGTGTCCTGTGCTGACAAGTCCTCTGCAGTGGCCCAGCAAGACCAAAGTCCCACTGACTTGCAAAGGTCATAAGGATTTGACACCAGACCTATAGCTCCCACCCTTGCTACATGCTATCCAGTGCCCCAGCCTTCCTCCCAGTACTGTGCCTAATATCATGGACACCACCCAGGGATGGAGCCAGTGGTCCCTTCTATTTGTACAGACATTAAGCCACTCTGAGCTCACATAGGACTATTCAAAATAACTCAGTAAGGTTATTTTTGCCCTAGATACATGGCGTAAGTCATGTTATCAGCAGACCCTTTTTCTCAGGTAGTCTTTTCCACTGTTGAACAGCTAATTGGGTACTTTGCACAGGGAAGGTCTTAGTGACTTCTTTATGCATCCTTCTTCATGATAGCTGCAGACCAGACATTACTTTTACCAGCAAACCTGTCCTAAGAAACACTGCACTGAAAGCCACAGTGTTTATGCCATCTGAAAATTGGAGACACTTTCCACATGTGGCAGGTTGCAGAAGCACAATCTTGATGTAGAGAGCCTCTTTCTTTGTGGTCTGGCAGGGGATGCTCCACTCAGCTGAGTGCTTTTGATAAAAATGTTCTTTCCTTCATCATGGTGTCCTTAGCTCAAACAAAGAGAAGGTGGTCTTTGGAGAGCTAGCAGGAGTTTCTTCCTATTTTCTGGCCAAAAGGACTCTCTTTCACCGTGTCTGCTCTTTCCTTTGCAAGTCTGGGATCACTTTGTCCCAAAAGTAAGGAAGAAACAAGCCATGGGCTCATGACTTAAGTCAAGAAAAGACGTAAGTGAATGTGTGAACGTAGCAAACTAGAAGACTTGAGTGATGTGCAACAGCTGCACATGCAATCACTGGATCCTGATAGTTAAAAGGTCTGAATTTTTGATCGTTTTATGAGTAAACATGATGAATTATCAGGTCTTCATTGCCTGTAGGCAGCTCAGTGGAAATGGGGGTGAGGACATGGCTGAAGAACAGCTTCAACAGAGGAGAAAGGATCCACAAAACTACACTGAGATCTACAGGATGTATAAGATGCCCAAGAAGCTCAACACATTTAACCTGTCAGAGAGAAGTTAAGAGGCAATCTCAGCCCATGTAATACAAGAGAATAAATATGAGATCAGGTCATATCAGTGCAGCAGATAAGAGCACTATAGGGGCCTAAGAGTCAGGAAAAGTTGTGAAAGAATGAAAATGGGCTAAGTGGCATCACAAAAGGGAGGTTAACTATCCATTGCTGTGGGATATGGTAAAGTCTCTCTCTCTTAGGAATGCTCAAGAGAAGAGAAGTTACCTTTTCTGCAAGGTACGTTTCCACCCCTCAAAATACCTGGGAAGCAAGGACTCAACAGAGAGGAGTGTTACAGCCTTGCTATACTTTGCCTTTGAGTCTTTTTTGGTGTCCAGAAAGGCACATGCTCACCAGACAAAGCTGTACTATGCCCCACTGCAAAAACCAGTCCCGCAGACATGGAGACGCACAACGCACACAAGATGCACAGAACAGCTGAGCCATACAAGGGGTGAACAATTGAAATAACTTTTCTTCTATCTGCTCCCAATACAGGTTTTTCTCCAGCACCTTGTGGAAGTTTGGCAGATCTGGAGTAGAACTAGGAAAAATAGAAGATAAAAGCCAGCATAGGCATTTTGCTAAGAGCTTCTTATAAAATTCTCATTAGTCATCCAGCAATTCTACATTCAAAACCCATCTAGCAAAACATCTGCAATTTTTTTGTCTCAAGATGAAAGGCAGAGAATGGTAATACCGTTTCCCCTTTCCAGAAAGGAAATGGGAGGAGGGTTGGCATAGATGTGTGTAAGAGAACAGTGGCTGGTGGAACATGTCACAGTGTCCTCTGCAAGCATACTGTCGAGTGAATGTAGAAAAAGGTCATTTTCCTGCTGGCTGTCAAAGAGACTAACCAGACTAGCAGCTGTATTGGTAAACACACCTCAAAAGAGGGCAAGGTCTTGCATTGACTCTTTGTTTTGCTTGCACTGCAGTTTCAAGGCTTGCTAATTTAAAGGGAAAAAAAATTATATTCTAATGAATATACAACAGTTGTACCAGCATCCAGACTGTGCAAGGCACTTTCTACCCAGACAAGACAGAGTTTTGTATAACCAGTCCCACTTCAGGCTCTCCTGTAGGCATGCCCCTGCCCCCCATATTTGCAGCTATGCAGCATCACCTTTCTCCAGCAGCTTGGCCTTACCTGGCTTTTCAACCTGATCAGCATGTACACAGCGACTGTGTCTGGCTTGTAGATTGGCAGGGCCCGCAGGGAGGCAGCTGAATTGGGTGGATGGAAATTGATGGAGGACAACACCAGGAGGAGTCTGGGTATGAATCAGCCTGACAGCCAGGGATTTTAAGGATTTTAAAGGACTAAAATCTGGGGTTGCTCTTAGGTACTTGAGAAGAGGCAATGTGGAGATCTATAGACCCTTGAGAGAGGTGAAATGTCCCAGCTAAGGTTAGCTGCGACCTGCTCATGTCTTTGGAAAGCTTACCTCTGCCTGCTTGTGATACTGCATGTTGTGAAGTGAGCTGGTAACATCTGAGGCAGTACCCTGGGAGAAGCTGGTCATTTGTTAC
Source organism: Phoebastria nigripes (assembly GCA_035582835.1). Classification (NCBI taxonomy): domain Eukaryota; kingdom Metazoa; phylum Chordata; class Aves; order Procellariiformes; family Diomedeidae; genus Phoebastria; species Phoebastria nigripes. The sequence goes on along the minus strand of JAYKAV010002914.1, from coordinate 103,739 downwards.
AGAGATCACTTGTCACATGTAGTTGTCCTGCTAGACTGACCTGCATTTTCAAGACTATCACTTCTCCACTCCTTCCTCACCTCTGCTGCTTCTCAGGGTCTTGACTGTTATTTGCTTTCCCTCTTACAATTTGTGGTTCTTATGCAAGGGTTTTCCTCCCACCATAAAAGGTGGGAATGTCTGAGGAGGGGAAGGAGACAATAAATAGCAGAGTGCAAAGGTGCCCTTTGCTTGAACTGACAGCTCAGACATTTGAGCTGAAGTGAGTTTCTGCCAGGTTTACAGGCAGGGGCATCAGCCCAAGAACAGTAATTGGTTTAGATATATATCTCCAAAGAACAACAATCCCAAAGGAGGAATTATCCCTCTCACAGAACATACGAGCCCAGTACTCCACTGCAACAAGTCCATTGAGATTCAAGTGCTATTAAGCCTAGTTTCCCTGGCTTGCCTTTCTTCCAGCATTTTGCTACTGCAACAAAATTGCTTCTTCTCAATCAGTGATGACTTTCCCAAGAGCAGACCTAAGGCCTCATGGAAAGCCACAAGCACACTTTGAAAACCTAGCCCTGTATCAGGCTTATCCTACCAACGTATGCTCCCACAGCTGCCTCTCGTGAGGAGTCGAGATGCTGGTGCTAACCCTGAAGATTCAGGGTGTATTTTCAGCAATGTCATTCCTCCTCTCTCACTACTCCAGCTTCTGGCACCAGGTAGTCAAGACCACAGGACAGTAGCAGCTAAAGTCCTGGATGTGCTCTAATTTCTGAGTCCAGTCCTTGCAACATTTGGGCTTGAGGGAGTACAGTCATACATGTCTATGTGCCTCAGGGCATGCCCAAGGCTGTCTCATCTTAGAATCAGAGTCATAGAATCATAGAATCATTAAGGTTGGAAAAGACCTCTAAGATCATCAAGTCCAACCATCAACCCAACACCACCATGTCCACTAAACCATGTCCCTAAGCACCTCATCTACACGTCTTTTAAATACTTCCAGGGATGGTGACTCCACCACTTCCCTGGGCAGCCTGTTCCAATGCTTAACCACTCTTTCAGTAAAGAAATTCTTCCTAATGTCCAATCTAAACCTCCCCTGGCACAACTTGAGGCCATTTCCTCTCGTCCTATCGCTAGTTGCTTGGCAGAAGAGACCAACACCCACCTCACTGCAACCTCCTTTCAGGTAGTTGTAGAGCRTGATAAGGTCTCCCCTGAGCCTCCTCTTCTCCAGACTAAACAGTCCCAGTTCCCTCAGCCGCTCCTCGTAAGACTTGCTCTCCAGACCCTTCACCAGCTTTGTTGCCCTCCTCTGGACACGCTCCAGCACCTCAATGTCCTTCTTGTAGTGAGGGGCCCAAAACTGAACACAGTATTTGAGGTGCGACCTCACCAGTGCTGAGTACAGGGGCACGATCACTTCCCTACTCCTGCTGGCCACACTATTTCTGATACAGGCCAGGATGCTATTGGCCTTCTTGGCCACCTGGGCACACTGCCGGCTCATATTCAGCCAGCTGTCAACCAGCACCCCCAGGTCCTTTTCCACCAGGCAACCTTCCAGCCACTCTTCCCCCAGCAGATCTTGCAGCAGATCTTCTTCACTCTGGATGTGTACAAGCCCATACCAGTAAGGATGTTCCTTAGTTGTTAGCGCATCACACAAGGAGTTGAGGAGTTGTGTTCAAATCCCCTGTTTGCCTGGAAACACCTGAATCTGCAACCCACCTTACTTGAGGAGCATATTTTCCCACCATGTTTCAGAGCCATCTCACAACCTTACCTCTGCTGGCTGCTTAGCTTCACACAGTAGACTTAAATAGTGAGTGATGTAAGAAATAGAAGGGAGTGTCCTAACCAGTGAGAAAGTGGACGGAAAAGGGCATACTGTGCCCAGTCTCCCTCTTTCTTACTATGCCATGTCCTCCTTTCCCCAACCATCCCTTTCCTTCTGAAGGAAAGGGCTCACCTGGTTGCAGGGTGTGGCATAAGGACAACATTTATGACTCCTCGGGAGCATTCTGCCTTCCTTGCAGACTTCATGTCATCTCTTACCAACTGGTTGCAGCACTCTGTACTCAAGTGTGCTGGATTTCATGAGTATTAATCTTAATTACCTGCCTTTCCTTATGCATAGGAGGCAGCTTGACCAACAGGACACGTGAAGGTGAGCCGAGTTCCCCGCATTTTCCTCTCCCTCCTAGCACTGTGCACTAGCTGTTATAATGGCCATTCCTCTGCTCTGTATAAATAGCAAATTTTCAGTCTTGTGCAGTCATCAGCCCCAAGGAATTCCTGTGACTAGAGGATTTCTCAGTCTCACCACATGTGCTTCAAAAAGGGATGCCTTGTGTCTGTTTTGAACATTCACCCCATATATTTGCAATGGAAAGATACATTGCAGATAATATGTATAATATATAACATAAATAATATCTTTATCTATAGATAGATAGATGGATATGTATATTTGTACTATATAGAATTATATAGATAAATGTATATTTTTCAGTATCCTCTTGCCCTTGCACCAAAAGCTGACAGTTATTTTCTGGCAAACCTCTGATTATATTTTTTCTCATCTAAATTTTGTCTTTATATTTGAAATCTGCACCAATCTCTGAAGATTAATACAACAAAAAGGCACTACTGGGGGCTGCTGGAGGACATTTTTCTTTTAAATTCTGATAAACTTAAGTGCTGCTCATTAATTTTTGTGTCCCAGAGGAGTGCCTGGAGCCTGCAGAATAATTTCCTTCCAACAACTTGCATAAAATTTTGCACTGCACTTTGGATCCAAGCCAGGTTGTCAGGGTTGTTATTTATTGCAACTAGTAAAAATGATTCTCAGCTGTTGTAAGTCAGAGACATTTGAATGACTTTGGTGGAGCTGTGCTCGTTTGCCTTGGCGGCCCAGTGAATACCCTGTAATAAGAACTAACAACATTGACATTGTCGCAGCAGTTATCAGTAGATTTTGAATTACTCAGGGGAGGAAAGGCAAAAAGGAGAAAGAAGCCTTCTTACAAAGGCACTGTGAGCTAGCTGCCTAGCTCAAGACTCCAACATTATAAGCCTCCACTTTCATGCACCTTCGTGCTCACACGCTCCCCTTTTTTTTTAGTTTTTTGTGTAATCCATTAAGCAACCTGTGGCCACCAGTACTGATTAAACCCATCTTATGTCAATGTAGGGAGCTGAGGCTGCTCCTTGGGTCTTCACAAACAAGAACTAAAGCAAAGCCAAGAAGCAGTTACCCAAGAGAGAAGCTGCAATCAGTGAAGGGGAAAGGGGCATGCTGAGGTAGTGATGCTAACAGGCCCCATCAAACAGTGATCACTATTAAGAATTGTCAGTGGCTTGGCACAGAAGAAACCTGAAGAGGCAGGCTATCATGTCCTGCTGTGAAAATGCCTCAGGCTACCTTAGAGGTGACTGTTTTCTGACATGTGAATTCATGAAAATTCAGTCTCTTCAGTAGAAGATATCTGGTCTACTATATACTCTGCCAAAGAGAAGCAGAAACCTCTGAAAGAGGTTGAAATTGTGGCCAGGTTCTTCCCAAACCAATTGGCTCTTCATCCCAGCCATTGTCTGCTTGTAGAAGGAGCACGTAATATTCACACTGTGCCTGGAGAAACATGAGCTAAGGGGTGAGCTAAGCTGTGACCTGCAGCTCCTTGCTGCAGGGAGCATTTGCTTTTAGGATGTCAACCGGCTGGCGGACTCTGAGCCCTACCGGTCAACCTATACCTGAGCTGCACAAGCCTGGGAGATCAAACTTGTCTTCTCCCCATGCATGCTTAACTCCTGGTCTAAGCAAAGACAAGCTGACACTGTGTCTTTCTAACTGTTGTGGGGTAGGTGGCTGACTCCATGCTTTTGCTGTAATGATCTCTCTTCACATAAAACCTTTCTCACTGACATAGCTAGACAATGATGTCATTCTTCCCCTCAAATAAACAGAGTTCCCAGCTCTTAAAATCAAAGGCAATCTCTTCTCATATTCCCCCTGGGCTAGATCCCAATGTCTTCTCAGGCTGCATACTTGTGTCTGTTGTTATTTGTGATTGATTTTTAATGTGTTGCATTTGATTTTATGTTTCCATATTCATCCTGGCAACGTAATCAATGTGTTAAATAATAGAAAACTTGAGGTGAGACATCCCAGCAGCAAGTCAGGCCTGTTAATGTGACACAAACATTTTTGTGTTATGCGTTTTCTGACCCCAAGACTCTTTGCAGTGGCTGTAAAGTTTTGATGGTTGATCAAGCCATTTATTGCTTTTGAGATCTCTGCAGCCTTTACGGACCAAAGCTTGACTGGTATAGTTCAGTGTGGCTCCATTGACTTCAGTTAGGCACACAGGTTTCCGCCTACTGAAAATGTGGTCCTGCATCTTTTTTTCTCTCTCTTCTGCCTTCTCCTCAGAATCTCTGTAAGGATCAAAGAGGTCAAAGATGCCTGCTGAAGGGCATTGGGTGATGAGCTCACACAAACGTTAATGGGAGCAAGACAGCAAAATGTCTTATCTGTTTTGCAGATTTCACCTTTAACATTTAGCAAGTGAAGTGGATTAGTTCCTTCAGTACAGTTATAGGGACTGATCCAAAACCATCTTAAGTCAAGCCAGTTTTTCATTGATTGGGCAAGTTTCATAACCATCATGATGAGCTCCTCCCAGTCCAATGACTTCTGCAGGTCTTTATGCAGCACCCACAGAACTGCCTGGCTTCTCACGTGCTATCTCTTTAGTATGAATCTGATGTTCTGGGTGCTATAGATCTGACTCAGCAGCTATCAAGCATTTTATTCTCTTTCTCTTTTTAATGTTAAAAAAAAAAATCATTGATTGTAGCTCATGTTTCCACCTTTTATTTCACTCTTGAGGTTAATACCACTGTTACTGGAAAAGCACGTTGCAGAACCTGCTTTTCTCTTCTGGTGTTATTTTTATATACCACTTTCGATCTCAGGAAACCTTTTCATCCTTGCTCCACTGGTGTTTAGTATTTTAACTGAGGCTTCAGTGCATGTGATGCCAGTATAGCCTTAGGCACATGCTGTCCATGTGAAAAGAGGGGAGTGGAGTAAGTGAGGGTGGAGAGGCCACAGCTCATGGCAGAGATCAGGATTTGGGGTGGACATCGTATGTGTAATGGCACAGTCTGGAAACTGGACAGAATCATAGGCAGGTGAGGAGAAACAAGTAAAACTAAAGCATAAAGCCATCAGGTTTTCAGAACTTCAGATGGATAGCAGGCAAATTAACTTTCTTTCCTGCTGCTCCGATAGTCCTACTAGTTGAGGATCACCTCTGCTGGCTGAGTAGATACTGTCAGAGTGGACCCAGAGAGTCCTGTAACAGCTTCTGCTTGTGATTGCACCTGAGGTTATGGCCAAGGGGCTCTCTCATTCCAGATGATACTACATAAATTCAGAATGAAACAGCTTCTTTCCAAATCCTTAGGGTTTAAGCAGGCAAATAGTAAGAAGGGAAATAAAGTAACAGACCCAGCTGTGACAAAGGGCCTCAGAAATACCTACTGTCCCTCTGGTACTTTTCTGGTAGAAAAAAATATCTGTTCCTCAACAGGCTCAAAAGCACTCAGACCTCTGCCCATGTCTCCTCTCTACTGGGCAATGGTGAGGTTAACCCTACAGTGAGAGAAATGTTCCTTTAAAGGGCCTTGGTCAGCTTTCCTGAAGCTAGCTCATAGCAAGCAAAATAGATGACATTGCTCTTGGGCTCTGAAAGAAATGCATCGCTTTGCGGGGCATTTCCAAGCAGCCCAACTGCCAGCAAGGTGGGCCTGCCAAACCCAGGCATAAAATGTGCCACCTGTGATTGGAAGCATGGGTGCAGTGCGGTTGGACGTGCATCAGGAAGAGGGACAAAGGACCCTCTCTATTTCCACTCCAGCAGCCTTGGGGCTGAGAAGCAATTCCTTGTACCCAGTGCTGGTGAGGGGATGCAAAACACTGTGGTGACATGAGGCAGCCAGCTGGCTTGCTGAGGGGATGTTCATCTTGTTGAGCTTGGCTCAGCCTTGAGCAGCAGGAAGAAACAGTGACACCATTTCCCAGAAGTTTAGCTGGCAATAGTGGTGATTGCAAATGCTTAGCAAAGTGCCTTTTGTCACATTTTGCTAACAAAGCAGGGGTCAGGTCCCTTCTGCCTGTTAGGATATAAATATCTTAATTAGATCTTTGAAAAAGAGAGAGAGAAAAAAATCTAGAAGCCTGGGAGATATTTTATTATTTCTTTTTTATTTTTAGTATTAAAAGTATAACGCAAGTAGTGCTGGCACCAAGATGCATAATCCACTTACCAAGGCAGAGAGGGCTCTGGAGCTGCACCACAAATGCATCATTTGATAACAGTAATGAAAAAGACAGCAATCTATATCTGCAAATAGCATTAGAGCAGACTTGGTTTGGGGACCAAAGGAAGCTGATGCTGAATTTATGAGGCAGACATCTCAAACATTTGAGACCAGTGCTTTCTTTCCTCCTCTGTTTTGTTTCATCCTCCCTTACTTTTTTCTTTTTTAATAACTTGACCCTTTGTTTGGGTCAGCTCTTAGCACTATAATCAAAACAATTTAGTCAAAAAGAGTCATAGAGTGAAGTGGGCCTGCCTTGCTTCATGGGCTGAGTGGGACCAGCCAGCTCCTGCTCGTTTACCCTGCCCTGCAGGCCTTGCTCCGTCGCTGCATCTCTTCATGGTGTACATGCTCTGAGATGCACACGCCACATGGATCCAGGCCTGCAGTGCCTGCCGCTGAGCTGGGGCCGGAAGAGCTAGAGGTCCAGATGGGAGAGACCCCATCCAGCTAAGCACCAGACAGGATCTTCTCCAATAGAGATGTCCCATGTCATCTTTCTCCATCCCATCTCACACTCCATCACATGGCTCCTAAAAGGAGCCTTCTAAAGGAGAAGCGAGCATGTTGGAGGAAATACGTGGGATCTGGAGGAAACAGACATGGATAAGAGAGCGCAAGAAATGCTCTACTACTGATGCACAGCAGTCCTCTTGGCCAGTATCCTGTCCCCAGCTGTGGCAGTAGGAAATGCTGCTTAGAGAGAAGACAGAAGCCCATCCACTTTCATGAGTTTCTCCAATTCCTTTGTGAGACAGTCTGCTGTCACAACCTCCTATGCCAGTAAGTTCCAAAAATTTCCTTCCCCTCTGTATAGAAGCAATTTCTTTCTTTTCTGTTTTAAACCAGTCCCCTTGGCTCCAGTGTTGCAGGATTTGATGAGCTACGGTTCCACTTTAAGCTTGTCCTCTACTTTACTGATTTTGCACGTGCCTGTCTCATACCCTTCAGCCCAGTCCCAGATCAGAAACTCCCAGCTTTTTTAGTGTCCTTGAAAGTAGCTTCTCCATCTCCACGGTCATTTTAATTGCCCTTTTCTTTCTGTTCTCTGCATCCAGCATGTCTGTCTTGGAGATGAGAGGGACAAGACCTGCACTCTCTGCTCAAAATGCAGGTGCATCGAGATTTTCCCATTCATACCCTTTTCCAACTGTTTGATGGACGTGCTGAATAAAACTGGTGCCAGCACTAATCTCTGGAGGATCTCCCATTAAGCCCCATCAGGCAAATGGGGCAGCATGCAGCTTTACAAAACCATACTGGTTATCTCTCTATACGCCATGTTCACCCATGTGCTCTGTGACCTTAGTCTTGACTGTAGACTTTTATCATCTTCTCAGGAATGTAAGTCACCCATTGGTTGGTAGTTCCAGCAGCCGTCTGACACCCTTGCTGTTTACAATGACAGGTTATGCACCTCAGGCTGCAGATCTGCAGGTTCACACCTGAGTTCCCGCTCAGCCACCCGGTGAATGCCATCTGGTCACAGGAACTTGTTAACATCTTATTAACCACGGAGCCAGACACTTCTCAGGCTTTCAGGCTCCTGGCATTAGTGCAGACCAGCACTTGTACATTTCGCCCTCGCTCTGTCTCCTGGCACATGCCAAGCAGCCAGCATTTTCTGTGTGATTGTGCTCTCTATTTCTCTACTGATCCTTTCTTAGACACACCAAATGTTAGTCAAATCCACCTTGTAGGCCATGCCAGTATGAACAAGGTGCTTTTTTCCAGCTCAGAGCTGACATACTACGACCTTTTTCCTTTCCTGTGCCAGCAGAGAAGCTCCGTTATGAAGAGGGACAGCCAGTCCTTTCTACACAGGTTCCTTTTCTCCTGAAAGGTTTCCCAGATCCTTACCACCTACCTCTTCTCACCATCACCTACCTTACCCACAATTTGAGGCTCTGAATTTCTCCCCTGGCTCCTCAGCCTCACACAAGACAGGGGATTTCAGACAGCGCTACTGTGGAGATCACAGCCTCGAGTCTCCGGTTTTGGCACTGAGACAGTGAAGTTCACCTCCCAAGGCAAGAGTGGCTTAGAGAAACAACAGTTCACAGGCGAGGCCCAATACACTGCTGCAGAGGAGTTTGCCTCATGATGAATGGGTGTTAGTGATGGCCCAGGTACCCAGGGACCTCCTGATAACTCTTGATCTGACCCTGCCAACGGAGGTCTGGCCTCATAGATGCTCTCTCCATTCAGTGCTTTGCACCTCCTAGCAGATTTCCTTGATTTCTTCAAGCACGCCCCTGAGCCATGCTGTCTGAGATGTTTGTGATAGCAGCTGGAAGAGCACCTTGAGCTTTTTTACGCTGTGTGAAGGCTCCTAGAAGAACAGCTTGTGGCCTCTTCAGCTCTGTAGCTCTTAACATCACGGATCACTTTAAGGGGATTGCTAGCAAACCTTAGGAGAACAGCTGTGATATGAATGGGCTCAGACAGTGAAGCAGGGCTTAACTCAATCTCTCTCTTTTAAAGAACACAGGGTGCTGGCAGGACCCTCAAGGCTCTTGAAAAGTATGGGAATTGGGGGGACGTCATTGGACCTAAATGCCAAGCCTGTCACTTGCATTTATTTCTGTGAGTACTTCCTTAGACTCTCACAATAAGCTACGGGAGGAAATTGCATCTCCGGGAAGTTGTCCGGGCTTTGCGTGCTGCACAGTGCAGCTAAGGAACCCCAGGGGTTACAGAGAACAAACTCCTTCAGCAGGGTAATGATGTGGGGACACAGGAGAGCTTGCAGGGACAGAGGAAGGGGCAATCTTGGAGAAACAGGGAAAAAGACTGCCCCAGGACAGCAAGGCAACTGCAGCAGCAGAATTAACTGATCAGCCTTACCCTCCCACCTTGCTAAGGTACTGGCACAGGAAAGGAGTACAGACTTTTGTGCTTAATATAATCTAAAGCTGTTTTTTTTTATTTCTGGTCTGTTTTATTTTTTTCTGGCTTATTGATGGAAAGCTTACTTGATCCTTTTCTTTTGCTAAACTGAAACCAGGTTATCCTGCTAAGCAGCTGCAGAGTCCCTTGCGTGCAGGAGGGCTGCCTGTGGTTCTACATGGTCTTGCAGAAGGCACAAGCTGACACAATGCTGACTGTGGAGCTACAGAGCTACAAGCTAGAAGCCATCAGAGAGGAAGAGGAGAGCTGGAGCACCTAGCAGGAACAGCTAGACAAGTGCAAATCAGCTAGAGCAAGCGGCAGCATTTACTTGCCCAGGAAGACAGTAAGCAAGTCCTAAGGTGTTACTGATGAGAAGGAAGCAATCTGGTGGTTTATTGGCTATGCTAAAAATATATATCCATACACACTGGAAAAGGAGTGATTGGTCTCTACAGTACCTGGTTTTCTCCGCGCTGCCTTTCTCTCTTCTCCCTTCAATAAACTCATGCTTGTTAATCCATGCTTTTAAAGTGGAAAAGTTAGGTCATTGAGCACCAGATAGTTTAACTTTAACCCTTTCTGTGGTTCAGTCTCACATTCTTTTATTATGACCACTAAAATCTAAAACCAGCCATTGCTGCTGCAGTGAAGTCCTGGTGAAAAGCTCCCATGGGCACTACACGAGACCCTCAGCTGAAGTGTTTCTGTTAAAGGAAGTGGAGAAATTATTTTTCTCATCCTCAGCTGCTGAAAATAACCCATTGCATTTTTCAAAATGCAGTTTGTGTGTTCTCTCTCTGCCTGGGAGAAGGAGAGACCATCCCACAGGGGAGGTCAGGTTTTCTTTCCAGCTTGATGTCCTTGAAACTTGCACTTGCTGCCGTGAGGGCAGCAGGGCTGCCTGCCGGCATCAGCTGCATTTACTGCTCAGGTCCCTCAACAGCTCGAAGGAAAACCACAGCTCTCTGGCAGAGCTCAGTTAGAGGGAACACCAGTCTTTCCTTCTTTTTACCAGCAGGTAGAAAATAAATCAACTGCTTACCTTTTTTTCATTTATGTACTTCATGTGTGTATTTATGAAAACATGAGTCATTTTTCTTTACAAAACTAAATGCATTCAAAGTTGCTCAGAATCAAATTAGGTGAGTTTAGTTTAAAAAACTAGAGCTGCTGTTTGAAGGGAAAAGGAAACCCTGAACCAGTGGAAATCCTTACCTGAGGCCTGGGGAGGGTGTTTTGAAAAGGTGAAGTCAGCTTGGGAGACCAGTCACTTCCAAAGGTGCAGAGAGAACATCTTCCTCACTCTGGAGCACTTATTTGGCTGTTCAGAGCTGAGAACTGGGAGGTAAAAGGAAGGGCAGAAAAGTTTAATTTTCCTCTTCTAATCTATGAATATAAACAAGATGTAAAATGAGATTTATAACTGTTAAAATCTTGAAGGTCATTATGACCAGGAGCTAAATTCAAATCACTGGCTAAGGATCGTATTACTTTTGTTTAATAGATCACTTAGTTTTAAATGTTGGACATGTTTTGATAAACCTTCTCTTCTGCAGTATGCATATAGTACTTCTATGTAATTAGAAAGGAAAAAAGAAGAAATGAGATACCTCTCTCCACACATACAAAACCCTAGCTGAAAAGCTGTTTGGGGGCTAACTGAATCCCAGTTCTATTCCAGAAGCTGTTTAACCCAGATCACAAGAAAGAACCATTAACTAGGAAAAGCAAATGGGTCTTCATCAGCCTCCAGCATCATAAAGAAAGTAAAAATTATTAATCTGAATAAACATGTTAAACCTTGTAACTGAGTGAAGAATAGCTGTGCGTCCTGCGTGTATCCCCAGCTCAGCCAAAAGATACGTTGGATTTTATCAGCAAATGAGAATCAGACTTTCTTTGAGGAGAAAAAGAACCTGAAAGCCCAGACATAGCAAAATGTAAGCAATCATTTAAATTGAAGCTCCCTGCTTTTTGATTTAAATCATGATGAAACATGATGTTTTAAATCATGATGATAAATTAATTTCTCCTCTTGTCAGGACTCTCCTTATTAAACTGACACATCTAAACTCTCAGTCAGAAAGGCTCAGCTATTAGTCAACACAGGTCTCCTGGAGGGGAAAAAAAAAGTTTAATCCTGCTTCCCCATCCCCCTTTTTTTCATCTAATTCAATTTTCTTCTATTGATTCTGTTTTTATCACAGATACCCGGCTTCTTTGTCATAAGGCATGTGTCACCTGCAGTTAAAATCATGGTAATCAGAACAGAGATTGCCCGGAGCACATGGTAAAGATACATATTAAGAAAACACAGATGAAGGTCATACTTTGCCTAGGTTTTTTAGGATCTGTGTCCATGTGAAGTCTCCCTCCCACTCAGCCTTGCTTTTCTGGTTGCTGTTTTGTGGTGCTTAGACTAAATAAGACCCAATACACCTGCCCAAGCCAACCATGAGACTTGTGGCAGAAGGTTCCCCCTGCAGCCTCCTTCCTCACAGTGTTACCCAGCAGGTCCCTGGTGTGGCAGGAGAGGACGAGTGCTTCTTGACTCATGTCATCACTGCTTTGCACACCCGTATCTTTGTTTGAGCAGATGCTCCGCTGGTGCCTTGCGAGTTGGGGGGCAAGCAGATTTGTTTTCTCCAGCAGCCACTTCAGCAGTCAAGCTTGTCTCAACCCTCTCTGCCTGATTTTGGGAACCACAACGCCCAGGCACAGAGAGCCAGCTTACAGCATAACACAACCAGCCCACCTGGGGACCCAGGTCCAGCTGCACGGCAGCAACAAAACCTGACTTTCCGTGGAAGGGGCGATGGCTGCAGAGGCACTTCCATGCCCACATGCTGTCGATGTCTCTAGGCGGGTTGCCAAACCTACAGGAACTTTTACCTTAGTGCAATATTGCCCCAGTCCACAAGGGGCCATTGCAGAAAGCTCTTCCCTGCCCCTGCCCCTGGTTTATTCTAATATAGTGCTTTTCTGAGAAGGTGCTCATAAACACCGTTAAGCGTGCTTCAGTCGTCTTTGGTAATTCTTTTGAATGATTTTATAGATGTCTGTCAGCAACCAAATGAGGAGGCAAACTGCGTAAGTTTTTACTAAAACACCTTTTCCTTTAGTAACCTCTAATTGTCCACTTGTTAGTTGCATTTTGTCATGCAACTTCTGGTGTTTTCCTTTTTTTGCTGAGCGTCCAGTATACTGGGTTTTTACTGCTTTTAAGTAACAAATAATAAAACCCAAATGAGGAAACCCTGGTACATAGCAGGCATCTTTGTCACGCGTGTGGAGTGTTGACACACCAGGGAGGCAGAATGGTGATTGTGGGGGAGAACTGCGCAGATGACAGTGACAGACAACCAACCCCAGCACCCAATGACTGAACTGAGTGTGGCAAGGCAAAACTGGGGGTTTTGTCAACAAGCAGGACACTATGCAGAAATGGGACTGTCCCTACTTGCGGAGATCAGGGAAGATGGACCAGACCTTACTGTTTTAATTGCCCAATCCTATCTGCTGCCCCAGGAAGTACTTTAACTGCAAATTAAACTTCAGAAATGTAGAACAAGGATCAATCACATTTCAGTTTGATCCTGGGTGGGACACCAATATGAATATCATAACATTAATAATGACCTGTGGATGCTTCTTATAAAAAGGGAAGAAAAGTCACATAACATTAAATGCTTGCAAAGCAGCACTTACCATTTTCTTCATTTGTGTAAATAAACTGTAGTATTAATATACTGATTCATATTCATTTAGTACTACGGTATTACTAATGTAAAACTACTGATGTAGTATTATTAAACTGATCAATAAACTGCAGATAACTGCTGCTCGGGAGTAAGTCTAGATGTTTGTAAATGCAGCCTCTCACGATGGGGTGTGTTAATAGTGTTGTATGGATTTGACGTTTTCCTTTTCCTCCTTTTGTGCTTTCCTGCTGTCACTGACATTGTCATTTTGCAGTTAGCTTACTGTGCAGGCATCCCAAAGAACCTGCAGTGGACCAAAAGTGAATATTAACATTAGTTGCTGTTTCTTGGAGCATAGTGCTTTTTAGGATGATAAGGGGAGGGCCACATTCATAGGATCTTGAGTGCCACCAGCGCTGTTGAACTCAGTCCCCAGTTGTGTCAGGCAATGCAGAGCAGATGTATATCACAGACAGGACATCAGGCTGCCTATGCCACGTACCCTCCATGTGCCTCAAAAAGCTTCCTGGCACAGCCTAAAGGACATATGGGCTGGTTATACAGTCACAAGCCGGTGCCCTGGATCCAAGAGAAACAGTAGCTTCAGGTGATCCTAAAAGCAGATCACGCTCCATTGTACAGAGCAGAGTAGAAAGAACATCAGCATCTGTCCACAAATCTGTCCTGAAGGGAAAACTGTCTTCTGAACCCAGTCTAAAGACTGGTGTTAAGTCTGGCTGTGTTGCAATGGTGCACCAGAGGCATCCACAGCAATGTAAGGCTCATGCCATGTAAGTCCTGTCTTGACTATGGTCGGCTCCAGGAACGGTATTGGGGAATGGTAACATTCTTCACATCCTTCTTCTATAATAATATTAAAATAACAACAGTTTGGTGTGAATTTGTAAATAAACCATGAAATGTTCATGTGCTAACAATTCAAGGTTTCTTGAATCTGATAGAATGGCAGTTTTCTCCTTTGCTGTACAAAGAGGATCTTGAAGAGAGAGCAGTCCATAAACGCAGCACACTAAGAGCCACTCACTCATGCCCACATTTGCCCAGGCTGCTTGCCAACAGGGTACCCCTGAAGTTCAGCCCCTTCAGTCCAGAAGTCTGAACACTTAACTCACTTCTCATCCTCATAAGTATTTGGACACATCATTCCCATGACTACATGTCACGGGAAATTAAACAGAGCTTTGAGTACCTCCTTCAAAGCATACTCAAGAATACTTGTGCTTAATGCAAGGAAGCATGCAGGATTCCCTGGGCTGACAGGGCAGGAACTGCAAGTGACCATATCATAAGCCGTTTCTCATACGAAGGACCATGTATTTTAATTTTCCTGCCCAAGTACTCAGCTGAGATACCACCCAAGCGAGGGCTAGCTCCTCTCTCTTTACTGGTGAACGAGATGCAAAGCCCATACCCTGCTTTAGGGGAGGTTCACCCTTTTCGAGAAGGATGCGAGATACCAAAGCGACCGACACCACAAGGGAAAAGAGCCCCGGGGGGCAAGGGGCGGTGGGGCAGCGGTGCCCTGGCTTGCAGTGGCACCTGGTGGCCCTGCGGGACATTACACCCGCGGCGTGGACACTCCCGCTCTCTGCCCCCGGCACAAGCAGGACTCTTGGGCTCACCGGAAGGGGTTTGCCGAGATGTTTTTTGCTGCTCGGGGAGGCGGGGGGTGTTAAATATTGGTTTTGAGGATGCGGTTGGCAGAGGCATCATGGATGTGAATTCAGGCTAATCGACACAGGATGTATTGACCGTGAAATGCATCCGCAGGGCTGAGTCAGTCCTGTGATCTCTCAAGGTTATGTTGCCCCATCTGTTAACGAGTATCTGGGACAACTTCACAGCCAGTCCTGCTGCTGTTTGGGGCATCGGAATGCTTGATGCACAGGACGGTATTTTGGGTACCCCACAGTCACCCCCACTACCTGTGGCAGACCAAAGTACAGACTCCATATCTCCCAAAATTAGGCTACCTCCGCCCATCCCTGGACAGCCTTCATGCACTACAGCTGCCATCCAGCCCATGTCAGGGCAGATCTCAGGGCCTTCTCTGGGGACAGCGGGTCTGTCACACACCTGGGGACACATCTGTCCCCACACTGCAGCAGTGTGTGGCCCTGCTCCATCACATCACCATTGGCTGTAGCATGGTGCCTGAGCCTCTCCGACACTCAGGAGCTGGGGTACCAGTGAGCAAATCAAAGCTTTCACCAAGCAGTGTTCCCGCCTGGAGCAAGAAAGAGGCCAAGTGGGCTGCAATCTTGTGAGGCATGTCCTTGACTTGAAGGGTTTGAGGTGGGAGCTAAGTGGGTCAGGTCTCTGAGTCCCCCAGCAGCAAGTAGTGCCTGAGAAGAGAGGGAGCATTGCCCATGATCCTGGGCTCAGTGTTCAGTGCCTTTTTGGGAAAACACATTTCTGCCTTTCCTTTCCTCTCCATTAGCAGCCTGGCACTTGCTCCTGATTCCTCTGCTCTTCGCCTCGGTAGACTTGACATTTACATTCCACTGGGAAATGCTGCAAAATCCCATGTTGTGCTGTGAGAGTCTGAGTCACTTCTGTGCAGAGCCACAGGTGACAGAGATAAAGGAGAAGTCATTGTCAGAGGGCTGAGATTTGACCCCATGCTGCCAACAGCTCCCTCTGAGGAAATACTGTAACACCTTTGACCCTGTGAAGCATGGGCATATCTGGGCCAAGCAAAATAAAAAAAACAAACCAAACCAAACCAACAACAAAAATCACATGCAAGAAATCTACTGAGAAGTTCAAGGTGTCAGAATTGGGCTTTGAAAGTGACAGAATATTCAGATGTTTCCATTTCAGGTGTTAAATCACTTTTAGCCTCTTTTCCAAAGAAGATGTCCTGAGCAAGGGATACTCCAGCGGGACATCTGCTTGAGTCTGCAAAGAGCCTGGAAAGAAGTGCTGCCAAGGATAATCTCCTCCGGCACCTTGGCAGTGGATTTGGCCACAGACAGGGGAAATGCCCTCAGGAATGACCCCCCTCCATACAAATGAGAAACATCTTCCTGGTGGCTTTTCCCATGAGTACAGGTATGAGTACCTTTATGTAGCAACTCATGAAGAGGTAAAGAACAGGTGCAGTACAGCCTCTGGCTGCTCTCCACGGGTGCTGGAGTGGACTTCAAAGGCAAAATACTGCTTACAAGAGTGAAGAGACAAGGAGTTGTACACACACTTTAGGCTGACTTCACAGCGATTCTGTGTCTGCTTCTCCGTAAGTGTAAAAATTTCTATACCCTTGCAGCTTTCCATAGCACCCAAATCACTGTTGCTGCTCCTGTAGAAAAAACTCTGGATATCTCCCTCCTGTCCTCACCAGCACCCCCAGAGCTGGTTTCCTGCCCAGCAGACTAATTCTTCGCTCTAGAGCAGAGCCCTGGTGTCAGGTAGCAGGCATGCCTTTTGGACAGGTGGGGAGAGGGGATGCTGGAACAGCTGCAGCATGGGGTCATAGACACACTTCAGTAAACCTGCCCAACAAAAGTGGTTGGCTCTGCAGTCACCACCATCCTCCAATGCCACCCAGCATTTGAATTATCTACAGTCTTCTGTGTCCTGGTGCTCTCACCAGCTCCCACGCTGTGGACCGGTGTTTCAAGCATTAAAGAGCCCTTACCCTGAATTTACATTTATGCTATTCTGATGACATACAGCAATTTCTGAGTTGGATTAAATTACATTACACTTACTATAAGCCCTTTGCAATGCCCTAGCAGTATGCACAGGGATTTAGGATCCAGTGACTCATGGTTCCTTCACGCTTGGTTCTCTGTTACCAGGTTACTGGACAAATTTCCATGTGCTGTTGGATGTAGCTTTAATTAGTTTTGATTACCAATCCTACCACAGATGGCACAAGCTGGGTCACAGTTGCACAAGTGAGTTTGGTGTTTGTGTGAACAAAGTAACATCGCTACATACAGAGGTGGGGACAGTGCGTATGCAGCCTCCCACTCAGCGCGGGGATGGAGGGGCAGCGATTACCACCATGCCTGGTAAGTTTTGACAGTCTTTCCTGCAGCAGCAGAGAAAGACTGATCCTTTTCTTAAAAAAGGATTCTTGAAAATCCAGTAAGAATAGCAAATTGTGTGGACATCACCTTCCATCATCTCTGAGCTGGGCAAGCCCCCAAAAAGGCAAATTCTTATTCAAGAGTGCTTGCACCTGTTTGTTTCCTTCACACTCTAAACCTGGGTTTAGGTGATATATTTAACAGCATTTCCCACCTTAATAACTATCACTGACCTCCTTGTGCAGGATGCAAGAGGTTTGTTTTTCCACATGCCAGCCACGAGCTGTATGGCGAAGTGCCATCAGGTGGGCTGTGCAAGCATGTAACAGGGGAAACCCTGACGGCAGTTAAACTACACTCTAGTCACAGCAACTCCTTCCTTTCACTTGCATGTCTCCAGCTCTGTGGAAACCTCAGTTTTAGGCCCCTACAGTAGTGGGATATCCCTCATAACAGGACTTGGCACTCCAGACCATGTCACAGGGGTGGCAGACGTGGCCTGAGCAAGGTTACCTCCTCCTGATGCCCTATGCACCTGAGGAGCTCCCCCCCAGAAGACAGATTCATGTCACCACGTCTAACCAAACTTGCCCTACCTTAAGAACAGTTCAAAGTTGTCTTCCACAGGTTTTCAAGTGTGTTATCAGCATGCTTAGCTCAATGTCCACACCTCTTGGCCACTATCTTCTCTGCCTTTATCAAACAGACCCCGAAAAGCAACACCAGTTCCCTTCCAAAGCACTGCCGACAGTCACAGCAACGAGGCTGTCCCTGGGGAGTGTCCTTGCCCAGTAGGAACCAGCACACAAAGGTGCTCTGCCTATCTCAGGGGACTCCTCCCCTGCTGGGGCACGCTGACCCTGCCAAAACAAGACAAGTTGCATGCCATGGGGCATCTTCGAAACAGCTCTGTGGTGACAACCAGTGTCCCTTAGGGCATGGGGCTAGCTCCTCTGCCCACACAGGCTACCCTTCTCCAACCTCACCTGAAATCCTCCTTTCATCTTCTTTCCCACTCTCCCCAATGAGTGACCATCCCATCCCACTAGAAGAAGAGCCCTGTTGGACAGGCTGGCCTTCTGCAGGAGTCTGAGGAGGGGCAGAAAGGGGGTCTATCAACAAGAGGGTGCCACAGCAAGGGGGCAGAGCCTCCCTTTCCTTTGGACCTGCCCCAGCTGCCCCAGGGGATATTTCAAGCCTTTGCTTCCTATTTAAAGAGTGGAGTCCAGCAAGAAAGAAGCACTACTGAGCACAGAAAAGAACCTTCCCCCAGTGACAGCAGTCCCAGCAAAGCTGTCTTGCACACCTGTCCCCCGTGCCTTGATAGCCCAAGGGTCTGGGACCAGCTTCTCTGTGGCAGAGACTCATTTGAAGCTGGAGCAAGGCTTTTCAACCAAACCAAAAGTGCAGTCCCTCTGTCACACCACCCTCCATGTGACCCGCAACCTGCAGTGACAGTCAAGATGTTGTCCCTGTGGCCACTGCCTACTGCCTGGATTCCTGGTCACGTTTTGGCTGTGGGCTTTGGCTCTAGTCATTAGGCCAGACGGTCGAATTCTGACCTCTCAGGCAGAAGAAGAAGGATTTTTCTTTAAATTCTAAGATTAAGTCTTTTTAGGCAACGATGGGGCCTTTTCTGATCAGAGTTTGAATCTATTTCTATTATTAGGGGGGGTTTTGTGTGTACTGCTCCCACCTCTGGAATGGATCTTCTTGGGTTTCTGTGGTCTTTGCACAAAATACACAGCACAGAGAGAAAGGATGTGTTTTTGCTGACTCGGGGAAAATGGCAAACAACCAAATGCATCAGTCAGGAACAGTGAGTAATAGCTTTAAATGCAAACAACTGTTAGCAGCACATTTTAGTGCATTAATAATTTACACTCCACGGAAAGTTTAATTTATTCAAAGTGAGAGTTTTGTGGCATAGTTACAAAAGGCACACATGATCCTGGGGATAACGGATCTATAACGAGCCTATGACTCCTCCTGGGGAGCCATACCCTGACTGCCAAGTCTCTTGGTGTCATCACAGGTCTTGCTGTACAGTTTGTACAGTGTCTTTCTCTATGTGTCAATGGCTGGAACAGGGGTGCAGTACGAGAGCATTTCCTCATCCATATAAAGAAAAAAAGGTATTCTGAGGCCTACCCATGCTAAAGAAATACCTGAAACTGCAAAGTGTACACACCAAAACATTCAGAATGGTTGCCAGCAAAGGGGAAAAAAAATACAATTCTCTTCCAAGCCTCATGACCCTGGAAGGCTTGCTGGATTATTACCGATGCACTTTCACTTCCATCTCCAGGTTGCAGCTGCTGCACCTCAAGCTGCCTCGGACCCTGCCCTGCCCCAAGGACTGCAGCAGCCAGTGTCCACCAGAGGCCCGAGGACACCCCACCATCCAGAAGACACATGCTGGTGGGCCAGAAGGAGCTGGCTTCTCTGCAGGCAATACACAGCATTGAAAGGGAGATTGACGAAGCTGCCGAGCAGCCCTGGAGCCTGCAGCAAAGCGCATCAAACAGAGATGGCTTTGCTTAGGCTTCCCCAAACCTGCTGTGTGCAGCATGTTTCAGTCCTCTGAGTCTACTGCCCCACTGACTCCTCCCAGCCTGGGGAGCCATGGGACCACAGACCTGCATACCCAGGGGACCCAGAGCACAGGAAGGTTGCTCCCTGTCTGAAGCCATCTGAAAGCAACATGCAGCCTCTTGACATTTAATGTGGCTTTTTGTGCATAGAAGACTGGCAAGTCAAATGCCGCACAGGTTAGAGATGCTAGGTGTTTCCCCTGCGCCTGGGCCAAAGGATACAGCCTCTGGCTAAGTCTCTTTCGATGGTGCTTTTCCCAGACTCTCACCTCACTCCAGGTTCAGGATGGACAGCAAGTGAAAGGAAGCAGGAAGAGAAGGTAACTAATTTGTGTGCGTGTGTGGTTTTGGGATGGGACTGGGAATACAAACTGGATTGGGCTTCATGGGCTTGGTGGTGCTCCAACTTCCTGCAATATTTCAGGGCCAAAACCCTGTTTTTAAAAAGACCAGTTAGACAAGTGTTCTACATTCTGCTTTAATTTGCAACCTTAGCAATATTCAAGTAAATTTTTCCCTGCAGAATATATGTACATATATTAAACAAGATTGCTTTCAAGACATTTGATTGATCAGATGCAAAATAGCTGTCTCTACACCCTATCTTTTTCCAAGGCCAGAGAGTTAAGAGATCAGCAAATGGCTGTAGGTTTTTAATAATTAATTCATTAACCCTGAGTTTAGGAGACACATTAAAACAAGGTCTGCACATGAGGGTTCAATAACAATGGTTTAAAAACGCTTAGGGGGGAATGTCAGCCAGCAGGACACAGCAGCATCCATCCACCCCACCCCACACTACCTGGCCTTCCACCGTGGCCTGCTGGAGAAAATGCTCCTGTGAAGGGTAATTCAGATGAGCTCCCTCTTTCCATTAATTACAGAGAGAGAGCCTGGCTTTAACCTCAGTCTGTTTTTTGACCAGTCTCCACAGAGCTGTGCAGTATGTGGCTCTACTATGTCAGCTATATGAAACCTCCCCACCATTCACCTCATGCAAACACAGTAGTGATACGCTTTTCTACAGAAGCACACAGCCACCCTCATTGTATTTCATGTTAGCCTAATTGTGCGCTGCTGACAAAACAGAGCATCATGTGCTTTGCAAATGTGTGTTAACCAGCGTTGAGATCTTTGGCTTTCTTTAATGACGGCCACAAGCAAGCATTTGGCTTTGTTTCTCTGTAAAATGCTGAATGAGGGAGGGAAGCTAGGATTTGACCTCTGAAGCCCACAATGCACAGTTGTGCACCCACAGCATAGGATCGAGGCTTGTCTTGCATCGAAATGAGCACAGTCAAAGTCGTCCTTATACTTCTTTTCTCTAATCACTTTCCCAGTCATTGGCTTGCTGTTCATTTTCTGGGGTAAATACTCCATTGTTCCTCTAATGTATGCCTAGCACAGCGATGTCTTATGAACTTCTCCCACCTGTGTTAACACCCCCATGCCGCCAGGCCCTCCTAAAGGAAATGAAACAAGGCAAGTGCGTTGGCTAGTGTCAATGCTAAGGAGATTTTTGAAGAGCAAACAAATATGCAAAAATGAACCAATCTGGGAAAAACAGGTCAAGTGGCCAGAGTTCAGAGAAGGAAAGAAATTTCGAACCTGAAGTCTGTGCACACTTGGGATCAAAGCGATGTGGCAGGAGAGCCCCCATCACCGGAGGGCTGCGGCAAGGCAAGGAGGAGGCAGAGAATGGTAGGCAGAGGATGGGCCCAAATGCACAGTGCTCTGCTGTGGGACAGGGGATGTGGCTGTCGAGGGCTTGTGGGTAACAGTCAGGGGATGGACCAAAACTAGGGGTGGTGTGGCGGCATCTGCTGCAGACCAGCTCACCAAGAGGTGAAGCAACTCTTAGACAGTTGGAGGAAGCCTCATGAAGGCGGGACCAGGTATTCCCGAGGGACTTCTCCCACCAGCAATAACTTCTGGAAGGGCCTCTGGCTGGGGCACAAAAAATCCACTGGGAGTGGAGCCAACTGGGCAGCACTCCCACCAGGGTGGAGGGGATGCTGCACCACAGACAGGGCACGCAGGGCAGGGGTGGTGATGGAAGGCAGGATCAGCCACAGCCCAGCGATCGCCCAGCAGGTCCACAGGGACGAAGCAGGTCAAGATCGAGACAGAAGTCCAGCGCTTTGGTCAGCACTGTGGCCAGGCATGGGCATGGCATGGCACAGCCCAGACAGGGACTCGGGACCTCAAAAGCAGCTCTGGTGTGACAGGGGAGGCCCCAGGTGAGGCTTCTCCCAGCTCCTTCTCACGCTCACCTTAGCTTCTTCCCTGCAGCCTGGTCCCAGGTGTCACTGCACTGGGTCAGAGCTGGCCTTGAGCACAGGCAGCCAGACCCCAAGGAGGACAGGGAGGAGGCTCAGGCCTCTGACACAGCAAAAGTGAAGTGGAGAAACGTGAGCAAATGTTTGCAAGGAAAAAACAACCCCTTTGTGTTTTGTTTCCCAACACGACCAGATGCCACAGAGGATGGGAGGCACAAGGGCACAGGTACGTCAGGGGGAGCCGGTGGAAGGCAGAGGCTGGAAGTAGAGAGGCCAGGAGAGTGTAGCAGGAAGGGTAAAAGCAATCCCTGCTCCCATTTGTCCATGCCCCAATCCTGATTTTCCGTGGGGAGAGGGAGAAGGAGGACCATGTCCAAGGCTGACCTCCAGGGTCGCCTCTCTCCCCAGGCTCTGTCAGCCCAGCCAGGTCTGCTGCAGATTCCCAGAGACACCTCCAAGCTGACCTCAGGCATCTTCTGAAGGGGCAGTCTGGTCTTGAGGTTTTGTATTTCAGATGCAAATGCCACTGCGGGTTAGAGGCCACTAATATTTATGACTCCCAGGGGAGCTGATGGATATGGGTTCAGGGGAATAAATGCAAGCCCAGTAGGAACTGCCTTTGTGTCTTATATCCTGCAACAGGGGAAATCAGGACAGCTTGTTACCACTACACAAGAGGTTAGGAAGCATGCACTCATTCATCCAGAATCAGCTTTTGTTGTTGGAAATGCAGAGTTTTTCTCAACTGTTTTGCTATTGCCTTTCTAAGGCAAAAAGAAAACGAAAAAGAAAGGTCTGTGCCATCCAGGCTATACATAAGCCTGCCAAACAAATTGGATTCCTCTGTTGGCTAGAATTACAAACCTGTACATGGCACAAAGGCTAGCAAACCAGCTAAAAAAAAAAAAAGAGAGAGAGAGAGAGAGACTGGTCAGCTGCTTCTGCTTATTCCTTCTCAGAGCAGTAGGGGGAGAAAAGAGATCAACTTAAAATTCACGATGGTCAGTCTTTCTTACACTTGATTAGCCTGCACCAATCGTTGCAGTAAGTCTCCCAGGGCGATGTTCACTGAGACTTCCCTCCACCCAGCACAGGAAGAAAGGCTCTAGAAGGTGATTAAAGACCAAGAGGCCAAATTTAGGTTGCTCTGTGGGAGCCAAGAGCTTAATGCTTATCGTCTAGAAAGGATGCATTGTGAGAGGACCTTGTGAGGCTGAGTGACAATGATCTTATACCACAGCACACCTTCAGCCAACTGCTCTGGGGACTCATCTTTCTACTGTGTATAGCAGTGGATGAAGATGTTACCTCTTCTGAAACACCTGCTGCTGACCACTTGAAATTTCAGAATGTGGGTTGTAAACCAGTTACTTCAGTCTTCCTTTCCCTCCCACTCCACCAAAGTAAAATGGGGGATAATAATGCACCATAAACTCTTTGAGATAAATATGCCTCATATTTTTGGATAATATTTATCTACCAGATTGCTCAGGAAGCTCAGGATCTGACAGATTCCACCATGGAAACAAAGAAAAAAAAATCTTCAGTTGTGCAGCTCCTGAGGTCTTTAAACAACATGGCTTGAGATTTTTGGCAAAGGAGACAGCAGAACGTGACAAAAAAGAAAGTTAGCCCTTCGTGCTGCAGATACTCTGTGCCATCCTGGGAGGAGAAACAGAGATTCATGGCAATGGGTGAGGATTCAGCAGTTCCCTTTGTGAATGCTGTGGGGTTTATGTCCAGCTCTAGGTTCTGATTTAGGAAAGCCTCTAAGTCTGTTGTTAATGCCGCTTTCCTGAAGGGCTTCATTTGTGGAGCTTAGTTATCATTTGCACTGTAGACCACTGGGGAAAGGGTTTAAGACATGTCCAACAGATGCTGTGTGCCACACTGGCGAAACACTAGTGGTGAGAAATTTCAGTGGGACTGTTTTGCTTAATCGAAACTAAGTACGTGCTCATAGAAACAATGACCAATATTATATTGTTTGCGGCCACAAAACTGCTCTTTCTCTTGCTAGATTTAAAAGTAACAAAAAATTCACCAACTATTTGGTGAGGAAATTTCTGGTGAGGAAACTTTTCCAAGGTAAGTAAATTTTGCAGCTGGATTTGTTGGTGTAAATGGTTATTCACATCCTTCCCCATGGCTACACATTCATAAAACAGCCAGATGCTTGACAGCAATCTCAAAATAGCCTGCTACAAGGAACAATTGCATGGAAATTATCAGACAGGCTGTTGACGGATACTCTTGACCCCTAGCCATACTTTGGTTCAGGCTGACTAAGGAGCAACAGGCCTCACGCCCTGCGGTGAACCTGCGAGCTGGAAAGCTCCTGGCTCACATACAAAGGAGTGAAGGTGCCTTGGAAAAATATTTCAAAAGGTCATTTCGGAGCCCAGAAATGCAAGATAACTGAAGTACAGAACAAGATACCAGAGCTAAAACGAAGACATCTGTCTTGTCTATACTATTCACTAGCAGCCAACTACTTCACTCTATAAATATTACCATCAGGATGAGCCCAATTTGAGCTCTCCCTGAACTGCAGCTGGACTGCATGCCAGGCGACTTTCCCCTTGAGCAGGGACACCTCTCAGGGTTTGAGATCCCTTACCTAAGACTAAGAGATCCTTCCTTGCCCAAGATGGAGAGATCCCTTACTCGTGACAGATCCTCGGTAAGTGACTGATGGCATGCTGAATTAATACTAATGAAAGACTACTAATCCGTGTAACTACTCAATATCTATTATTATAAACTTTATATAGATAATTCCATTAGACATAAACCATTGTCCAAGACTGAGACTAAGATTGTACCTAGCCGCACCTAGACTCCATAAGGAGTTTAGAAAGCAAGGGGGTCCACTCTGAACCTTGTGACTCAACGGGAGGGTCTTCCTTACCCCTCACATCTCCAGTCTCTGTGTGAATTTTTCTGACTCAATTCTAACTCAATTTTCCTTTGTATGTTTCTTCCACGCAGCAATTAATAAGGTGAACCTTGCCATCAAACTTACTGAATCTTGGTAAACCACTGTTAAACTTTGTTAAATTCCATTGAATTTACTGAACTCTGTCAAACTACTATTTTACCTCAATAAAACATATTGCTGCTTCTCTCTTTTGAGTGAGGTGCATTCTACTCATCTGTGACACAGGTGAAAATCTGCCTTTCCAGCAATGTGAAGAATTTCATATTAGTAGTTACATTTGCCTGTGTCATCATACATGGGCATGTGTATGAATGACTGTCCCTCATCGGAATGGCTCCACCCAGATAATGCCATTTTGCAGATCCTGTGGAAGTTGACTCCTCCACAAACTGAGGTTAGAACTTGGGATGAAAACGGCAACAGTCTGCATACCAGGCAAAGGTGTGTCCTTTGGCAAGTGATGACCAAGGTCACCAAGTTTTTTTCTTTGTCAGGTAATTTGGGGTTTTCTGTGTTAAAACAGCTAGGCTGCTTGCCTACCTCTCCTTGTGCCTATTGAAGACTTTTCAGCACCAGTGGACTATCAGTTTTATCCCTGCCCGTTCAAGCACGTAATTCCATGTTTATATGTGATACAAATACTAGTCCATCATCAGAAAGGCAAAAAGGTAAGTCAGATTGAGGCCAGCCCTATTTCTGGGGAGTAGAGATATTCATGTGCTCTGCTTATTTTTAGCAGAAGATGGTGGGTAAATCTAAGCCAGCACGTTTTTCATTCAATCTGTGCCTGGACACTAACAGATGGTGCTTCCTTGTGCCAAGCACTAATGCACTTTACGTTGGCACTCACTGTCAGGACACAAAGCCGCCAAGCCCCTGCTAAATCTGCTGATGCCAGGAAAATTGATAATAAAAAGCTAGCCAGCGACACAGTCCCAAGTTTTTCTGCTGCCTCCAAAGCAGCACAGAAGCTGTACCATGCAATGGTGTCAGCTGCTCTCCAGCTCATGGCTATCAATGCAGCAAAGGAGGCTCCCGGACTGGCAAAAAAGGGTCCTGAGGCCATGAACACAGTTACGTATCTAAAGATGGAAGGAGATCCATGTGCTTCATGGGAACTAGCTGTGTGCTTAAAACTGGGCTTTGAGAACCTTGACAATGGGTGCCTTAATGCTCAAACATCTGAACTAATGACAATTAATATAAATATAAATCATTCTAAATATAAATATATATATGTATACATATCACCTGGCAGGGTGATTCTATTGTTTAGCACTCCTTAGTACCCCTTGAGCACTGAACATACTAAATTCAGTCCTACAGGTCTACTTCCTATGGCTACCAATCCTGTGTATGGTAAAGTCACCTACAAAAGAAAACTCCACAGACTCCTCTGAGGAGCTCACTCTGTTTTACAGGTCGCTGTGTTTATTCTTTGAATACAAGCATCCAAAATTCTTGAGCTGTAAAATTCCTGTTCCTCTCCACCAGCTGCCTCAGTGCCCAGGCTTCTTTCTTGGACTGCTCGAAGCTTGGTATCCACATCTCTTGGAGAGAAGTCCAGCCAGGGTTTGAAGATGAGAACCAGAACGCCTCTGGTTTGGGGCAGCTCAGATGGTTAACCTGAGCCTTCCACCTCTGGGGCAGCCATCCCTGGCAATGGAGAGAAATAAAAGGGTTATTCAGGGACCCTGGCAGACAGAGAAGAAAGGTGCTATGCCATTAGTAAACTACCAAAGCATGTCAGTGACATTTTCCTTCCCACTACAGACTCTATCCATGTCCCTGTGCATGTCAGAGGGGGAGCTCTCCCCAAAGTGCCCGGGACAAAGCCAGTCACGCCAACAAGAGCAAAGTCTCAGATCAGGTCTAGCTGCAAATGAGCAGCACCAGCCCACCCAAACTGAAATTCTAAGGCAAGGAATTCTATTTTCATCATTATATTCTGTTTTCATCTTAAATATGCACATACTAAATGAGATTTTTTTAAGGAGAAAAAACAAGCCATGAATCTGACCAGGAGAGCAAATTGGTCTTCATAGTCTTCTTGACTAGAGAGCCACAAAAGCATGGGGAAGGAATATCTGTATCTAACCTCTTCTATACCTTTCCATGGTTGTATTCGTAACTCAAAGAGAGGACATCTGTCCAGACTTGCACCAGATTCAAACAGGAAAGCCTGGTTAAATGTAATGCTTACCAGTTTGCATTCCCCACCACTTCAGCTCACCTTTGTAACTTCAAATGCTTTCTTCATCTCCCTTCTACTGGCTGACAACAGTTTACTGCTCGGACTGTGACCAGCTAAAATATGGCCTAATGGATATAAGACAGCTGTAGGATACTAGAGCCATTGACCAGTTCCATTACTGGACACAAAAAGGGTTTTTTCATTCATGCTGATAACTGAGCTAGTGGAGAGTTCAAAAAATGGCTACTGACTCTTGGTACGTAAACCTGGAAACCTTAAAGGAATGTGGCAATTAAAATGAGTATCCACCAACTCAGAAATGTATGTGGTGAGAGTTTTTACCTTCAGTCTAATTCCAAGTAATGCTCTGTTTATACCAGCCAAATCCATCACAGCTAGTAGCCTCAGGAGACTGAACAGCTCATGGTGCCTTTGAAATGGCCTTCTGGTGTCATGGCTGGCACCCTTGCAAGACTGCTGGGCCCTCAGTGCTGGGCTTCCTGGTAAGACAGCCATTTCTAGCTGGTCTCTATCAGCATAATTTCAAGAGGATTAGACTGGGAGGAACAGGTCCACTTCCTCTCACAAACGCACAACCTGGCTTAAACATTGATGTTTCACTGTTTAGTCACCAAATGTGGCCACAGACAATGGCATGTTGTCACTACAGGTTTGCATGTACCCACACATACGTGGACCCAGACAGTCATAGAGTATTTAAGCCAGGAGGGACCTCCACTGATCATCTAGTCCAGTCCCCTCTTCCAAACAGGTCTAATCATATCTCATTGCCTAGGGAAGCACTGAGTTGAGTCTTAAAACACCTCCAAGGACAGAGATCCCACAACCTCTCTGGGCAATCTGTTTCCAAATGTTCCAGGTCATCTAAAGTAAGTCAGCAAGTTAGGCTACTTTCTGTAGCCTGATAAAAACCTCCTCCCTGAACAATTCAAGCCTTCTGCTGAAATGACCACCAGTTCAACGGTCAACGTGTATGAGCTCAAGCACTGCAGCAGTATGAGGAACACATGCTCTGGCTGTGCACCCACACCTTCTACCAACACCTTTTGACATGAGGATGCACAGCCCAATAGCATTGCAATACCAGTGGTTGTAGGCTGGCCAGAAATCTGGTAACCAAACTTCCTGGGATAAATCTGAGCCTAGTGCCATTTTAAAGCCTCTCTGAGACACAAGGACAAAGTCACAAGTACCTTTTCTTTCCTTCTGATATTTTCCCACACTCTGTTACACACCATGCACTCAAAGGTGTCAATGTAATTGTCCTGGGTGATATCTTGCACTCCCCACTTGCGTTCCTTCATCACTGTAAGCAGCCTTGGGTTGGAAATGTCCCCTTTCAGTTTCCATTGTAGGTAGGCCTCATATTCTCGATCGTTTGTATCCAGTGTTTTGATATAGTGGGCCAGCTCCCGAGGGTGTGAAAAACTGGATACCAGGATTGCACTCTTGTTACTAGGAAGCCAGTCTACAATGCTAGGAGACCCAAAGTACACTGGTACCACTCCCAACTTCAGTGGCCGCCAGAGTTTTTCAGTGATGTAATCTTCACAGATAGCATTCTCAAAAGCAAGAATGAACTTGTACTGTGCCAGTATTTTATAGAAGTTCCCATCATCCATGGCAGTTGGATTTCTGAGATGCTGAGGAAGGTCTCTGTTATGCAGACATTCCCCGTAAGAGTCTACTTCAATGTGGCACATCAGCTCACGCACATAGCTGTCCCGGTCAGAAGGAGGGTTGCAGTCAGACTGCACATATACAAGTGGTGCAAGCCTCTTCCTCAGGCTGTTCTTCATCTGCACTGGGATCATGTACCTCAATGACTTCAGGACCTCTACACCCTCAAGGTACTGAGTGGTCAGCGGTAGGTGAGAATGGCGGCTAAAGGTTGCAGTGTGGTTGAATAAGGTGATGGTTGGTTCGTGAAAGAGTTTGTAGTTGTTTTTTGGTGACTCTTCATGGAAAAGGGCCCAATCATGATAGTCTTTACGAGGGAGGGGTAGGCTGTCTATACTGAAGTCAGTACCTAGACAAAAGCAAACAGTGTTTAGTCTGCCCCTATCTATCATGCCACACTAACTACAATGACACAGAAGCCTAGTTTTAATTTAATATCAGCCCTACAACCATCGTATTTATGACATTATAAGGCAGTATTGCAAAGAGAGCAATTCATGCAAAGACAGAGGAGTGTTATGACAGATAAAACTGAATTTGGCAGCAGAAGAATCTAGAGAGTGGGGTTCAGTAGTTAATATTAGAAATGGTTTCCTTTTAGTTCATATTAGTTTAAAGGCCTCTCATTTC
Organism: Phoebastria nigripes; assembly: GCA_035582835.1. NCBI lineage: Eukaryota > Metazoa > Chordata > Aves > Procellariiformes > Diomedeidae > Phoebastria > Phoebastria nigripes. Next base: position 74,362 of record JAYKAV010002914.1, on the reverse strand, counting down.
AAAGGCTCACTAGGAATTTTATATTTTAATGCACTGAAACAAGACTAATAAGATGCTTAATAATCCCCTGGTTCTGTAAATAGGGGAACAGATGTTATTGCCTCTATCTATGATGTGAGGGAAATGGTTACTGCAGGGCTCAATTTGGTTCTAGTAGCAAAACAACAAAAAGGATGCTAAAATATTGGACAGGGTTAAGGAGAAAAATTACAAGAATGACTTCAAGTCTTGGAAAGACATTGTACTATAGAGACTTAGGGAGCCAATCTATTTAGTTTATCAAAGACAGAATTAAGAGGTTGTCCTGGTTCTGGGTGGGACAGAGTTAACTTTCTTCCCAGTAGCTGTGGGGGGGTGTTGTGTTTTGGGTTTGGTATGAGAGGGACGTTTTGGTTGTTGCCAAGTGGCGCTTGCACCAGGGACTTTTCGGCTTTCCATGCTCTGCCAGGTTCATGGGAAGCTGGCGGGGGGAGCATAGCCGGGGCAGCTGACCCAGCTGGCCAATGGGGTATTCCATACCATGTGATGTTATGCTCAGTGTACAATTAGGAGGCATGGTCTGGGAAGGGGGGCTCTCGCGTCTCATGGCGGTGCGGGGTGAGCAGTTGCATTGTGCATCACCTGCTTTGTACATTCTATTATTGTTGTTGTTATCATTGTTATTATTATTGTTCTACTTTGTTTTGTTTCAATTATTAAACTGTTTTCATCTCAACCCGTGAGTCTTCCTACTCATGCCCTCCCGATTCTCTCCCCCATCCTACCGGAGCAGGGTGGTGAGCGAGCTGCTGCGTGGTGTTTAGTTGCTGGCCAGGGTTAAACCACAACAGCGGTTTATCTCAGCTGCCTACCAGATATATAAAGAAGTAGCTTTTGGCAGAACACGGCTCCTCAAACTAACGCCAAGAATGGAAGAAGAACCATGTCTAAACTCTAGAAACAGACCACTGCAGCTGCTTGCGCCTCCCTGTGAGGACAGGGAGCCTCCAGAACAACTTAGGAAAGCTGTGGTGGAAGCTTTAGGACAAACCTAGAAGCCTTTTCTCAAAGGCTGGTCTGTGCAAAACTGACTTCAACATACCAGCTTGTGAATCTGACCCTTGCTCTTCCTTCAGTACCGCTGCACTACACTCATACGACCAGCCTTATCGCAGCTTAAATGCAAAGCTGATGAATCTCTGTCAAGATACTTCCTCACTGTCTTATAACTGTATCTATTTTTTACTTAAGTACAAGCACTGAATATACAAAACTTTTAACTGGTATTGTCAAGCAAGGGAGGTTCATAAACTGAAACAAACAGTGAACAGCTGATTTAGAAAACACCACAAATCCCTTCTCTTTGGACAAGCTATTCTACCATCCCAGTCACACTCGTAACTTTTCACTCTCTGTTCTACCCTTGACCTCAAACCACTGATTGGAAAAAAAAGGGATCTAGCAAAAGTCTAACACAGAATTTTGATCTAAAAACTAATACATAAAGAAGGAAAAAAAATGCCCAGTGGTCTTTGTGGCTGCATGAGCCTGCCAAGATGACTCCAAGGATGACCTTATAAAACCAACATAAGACTTCACTACTGCAGTGAAGATGGATGTTAGCTGCCAGTAACGTAACAACCTCCTATAGAGCAAGATCCTTCAAGAGCATCAGGTAGGGTTTTTTAAGGCCACTAAGTATTTGACCTTCTGTTTTCCACTGAAGGGTGGTCCCAAGCCCTCAACATAAGAAGGATGCAGGGCTGTGCCACTCACTGACAAATGCTATTTGCTGCCTCTGGTTCTGATGTGTTTCAGTGATACAAGAAGGTGAGGAAAATTGAAAGTGAATCAAATAGGCCTTACAAGGCCTATCTGGTTTTGAAAACACTTTGTTCTAAGTGATGCCCAGAAGAGAAGCAGCAATGCATGTAGACAATAATGAAATGCTGTGGATTGAAACCATAGCACTTCTGCTCTGTCTCTTGCAAGGGTGCTCTCTCTTTAAGGTAGTATTGGAGGGTAGAGGGAAGGAAAATGCAGGAAAGAATGAGACAAGGAAAGGGATGAGAGAGAGAGAAAAATGCAACATGTAAAACTTACTAAACAAGGAGAGAATTAGGCAAAGAGAAATGCACTATAGATCGGAGCACATCAGAATCACTGATTCTAATACAACACTTAATCAATCTAAGTCCAGCAAGAAGACAAAAAGCTTTTAAGGATTAAAGGGAAGATAACATCAGCATGTTATGATGAAGGAAATAAAGGAGCTTATGAGGGGATAAAGAAAGCACAACAAGACTACAATTACGAGCAATTTCAACTTCCAAACTTAATTAGGAAATCTTAGATATGTGGCAAAGTGCAGAAGAGAAAGACAGATGCTGCCAGGAGAAGTTCTGCATCTTAGGAGACATCTTTCATTCAGGATTCATACTCCAAGGACTCAACACTCCAGCGCTGAAAAGCTGGACATCCTCCTCCCTTAAGAACAACACCCCTGAGGCTCTGACAGCATGGCACCAGATCCAGCTCATGCTGACTCAGTTGCATTGGTAGCTCACGTTACATGTAAAACTCCTGCGAAGTATGTGACACTGAAAAGGTGGAGTGGGGAATCCCAACCAAAAGCAAAGACACATCTCACTTCCAAACAGGAGATGGTGGCACTTGACAAAGTCATCACCTACACCTAGGGGCTTCCCAGGCCAAGACAGTAAGTCAGGACAAGCTGCAGAAAAGCAGGTGTTCCTAGCAAAGCAGTTCTGCTGGAAAACATCTGTACCCCATATTTTTGCATAATATTTTTTCTAAGCTTTGGATCATTCTTCTCTTGACTAGCTCACTGACCAAGGGGAAAATTAATGCAGTTTCTTTGGAAGGTGAAACTGTGCCCTGATCCAACCTCAGCAGGGAAATGCAGATGTTCAAGTTTTCACTCAGCAGGCTGTTTAGAGGGAAGTTCTGGAACAACAAAATCTGCCTTTTTGCAGGCCCACAGCTCAGTGCATCAAGGTCAGAGTGTGTGTTTGTGCGAAGCTTTTCTGCATTGATGCAGCATTTTTTTTCACCTTCAATACCATCTATGAGCTTTGTCTCTGCAGGTTTTAGCATTGTGAGATCATTTATTATGGTTTAAAATAAGTAACATTTTTGCACATTCTGACACTTGTCTTTACACAGTTCATAGCCAGCATCACCAGAAAAAGAAAAACACTACAGGTAGAGTCTTGCCCAGTATAAATAGTCCTTTAAAAATAAGGAAGTAAACCATGTCCACAAGCCTGCTAAAAATTAACAGTAATAGTCTTCCTAATGCTGAAACAGACAAACAGAATTACTACCGGAGACCAAAACCACCAGACTTTACAGCTTTCATGTGATGCAAACCCAGCTTTCCTTGTCTTTAATTGGGTCAGCTTCTCATTCCTTTGCCGTTATTCCTTTGCTTTCATGCTTGACCACTATATTATCAACTGACAAAGCTGACCTACTTGGAGGTCTGAAAAGATTAGTGATGAGAAGTTTTTGGTTCACTGTTAACAACCAAGCTAAAGGCCCTTCTTTCCTATACTTCCAGTTCGCCTGTATCCTGACTGGGTGAATGAGTTCAGGACTCTGTTTTATTTTGTTTTGTTTCCAGACAAAGGAGCTGAACCTACCAGTCACAGAAAAGCATTTGGCTTTATTCCTCCACCTAAAATTCACTTTTTCTCTGAAAAGCAACTGTGTGGGGAAAAAGAATAAAATGAACAAAATAAGGCCTACTTTTAAAAGATGCATCTTTTGTGTTTTGTAGACTCACTTTACAGTACGTGTAGTGGGAAGTTTCTGATGCGGCAGAGCCAGAAAGAAGCCTCAGAAGGTTGCCCTAGCTGCTGCTCCCTGTGCAGAATCAATAGGTTTCTTTCACTACTTTCCATTTACAGTCTGCTAGCAATCTCTCGGCACATGAGGCAGGGGAGTTGCACAGTTACTAGCAAGGGCTTTATTTTAAGACAAAAGACTTGCACAAGTGCAACAAAGGCCTTGTAGAATGTCTGCTAGGGGTGACAAGCCAGAAGACTGGAAAAAGCTTGCTTGATCTCAGACTGTCTTTTCATGACTTGGCAGCTACGGGAAATGATCTCTTCTCCCATAAACAGGGAGCACATGTGATTGGAAAGCAGCATGAGACAAGGCAACAGTCATCCCACAGACGTGCACGGTCACTTTTCAGAGTACTTTTACAGAGAACGTGCATTTCTGGATCTCTGCTGATGGTATGCAGCACCAGGCAAAGTTTAGCACAACGAGCTGCCTAAGTTTGCTGCTCTCAGTGATTGCCACCTACAATATTTAATCTCTAACGGAAAATAACTGGGCAGGAGGGAAGTTACTCCTTTAAAAAGAAACAGATCCTTACCATAGAACAGAAATGCTCTTGTCATCTGATTGTGCTGGTAGGTCTTGTTGATAGTAAAGAAGCAAACATCCTCTCCGCACTGTCCCAATCTCCCTGTCTCTCCAGTCAGGGGAGACCACCAGAGCAGGATGGGGTAGTGACTTACATCAGACTCTGTCTTCAAGCTGCTGTGAAGTTCCTGCTTCTTAAACTGAAAAGCGTGTCTCTCCACAGGCTCTAACGGGCCACTGTGTAAACTGGAGATTACTGCCACCTTTTTCTCTGAATTGCCCAGTTCAGTGATAACCTTCAGGGAAATAAACATATATATCACAGCACATCACTGTCATTAGCTAGGACATCTGCTTGACAAATCAGAGTTTAAGCATCAAGCACTAACTAAGTCTGCATGTGAAGTTTCTGTCAATCAAAGTGGATGCATTTCATTCACTGCAGCCACCGTCCAGGTGATCTTATGTCAGAACAGCAAAAGATTTAATTTGAATTTGTAAGGAGGAGGCAGAAAATACATTTCTGTACGAAAATATGGCCACATCACTTATGATTTAACAACACAACTTCTGCTTCCTTCCTGGAAAAAGCACAAAACAGAGCACAGCCCTTCAGTAGCCAGGTTTCTTCTGGAAATCAGCTGTAAAAAAAACCATGAAGTTTTCATGTCTCTGTGTGGCCATCTGTACTCACCCTGATTAATTTTTAAACCACTGACTGAATAAACCAGGTGCAGACAGGCCTTACAGACAATGTAACTACAACTTCTACTACGAAGAGGAGAAAAATCCCATCTGTATGCAGAGAAGTGAAAGACCTACCCATATGAACCATGATTTACAGATCTGAAACCCTACAAGGAACCTTAAAAACTCTCCACCCATAGGAAAAGCCTCTAACACTGCTCACCATCAGCCATGAGACATAAGTCCCCAGAAAATCTGGGGGATTTCTGGTGCCCACGAAGCCACCGTTCTTTTCAACAGCTAGTACCTGTCATAAAAGCGTCCTGGGGCAGAGAAATCTGTTGAGCAAAGTGACAGAAATGGTGCCAGCAGGTATTGCCACAGGATACATCGCTCCTGCTCTTAGCTTTAGTGGGGCAAAGACCGTCCTGCTACCGTGCAAACGGCTTTTTGTGCATGCACCTTCACAGGCAGTGCTTAATGCCACCCCAGGAACAGCTGCAAGAATGATAGGGGAACTCAAACCCACCAGACAGCTTTGGCCACAGCACTTTCACTTGTCGGATGGCTCTGAAGGAGGATATTGGAAAGCAGGAGAGTGTTGTTTATATTAAGTTGTTTGAAAACATTTATCTTCCTTGATAGCTTTACTGCATGCATTCATTTTGCTGTCTGCTGTGTCATTCGCTCTCACTGTGTAGCAAAATACACTGATTGTAGCTGGACTAAATAGGCTCTGTGCAACACAGGACACTGGGACAGCACACGCAGGAGGCTGTGCAAAGCGCAGCTGTTCAGAAAAATACAGGAAACACTCCTGCATTGGTGAGAGGACAAGATACTAGCTGGGGAAAAGATTCATATGTCTAATAGTTTGACAAGATATAACTGCAGCAATATAATTGAAATAAGTCTATAACTACCTTATGTCCAGGTTTCTCCAGGAACACGCTCCTTCTTTGCTTCCAAATCTTGCCCTGGCAGAATTTAAGGAGTCTCTACATCTGCGCAGAATTTCTAGTAGCTTCCTCTGAACTCCTGGGGGTTGATACACCCCAACTATATCGACAGCTCATGTGCTACAGCAGTCCCAGCACCAGGGCACCAAGTGTCACCATCCAGTGAACACTCCCAGATAAAAATCCCAGCTAGGCACAGGGAAGCTCTAACCAGCTCGAAACCTGCTTAGCCGTGGAAGTGCAGCGGAGTCACAAACCCTCCCAATAAAGGTCCTAAAGATTTGCTATATCACCTTTGGATGCCTTGTTCAGGGGAACAGAACTGAAAGCAACCATTGAGCGTCAGTGACTGCCCCCAATAAATGGCTCCAATTTGGAGTAGGCAGCTGGCCTGGGAGAGCTTCAGAGGTCCTCCTGCTGGCTCCACTGGGAGTTACCTGAGGTACCAGTCTGAACCAGAGCCTCAGTTCAGAGCACAGCCCAAGCGGAAAGACATCTCTGGGGCAGATCCTGGCCCTCTCATGACTGAAGTCTCCTGCAGCCCCATGACTGCCAGCCAAGGCTGATTCAATTTGTCTAAAAGTTGTTCTCTTCTAACAAAAATCTAGGGTAACCTGCACCAGCCACAAATTAATATGCCTCGACATTGATTCTTCTCTCATGCATTTTTTTACTGACCAGCTACTGGACTTCCCAACACTAAGAAAGGACTTTGAGTCAGGACTGATGGACAGATCTCCATCACCACTTACTGATGTGGTCAGATTTCCCTGGTCTGTCTGCCACATTAGTATGAAATGGGTCCAGCTTTGCCTCCCTGCCTAATGAGTTCAAACACATGAACACAGGAGGCAATGCTGGATGGAGGCATGGCATGATATGGTACACCACTCCTAAGAAACTCCTCAGGAGCCAAGGAGCTATACAAGAAAGGTGTTCTCTGTGTAATGTCACTTCTGGAGTCAGCTATCACCACCAGGCCAATGCTGCTGACAGAGTTTCTTTAAACACTCCTCTTAAAGCACAGACTTGTACAGAAAACATCTGCCGCCTTCAATGTTCTCTCTCATCTGCCAGAATTGTGTCATACTTTGAGAGCGATCTCATGCATACCCCCCACCTTGCCCCTGTACCTGGAGTGTCACCACAAGGAAAAAGGCAGCTGCAAAGCAGAAGCAAGATGCCCACAGTTTCTTCCTCCTCATCCTAATCATGCTGCGCTGCCAGGCCTGCCAGAGCAGTTAGAGCTAGGCATCAGGAAGGCCAGCTTGTCTAAAGTCTTCAGCCTTTGCTGCAAGGCTTTCCCACTCCATTCTTACTCCTCTTCCTGGTGATTGCTGCTGAAAAAGGGTACAGCATCAATAAAGACGGCTCCTCAAGCTCAGCGGTTAGCTTGATGTCTACCTGTAGCTTTCTGTAGGTGCCAGAGCCACATTTTGAGCCAGGTATCCAGAAAGCAGCCTGCACAAAACAGCACTCACATGCACAGCCCCAGGCACCTACTCTCCCTCTGGTCATCCTGGACTTGGGCATCCTCTCTAAGCAGGGTCACACTCCTCTCATCCTTGCAGGCAGCATAGGGAGATGCTGATGGGCCTGGCTCAGTCCTGTGTGGGAAGGGAAGCCGTTTTCCTGAGTTTCAGATGGCAAACTGTGCTGCTTTTCAGCAGACTCATGAACAGGTGAGTGATGAAAGACTTCCCTTCCCTGGGCAAGCCCTGAAAATGCTCCTGGAGGAGGCACACAACTATCTGGCCTTGGGACTTACTACACTGCAGTCTTCTGGGACTTCTGTTCACCAGCATATCTAGCCCAATGCACAGAGAAAGTAACCATACAGCACACACACAAACTCTCTCCACACCTAAAAAAGTTCCCCTTCCCCTGTAATCTACATCTGTGCTGGTCCGCCTCTCCTCAAACAACTCTTCCCCTTCCCCGATGCTTTCACAGAGTCCTACTGTTTTGCTGCATGCTGGATGCTCCTGTGTGAATATCCCAACTCCTGACAACAGGAGTAGGTGCAAATTCCAGCTTTGTCTTAAAAAAAAAAGAGGATGGGAGAAAGATAAGACTTTACCTCTCAACGCAGAGGAGTAAAGTTTGAAAATGTGGGTATTCTGAAAGCTCAGAAAGCAGAAACACACACCAAAGAATGGTTAATAAATTTAGGCTGGTTTTCTATGAAAAGAAGGCGTATGTGATTGTATTGTCTCCATGTGCACGCACCTGTCAGCTTTCCCCCCATCCTAATCCCACTCACAAAGTTCCAAAAACCTGATAAAGAGGGATGGGTCCCAAAACCACTGCCTGCCGTAGTACTGCCTCTGTGGCACTGGCAGCTAGAGACAAAAAAAATGATCCTGTTTCTGCTTCCACTGCAACATGAGTTCATCCCTTCCCATCGACCATCAGAAAAACCTCTTTAGCAAAACCTCACACGAAACCATGCTGTGTGAGTTCTGCTCTGCATGGGACAGCTGCTTTTGAAGGTTTTGTGTGGGCACAAAAGCGCACAGCTGCCAGTTGAGTGCTTCTCAAATCAGGCAGGATCTTTTATAAAGCCTCTGCATCTTCTGTGCCTCCTGCATTATAGCCAAAATGGGGCACCAGGAGGGGAAGGGGCTGAATTGTGCCCACAACTGTGTTGGTGAAAATCTACTCAAGGCACACCCTGGAGCAGAACAGTATCTTTAATACCACACATCTTACTCTGTGCATTGCAAAAAGTAAGACTCTGATGACCCACTGAATGCCCCCCTACCCCCTGCCCTGGTAGAAGAGTAGTAATCGTCCCATTTTTAGGTATTCTTCTAGAGTGTAAACTGCCCACACCATGGGTGTGCTGTACCAATTGCCCCAGGGTATTGCACTGAGTCACGGCTTCGTTCTTGCATTTGCAGCGCCCAACGCTCAGTACTCTTACCCAGCGGTGCGGTGCAGCGCGGTCCCTACTTGGAGCGGGCCACACAAGGCTCTGTCCTGCCCCAACTCGGCTGGCAAAGATGACCTTGCAGCGCCTTCCCACCTCGGTCGGGCCGAGCGGAGGCCCTGAGGACTTGAGGGAAGGAGGGTAAATCACCACCCCAGGCTGTCCTGCGAGAGCAGCAGCTCCCTGCAAATCCTTCCAAACTTCCTACCAGCTCTTCGTGCCGCCCCTCCTTCCAGCCCTGCCTCGCTGCGTTTCTCCGGGCTCAGCATCCCAGCCGGGGCTGTGCCTGCCCCCTCCTCTGCCGCCCCTTCGCTCCCCGAGGCTCAGCCCGTCCCGCAGCGCTGGCGGGAGCTGCAGCTCCGGCCCTGCTCCCCGCCGGCGGTCCGGCACCCTCCGGCCAGCCGCCCGCCGCTGTACTCACCCCGAGAAAGTCGCTCCCGCCTCACCGCCGCCGTCCCCCTCTGGCTGGGCTTGGGGTGGGGTTTGTTTTTTTTACTTTCAGTTTGTGCAGCTACTTGGTGCGCGGAGGGAGGCGGGGGGCGGGTGCTGGGCGAGCGCTGCGCGGGGCCCGGCGGCGGGCGGCGCGGATCCGCGCCTCCCTCCGCCCATCGCACTGCCAGCCGGGGTGGGGGTGTGTGGGGGCGTGGTGGGGTGTGCTCTTTTGGGGGTCCCCAAGGCCCTGAAGAGGTAGAGGGCTAATCGGCCTGAGAGCGCCATCACTTCCACCCCCCCACACTGCTCTTCCTGCAAGTCCCGCACTGCAAGACCTCCTACACCCCCAAAAATAAATCCATCCCTGTCGCTGATTTCTATAGCTGTTAGCATAATTGCGCTTTTTGCGGGTTTATTTTTTCATAACAGTGCCGTTATTTCAGCTGGTGCTATCTTGACGAGGACTTAGATTGACTGCAGCAAGCCAGAGGGCTGTCAGAAAAAAAAATGCGTCATGGAAGTTGGGACGCCCCGAAGCACCCGGAGAGCTGGCTGGGGCGCACAGAGAGGGAAGGCATCCCTCGTCCCTCGGGTGCAGAGCTGCGGCAGCCATCCTGTCCGAGACCATGCCTCGCTCCCAGCCTTGCCGAGGCGTTGCCACAAGGCCCTGTGTAGCGATCAGGAAACAGTCCTGCCTGCCAGCTCAGTGTTCCCAGAGGCTGGGCCCCTCTTTATGCAGTTTTTGGCATTTGCTATTTGTAGTGCAAGACATTTATGCCGAAAGGCTGGTTCTGCAGGCTCAGGGCAGAGCCCACGTTTATCCACCCAATGCCACACGTGGTGTGCATTGTTTGTATTTATGTGCATGTTTGTATTTATGTGCATGTTTGTATTTATAACACGTCTCTCTCATACATACATATTCGTATTAACACAGAGATATCCGATACCTACACACTTCTTCGTATGTACCTGTATTTACACACAAACACTGGAAAGCGCTGTATTCGCTGCTTCTAACCCAGCCGTGGCAGGCAGGGGAGGTGCAAGAGGGTGATTACCTGGGGGAGCAGAGGGAGGAAGAATCCCAGAGGAGGCAGAGGGTAGACCTGCTGTGCCTCGATTGAAATGCACGAGTGACATAAATTGCACAAATGTTATGCACACAGCTCATCTCCTAACTCTACAGTGGGTCACGCCTGCAGCCTTCCTGAGAGGCTCGCGGGGTACCCAGCAGACAACCTGAACCCAGCCCTCTGCGGCAGTTTAAGTGGCCCCTGCCATGGTGGCTCTGCCCCCTTTCCTCCATAGCTACGCTTGCCTGTAGCCCATTTGGAGCAGTGCCCACCTCCTGCTGCACATACTGCACCACAGAGCTCCAATTTCTCTCTGAGCTACCAGGCTCCTCCTAAGACAAAAACTAGTAACTGACACTGCAGTGCTGGGATGTGACAGAGTTATTTATCTTCCACTCAGGAGGAGAGCTTCAGAGTTTCATTGCAGCTCTTGTCCTATTTGTTGCTTCTTCCCAAAGGTCCTAGCTGCTGGAGTCATATTTTTAAGTAGAAGCTTCAGGTGGGGTTTTAATATTCTCTGTGAAGTGTGGTTACAGATATTAGACATGTAACATGAACGATCTCCACCGACTCTGAGCCAGAAGGCATACAGCAAGAACCTCCAAGTATTATTTTGTAAAGCAGATCCATGCTAAGGCAGACTCCTGCTTTTGCAGGCCTGACTAAGGCTTTTCGGAGTGCCCCCAGGCTGAGAGGACTAAAGCTAGCATGCCACAAGAAGTGTGTAGTTCAGTAAATTAAATTGAGCAGTTGGAGACAGATCAGAAGCCTGGTACAGTTTATGGAAGGATGTGCTGTGATCCCACTGGGTTTTGGTCTGGTCCGTCATTTTAAAACTCAGTTATACTCATGGCTTTCAAGCTTCCTCAGTTGGCAGACTCCTAAATTGCTCTCATGAGGACACAACTTGCTTGTAACACGCTTCAGCTTCCTGCAGCAGGCTTGCTTTTCTCAGTTACCGTCCCTCAAGCCTTTAGAAGCAGTCCACAGACTCCCAACAACCCACAGGTTCAGACTGAAAAGGCAGAAGTTAGTCCTGAGGGCAGTGGGATAGCTATCCTATCTGCTGTCCCGTCCCCCCCCCCCCCCCCCCCCCCCCCCCCCCCCCCCCCCCCACCCGCCCCCCCCCCCCCCCCCGCCGTGCCATCAGCAAGATACTGTTGGACCAGCTCCATCCAGAGGCTGCCGTCAGAAAAGCTCAATTTTGTTTCTTGTCCTGCTATGCCACTCTGAGGAAATAAGCTCCTATTGCAGGATCTGGCCTGTCTGTAATCCGTGTTAAATAGCTGGTAAAGATGGTAACAGCATAAGCAACAGCAATGGCAGGTCATTACTTGTTAGTTCTGGAGTGAGCACGACCAAAAAAACCAAATTGTTGCTCAAACAGCAGAGCTAATAAACCAGATTTCTTAAAGATCTGCATCTCAAGTGCCCTCTGCCCATGGAGAGCTGTTGGTATCTAACAAACTCACAGTGCAACTTTTCCCTCCGCAGGTCAGGAACAGCGACTTTCCTTTCTGCCCTGTCTCTTACAAAACAGGATTTACTGCCTTTGAGGTTTCTCTCATTCATATGTGTACATTTCCTCTGATCTGTTTATAATTTTAATATACCCTGTTTCTTTTTAGACCTGTCTTGGTTCTTTCTCTCTTTTTTTAGAATGTTCTGCATTTCATAACTTTTTTCTTTCACTTAGGTACTGCTGGATATAATCTCTGTCTCTAGGTATGTCTTTCTCCATGTCCTTTCTATTCCATTCATAGTCCTATAGTCCAAAGCAACATTTCAGTAGATTCTTCTGGTTTTTTTCCCTCTGTTATGATATTACTATAGTCTATATTACTGTAATACCCAGAGGCACCAAACAAATTATGCACTCCAAACAGTCACTGTACAACCATCCCGGCAGAAACAAATGAAGTCCGCAAGTGCACCATTAAAATAGACAGGGCAGAAAAAAAGGCAGAGAGGCAAGGAAAGCGCAGAGGTCAAGTGACTTCCCAAAGGAGACAAAGCTCCTCAGTGACAGAAGAACCACCTGCGGGCCCAATTCTTCCTTGTCCTGGATCTTGTGTTTCGACTTGCAGCCGTGCATTTATACTCCTTCATTGTTGCTCTGGCACCATTCTTCTTTTTGTAAAATCATTGTAAAACATGTGACACACCTACAGCCCTTTCAGCTCGAGCACCCCAGAATAAATGACTTTAACCCTTTCCACCACACATGGAATGATTTCCCACCTCCCTGAATATACAGCACAGATGCAGATGTATGCACATAGTCTCTGCCTGCCTTTAACCCTCCCCTGTCTAAACCACCTCAGCATGCCCCGGATTACAAACCTCTAACACTGGGTCAGCTGCTTTTCCTAATGACTATCTCCAGCTCAGCTACTTTGTCCTATTGGCCAACATCACTTTAGAGGATCTCCTGCCTTCCCCAATTTCACCCACTGATTCCAACTGGCTGTTTCAAAACCTCCTCTAATTCCACCTTTTGCAGAGGCCAGATTCCTGAGCCTTGCCCTGCCAGAAAGTTCGGCTCTAAAAGGGTGCTGTTCTGTGAGCATCCACAGGGGAGGAAACACAGCTCACCATGCCTGCAGTGCCTTAGCATCAGTAATGCCAGGGACTTGCTATTTGTAGCTCTGTACCTTGCCACCTCAGCTGCTGTATCAGCATTTCCCACGGCCTCTGTTTTCCCCTGTGTTCCCATAGTGTCAGTCTGGCACTGTTGGTCATGGCCTTGCACCTGCAAACTCAGATATTGGCATTAGGGTGGGTTCTCATGGTAAATACGCTACTGCTGGCATGAGAAATGCCTCCCTTCACTTCTTGTGCCTCAGATTTTAGTTTACAGTAGCGAAAACCAAGCATAAAGCACAACGGAGTAGATAGCAGCCACCCAAATAACCGATAAGCACTACCCCGTAATGCATGGGCAGGGACGTGACCATCAGTCAGGGTACAACGCCGACAAGGCCCTGCTGGGTCCACAGGTTTTCGTCAGGGCACGGTGGAAGGGGATGAGCGAACTGGAGAAGCACCCCAGCCCCGGGAACCGGGCCCGGCCCAACCTCCCGCCGCCTCCCCCTGTACGCTTCAGACAGTTAATTAGCAGACCCGGGGATTAAAGCTCCTCAGGGTGCAGCGCGGCCCCTGGGCGCTGCCGGTACCGGCCACGGGTCCGGAGGGCAGCCGTCCCGCCCAGCCGCCGGCCGCCGCGCTCCGGCCAGGCCCCGGCGGCGGGAAGAGCCCCGCTCAGCGCCGGCGGCACAACCCCCGCCCTCCGCGCCAGGGGAGGCGATAGCGAGCCACGCGGCCGCTCTGCCCCCGCCGCCGCGCCGGCCTCTATGGTTCCGCCAGGCCCCGGAAGCAGCAGCGGGGCGATGGCGGCGGAGGGGACGGCGGCGGCGGCGGAGCTGCAGCCGGCGGGGGAGGGCGGGGGCGAGCCGGAGGGCGGCTTCGGGCAGCTGCTGGAAGAGGAGGAGGAGGGGGAGGACGGCGGCTACGTGCTCTACAGGTACGGCCGCGGCGGCGCAGCCCCCGAGCGGTCGGGACGGGGCTCCCTCCGCCGCGGGGGCGGGGGCGGCGCGGAGCGTGTTGCGCGCGCGCCCGCGGAAGCGGCTCTCGGGGGTGGGGGGCGCGGGATGGCGGGGCTGGAGGGCGGCAGCGAGCCGCGGCAGCCGCCCCCGCTGCCGGGGTGGGAGGAGGAGGCGGACGCGGAGGCGGAGGCGGAGGGGGGGCGGGTTGGCTACGTGCTGTACAGGTACCGGCCCGCGCGGGCTGGGCGGAGGAGGAGGGGCCGGGCGGGGCGGCGGGGGTCGCCAGGGCCGGGAGGGGGGCTGTCAGCGTCGCCGCCTCCAGCCGCTCCCGTCCCAGGGCGACAGGGTCGCCGGCTGGAGCGGAAAGCCTTGGGGTGAAGAACGCGGCTGCCTGCGTACGCCGCTGGTGTCACACCCGAGTCAGGGCGTTGCGGCTGCGACAGCCTGAGGGCGGGGTGACTGGTTACGTTCCTCTCCCGCGTTGTCTTGCAACTGGATTTTGATGCCGTTACATATGTCAGTACCTCCTTTACTTGTTCATATGCTGGTTTATGTTATAGACAATAATATAGTGACAATAGTAGTGACCGCTGGGAACAAGGATGTGTTGCCGGACATAGATTTGTGCGTGTAGTGGTTTGAGTAGCATTTTGTGCTTTTTAGAAGCGTTGAAAAGACAAAAACATGTATTTACAGGGACAGGAAGGAATGGGCAGATATTGAACCTGTCCCTCAAAATGATGGGCCAAATCCTGTTGTTCAGATCATCTACAGTGAAAAATGTAAGTTTTAAATATGTTCTGCACTGAAAACTTAAGGTGGTTAAATTTGTATCTGTCCTTAGTGTTGTTAAAGCAAGACTTCACGTTTTGGATAACGTATTTGCTAGAGTAGTGCTGTGAAGAACTTAATTTAGTATTTGTTGTGTTCTGGTGGTTGTGCGTGATGTTTTCACCAAGCATCTTTGAAGTTCAGTCTTCACCTGAGATGTTAATAGCCAACGTTTTATTTTAAAGTCATATGGCTTGCGAGGTAGTACAACAGACAGTCTGGTTGACATAACAAGGCATTTCAAGCCCATGAGTGGAACAGAAACGTATGAAGCTACAGCATCTGGGGAAATAGTGTGAATAAGCAGCGAGGAACTTTTCTGATTGTTCTGGATATTATTCAGATGGTGTATTTCTAAGATATTTTTGCAGCTTTTCAGTATACTAATATCACTTAGAGGTTTCAATCAACAGTGCTGTCAGAGCAATATGTAGCTATCATTTTGAAGAGGCATACTTAAAATACACAAAATAGGAAGTAACTTCAAAGGGTTATTAACCTTACTCCCTAATCAGGCCATTGTCTCATAGCCTTGGATAAGATGCTGTTATCTATTTAGTTCGAGATGTCTATGACTACTTCCGGGCTGTTCTGCAGCGGGATGAGAGAAGCGAAAGAGCTTTCAAGCTAACAGCAGATGCCATTGAGTTAAATGCTGCAAATTACACAGTATGGTAAGTGAAAATCTTGGGATTATTTCTATCGTCATTTGATTGCTGACCTTTTATGTCTTCAATAATTTTGTTAGTCTAATCAGGGCATGACTAGTTGAGTTTACACAGAGGAGTAGTGTAGACTTCCAGTGAGCTTCTGAAGAAAGCCTTTGTTCAGTATTTTCAGTGTCTCGTTTTGATTCGGTGGTTTTCATTCATTTGGCTTTGAGGATGTTATCAGTCAAGGTCAGGATTAGCCACAAAAAGAACTTTGCTGTTTAAAATTAGATCACTTACCTGATAACATGGCCTTGGTAAAATGCTGAAGATGCCCTCTTCAAGAAGAGACGTAAAAGTATGATAGCTGCTATTTCCTGCTAAATAATTGTATACTTACTGAACAGTGCATTTTAGAAGATCTGTCAGGCTAATGTTCAGTTGGGTAATGAATAAACAGTGAATTTCTGATATTCAGAGTAGGGCCTGTTAATTCATGAATGCTAACAACTACCTCTTGTACATCTTTATTCCAGTAACTTGCATAAAATCAGAAAGTTTACATTATTTTAAGCACATAAGTCATAGTTTCAGTGATGATAAGACTGGTGTGGGTAGACAGAGGTTAATTGAAACAGGATTGCTGTGATCTTAGGTGACATACTGTTGTAACCAGTTGTATTCCAGTTCTCCACTGTTGGTTAATTGAATGGCCTTTAGCAGAACTGGATATGTGGTTTAGTTTTTTGCACTCTTTTTAACTCAATATCTGTTAGAAGAACTGTGAACAAAGGTTCTTCTATGTTCTCCTCTGTGTGAATTTTAGGAAAGCCCTGTTGCAGTGTTCGTATGCTTGACTTTTATACAGGCATTTCCGGAGAGTCCTCCTGCAGTCTTTGGGAAAGGATCTCCATGAGGAACTCAAGTATATTACAGCTATCATTGAAGATCAGCCAAAGAACTACCAAGTCTGGTAAAATCATATTTTCTTTTCAGTTCTTAATGTTTTTGCAGATAACTTCTTGTTAAGAGTTGCTTCCTGCATCTACTGCAGTGGCAGTAGAGGAAGAGTTACATGGAGTTGCATCAGTATCACTGCCAAAGTCCTCTTTAGCAGTTTTTTCTAAACATATGATTATGACATGCTGAAAAGCTCTTGTTTTCTTTCCATTTCAATTTTTAAACTGTCAAAATAAGTCTGGCAGATCAAAAAAATGTCTGATGAAAAGGCAAACAAAAAGACAAATAGAAATGAGTATTTTTTCTTTTATTGGCTCTTGGATTTTGCTTACCTGTTGTTGGGCTTTTCCCAAAAGAATGGGAATAGGCAAAACAGCAGCATTGTTATTGCTAGAGAAATTATGTAGTGCTAGAAAATTTTATTCTGCTGAAGACTTTGGCCATGAATGTTAAAAGTGGGAACACATTACTTCAAGTAAACATAACTTGTCTAAAAGGAGGTGATTGGCCAATGTGTATCTGTAGTTAGAATTTGTTATCTGTAGTTAGAATTTGTTATAGTATAAGTATGCATCATATATTTCTCAGAGCCAAGTGAAATGTTTTGGTATATTTAATTTGAAGTATTTAACTAGTGGGTTTTTTTCTAAGTAGTACAGTTGCTATATGCTGTTTTAATACAGACTACACGTTCACAAAAAAATTTGAGAGTGTTCTAAAAATAGTTTCCTCCTGTTGTCGTTAGGCATCACAGACGGGTGTTGGTGGAGTGGCTGCAGGATCCATCCCAAGAGCTTGAGTTCATAGCTGACATTCTTAACCAAGATGCCAAAAATTACCATGCATGGCAACACAGACAATGGGTTATTCAGGTATTGTATCCACAGAACTCTTGATTCGCTGAATAACCTGCTCGGGTTGTAGAGTTTTGCTTCTTAAATACCATCTGAATTGCATTTGGCACTTCGTTTCTTAAGGCTGAAGGGGGAAAAACAATTGCATTTTAGTGTGTGGTAGAGGTTAGCTATGAACTTTTTAGGAAGCGAGTTCAAAAAGGTCTATTGTTGGCTGCTTACTGTTATGTGTGTGAATTTAATGATGAGCTAATACCATTGTGTACAACTGAATAGTGTAGCGTGCTCCTAGTGCACCCTTCCTTATTTTTCTTCGAACTTTGTGTTGATTTCTTTAAAAAAGTCTGTGTATCTAATGTTCAGAGAACTTAGGAGCAAGGAGAATATATTTTAAAAAATAAAAACTTTTGATTGTGATATTCTCTCTTCCTTCCCTTTCCATAGGAGTTCAAATTATGGGACAATGAACTGGAATACGTAGACCAGCTTTTGAGGGAAGATGTGAGAAACAACTCTGTTTGGAACCAGCGACACTTTGTAATTTTCAACACCACCGGCTACGATGATCCAGCAGTCCTAGACAGAGAAGTCCGGTTAGTAATGCTGTTCATGCTCACATTAAGCGTTCTGCATTACATGAAAGCAAAGGAATACTTTGCCCTGTGGGCTTGTCTTTCCTGTTTTTAATGCAGTTTTTGGGCTCACTCTCATGGATAGCAGATCAAGTGTTAGTGCATATATAGATGTGTTCAGTACCACTGACTTGTTGAGTAGTACTGAAGCAAGCTATGCTTACCCTGGGCAAGCTATTCTCATTAATCTGTCTTCCCACCCTGCTGTTTATTGTGCAGACAAAACTTTTGGCTTTTTATAGTCAACTAGCTGTAGTGGAACAACCTGCAGAAAATCTGTGACACTGGAACCACGTAAGTTGTGCTGTTCATTAGTATCTTACATCCTAGCCCTAGAAAGCTTGAAAGGAGAGGCACTCTCAGTGTTGTACTGAACTGCTGTTTTAGTAGTACAGTAGCCACAATGATTTAAAGGCAACGTGGATATGGATTGTAGGAAGAGGAATTGCCTTTTGTGAGGAATTTGATGCAGCTGGAAAAAGAAAGGAGCTTTCAGGGGTATGTGGTCAGCACAAAGACAACTACCTGTGTGACTTGGCTAGTTTTGAGGAAAATGAGCTTTGAAAACTGTTTCAAAGTGGTATGTTTGTAACTGAAGACAAACAGGGCTTCTAGCCATTCATTTTACTACTGATGGTGGTAAGGGAATCGTCCTTGTATGGTTTTCACATTTGAGATTGCTGATCAGGGTTGATGGTTATGAGAAGATGTTTATCTAAAGTGAAGAAGCAATGAAAAGAAGGTACTGCAACTTTTTGGGGTTATTCTTCAGAAGAAAGACTGAGTGTCTGAATAGGTCCATTGGTACATTGCTCATAGAGAATCCCAGCCCCCACCACCTTTCATGGTTGTCTTTGCAAACTGCTGGAAGTTGTACTCCTCTTCCAGTTTATAACTTTCCTGCAGATTTATTAATCTGAACCGTTTCCCTGACTTAGGCTTGGGTATTTCCAGCTTTTTCTTTCCAGAGGTTAGATCTGACATCCTCCCTTGATCTGCTTATACATGGTGCTGTGTTCCAAGATAATTGGATACCGTCTTAAGAATCAGACTGTCTAAGGTTAAGACTTCCCAGATGTCATTATAGAACTGTAGTTGGGCTGCTTGTTGCTTGATAAACTCGGTCTTTGTCATAGTGACTGCAGAAGGTTAAAAAAGGTTTAGGGTTAGTTTTGGGGTTTTTTTTCCGTACTTTTATAGAACTTTTTATCAGTATCTGCTGTCTCTGAAAATCAGCTGAATGCCTGGTTATGCTGGGGAAGGGCAGAAGGTAAAGTCTGTTTTGGGAAAATGAAATGTGGTTTTGTGACTGTATGGCCTCTTGTTGCTTTGCTTTTAGAGGAGTTGCGTAACTCCTACTTTAAAAGAACTGCTGCAGAAGGCTGTGTGAGCTGAAAGCTCAAGCTCTGCCTTTCTGTGGGTTTGCTGAAGTGCAGCCTCATGAAAAAAGTTCTGCAAATAGGTACAGAACATACCACATGCAGTCATATTAATGTAGCTCACCCTGCACTTCGATTACTCCAGCCCTTTTCAGCTCCTTGCTATTTCTGAGCATCAAGACACAAGTTATTCCTTTAGCATACTGGGAGAGTATATCATGTTGTTTCTTAGCGTTATTGCTCATAATTTTGAGAACTGTTTCATTATTTTATAAAATGCAGCAAATGGAACACTTCAGAATTTAAAACAGTTTTCACAATATCTGCCTCTCTGAGACTTGCAGTGATTATATTGTGAGACATTTTTGGTCTATGACCCAGCTGAGATGATCTGCAAAAAGACTCTGAAAGACTAGAGGGATGTATTTGGGAGCGTCTGAGCACATTCAGGTTATTTCTAACTGCATTGTTACTGGTTGCATTCATGACCTGTTATCTTTTTCTCACAGATACACTCTTGAGATGATCACAGCAGTGCCACATAATGAGAGTGCTTGGAACTATTTAAAAGGGTGAGGCATCCTTCTCTGTGGGGCAAAGAGAATATCTGTAGAAGGTGTCTTATGCCTAGCTCTTAACTGGAAAGAGCTTGTTGCTGTTCATTCTAGTGTTTTGTACTTAAGTGGGCAGGCAAAAACTTCCACAAGGGGTTAATATATTAACCTAATTTCCCTGTAACTTTGCACTAAGTTTCTGGCCCTGTAGTTCTTGTGGGAAGATTGCAAGTACTTCTCATGCTTTTAAAAACTTGACTTGTAATGTTACTGGGTTCAAGAGCATAGAGTAGGAAGCAATGAGCATGCTTTCAGTCTAATTTCTGTTCAGTTGAGCATAACTATACTAGCTTACTACAACATGAAGCTGATTATTGCTGCATGCTGCTTACTTTCTGCCTTACTTGTATTTGCACCCTTATTTCAAAACTGATCTCTAAATAAAGGAGTTGTAACAAAAATGTAATTCTTCACACCAGATTTCCCAGCATTATGTTTCAAGGCTATTAACCTCTGTTCTAGGATTCTACAGGATCGTGGTCTTTCTAAGTATCCAAATCTGTTAGAGCAACTGTTGAATTTACAGCCCAGCCACAGTTCACCCTATCTGATTGCCTTTCTTGTGGACATATATGAAGATATGCTTGAAAACCAGTGTGATAACAAGGAAGAAACACTAAACAAGGCATTGGAGGTACGTTTTGAGAGCTTGGTTTTGCTTCTCAGGGCTGCCATCTATTGCTCTCTTGTTTTATATCCCAACAAAATGGGATTGATTTTTTGTAAACAGAACAGGTTACTTGTTAATCGTAGGAGCTCTATGAAGAGTTGAACATGAAAGCCAGATAATCACAAGGGTCTCATGAATTTATCTATAAATAATAACTGGCCAGTTACAAAATCACTGTAAGTTTTCTTCAGCTGGTAGTGAAGGAAGGTTTCTAATATTGCCTAAGAAGAAAGGAGATGTTTGAACAGTCAAGGAGTTTCCAATGCTAACTTCGTAGCATAAACTCACTTTCTTCTCTGTAGGTTAGTGAATCTTGTTCTCAGAGTATCTGTATCTAAACAGAATCTCAAGCTCCCTTAGCACTTCTTAGCTGTTTCTAAGAAACCTGGCAGAATTAGCCTAAAGGTCAGCAGGCACTGGGGGCATCAGTAGGGAATGTTGGGCACCATTTCCTACAGAGAATAAATGACTTCTAGCGATGTTGTGTATCTCCCTGTGCTTCATATTCGGGGAACTCCTTGCTGTGGTTTGCAATGTAGTTTTTACAAGAACACTTTTCATTCATTGTGGGATAGACTGGAGCTCAGTGTAATTAGAGCTGCAGTTCTTGCCTGATTAGAGCTGCAGTTCCTGCCTGGAGTCTCTGTGTTCCAATGTCATTCTTCCTCAACATTCTTCCTTTGGTGTGTTCCAGGACCGGCATGTAAATAAGTACAGTTGTACCTCTCAGATTCATGTCCCTTTATACTATTTCACTGAGTTTGACTTCTTCACCTATTTAGGCATCTAAGCTCCTATTTCTCAACTCTGGTTCACTGAGTGAGGCAATGTCATCTGCATAATAAAAGGGAATTGACTAGAACATTTGTAGACAGTGTTCATACCATATACATTTTACACAGCATGTCCTGTGAGTAGGGTTGACTTCCGCTGTGCCTCACTGCTCACCCAGATCAAAATAAAACAAAAATCAGAACATGTAGAAGTATCTGTATAGCACCAGCTCTCACATGTTGTGAGAGAAGGTAACTGACTTGCATGGAGAATCCTTTTGGGACAGTCTGCTAAGAGAAAAAGCATAAACTGAGTATGTCCTGTCAGTCCATTGGGAGTACTGAAGATTCAAGAGCAGGATGTTCCCCCACTGCTTTGAATGAAGTGGTTTACAGCCTACTGGATCACAAAAAGACAATCAAGCTTGTCAGGAAGTCACAAGTATACTGTAGTATACTACAGGCTGAATAGGCTGGGGTAGATGACAAGTGGTAGGCACAGAAAAGAGTTACGGGGAAGCAGTTGCAACTGAAATAGGTAGGACTGGAGAGATTTTTGTGCAGTGTCAGATTGGTTGACTACCAATTGGAGTTGACATCAGTTTGAGGTCATTGGACAGTTGCAAATCCGGTGAGTAAAACAAATGTTGTTGCTAAGAAAKGTGTTTCTAATACTGGCTGAACCACATATTGCATGCATTTTATAAAGATAATTAAGGATTCCGTAAGCTTTTGGTATAACACTCCAATCTCTCAATTTTCTTTCATAGCTGTGTGAAATTCTGGCTAAAGAAAAAGACACCATCCGAAAGGAATACTGGAGATACATTGGAAGGTCCCTTAAGAACAAGCACAGCTCAGGCACTGAACAGAGCATACTGACAGACAAGCAGCAGTAACTGAACATGGAAGAAAACAGCATTAAGCTCTCTGTAGGGTCATCAACTACTTTAAAATCCAGTGTAGTATTCCCCTGGTGAAGAGGTATTACAATGAAAGAGGAGTGCAGAGTGCTGTATGGTCTCGGGCTGCTGCTGCTACTGGTGATAGCTGTAGGTGCAGTCAAGAAATGTATTAAGGCTTAATTATTGAAATGTACCAAATAAAGGGTTTATTTCCTAATAATAAATACATAAAGCTATACCTACTATTTATAAGGCACTAAACCAATTTCTTATGCCCTGGCTTATCCACTCGAGGTTCCTAACAGAGTCACGTGAGATGCTGCAGTAATGACTGCAGGTAACTTAGCTGTAGTGGATATAAAGTAACCTACGTCTGGTTAGTGCAAGCAGGTGCTGCAGTTGTTGCCTTACGTGGGAGCAGCTATGCAACACTGACAGCAGATGCTATTGTATGCAACTAACACCAAGTGTCATTTTGTAATAAAAACAGATAACTTAAAGCATTTGCCTGAAATCTTTTAGTGCATTTCTTTTGGTCATTAGATGTGCATAGTCTGTTCTTCTGAGATGCTAATAGAGATAAAAATAAAATACCCCCTTTTAGGGATATTGGATTCTATTGCATTGAGGTGTCTTTTGTACTGGAGTATTCTCATCCCAGAAACTTTCAGTACATTTGGTGTATTCCCTGGAGCCTTGAATTCTTATCTGCACAGTCAGGAAAAATGCTTTGAGGACCCTAGAAGATCTGCTTAGTTTTTTCTTGGAATTCTGTTCAGACAGCTGAAAATCTGAATTTTTTTTTCTTCTTCACCCTTTGTAACCAGACCAAACTGAAGTCATAGGTCAGAAGAGATCATAACTAACTAGTTACGTTATGTATCTTCACTGAACTGGAAGGGAAGGAATGGTTTTATTGGGGTCCTGTTTGCGTTAAATGTCTTAACCTTGTTGCTCCTATAGGCTTTTCGTATCTTTTCCATGCATATATTCAGCCAAGAAGTATTTCTCCTCCCCTTTGTGAAAGACAGAAGGCACCTGCAGTACAGAACTGCAAAGGATGTGTGTACCTGTAGCAGAAAACTGCTGCATCTGCCCTGTTTCAGTAAATGGCTGTTGTAAACTGTGTTGTTAGCATAGAGTGCTTGTCTGATATGAAATATTTTCTTGGAGATGATCATAAAGGGAACAAATAAATACTAGTATTTATTCCATAATATGAACAGTCTTTCTGATACTAAACATTAAAAGCTGCTGCTGTAATTAAACCATAGTGGAGATTATTTTAAACGCTTGAAATACATTAATTCAATGCATTTTTTAAATTTAAAACAACTCACGGGGAGTGGAATTAATATATGAAAGCTGTGTAATTTTTTTAAATGTTTTTGCCACTTTCCTAGCAGAGAAAACTTTTATAGTGGCACATGAACATTTAAAATGGACATGAACTTCAAACTTCTTGAGATTTGTTACCTGGGGGGTTTTTTTGCCTTTTTTTTTTTTTTTTACCACAGTTGAATCTGCAGCATAGAACAAAAAGTCTATGTTTCTACCCCCCTGAATTGTTCCTAATTGAAAGTACGCTAAATACGGAGTACTGATCAGACAGGATGTTCAAGGTCTTCAGGACAAAGTAATACATTTGCCATTGCCAGTCAAGAAAGCTCAGAGAGAGACAACAGAGAAATGCAATCCTTAAACATCATCAGTGAAGAGGCAACAGAATTTTGCCTCTGCATATGGTGTTACTAAGCTCCCAAACCTTTCATAAACAATATTCAGAGGGCACTTGGAATAAGGCAGAGTATTTCTTTATAGAAACTGCCATGAATTTCAGAGAAAATAACTCATCTCAAGGTAAGATGATGAACAGTGTCCACTGGGACAGTGTATTTTCTCTCTTAGTCACTTGCGGTCTGAGGAAAGATCTTAGATTTAGCCCTGTTGTGCTTCTGTGTCAAGAACGGTGGGATCCTGTGACAAGACTCTTAGACTATTTTCTTATGGTGTTGTCAACTTGGGCCTTCTCGTGCTTGAAAATGATGTCTAGAAGTAATCAGTAAAGAGTCATCTACTGACAAGGTTAAAAGGGTTTTACACTGGTTATACAAGCATAGTGATATTTGCAAAGATAATGCCACTTCTAAGCTTCATTTACCAATGAAGGAATAACCAGGTATATGCTCTTCACAAAAAATATCTTGTCTCATGTGAAACATGTGTGTGACCAAACAAATCATGCAAATCCTAAGAAAAAAGCATGCTGGAGACTAGAGTCTCTTTTTTTTTTTTAAAAAAAAAAAAAAAAAAGGTCATTATGTTTTAATAGAAATGTTCATTTTTTCTTTCAAATGTTTATGTTTACTGTCATTCAGATTGCAAGGAAGCTCTACAATTCTCTTCAAAAGGCACCTCAGTTCTGTGGTAGTCAGCCATACTCAGAAATACTGAGCTGTCAGAGCTGGGAAAACAACAGGCTGCCCAGCCGGGTTGCAACTGCAGCTACCAACCCTTTAATTTTAAAAATGTGTCTGAGACAGAATCTTTCTCATGGAAGTGGAGCTTGACAAAAAGTATGAGCTATAGAGAGAAGGATCTTACAGTAGGAAGTGTTAGATGACTTTAACCTGTAGGCATTGGTACTGACTACCCATGATCAGGGGAAACACCAAACTGATTTGTCCTAAGGGTTCATCTGTACAAGAAAACTTACTTGTTACTGATTGTGTGTAGTGATGTGACTCTTGTGTACAATTTTATTACTGAAGAGCTGTGCCTAAATGGAAAACTGTATTGGTACAACTGTCCCTTGTAAATCAGTGTAATTGGAACATTCAGTGGAGTACATAGAATTATTAAAGCATGTGAAATAATTTCCTATGCTTGCTTTCATCAGAGGCTGATGTTCTTGCCTTGGTCTAGCTCTGCCTGTCTGTCTGTCTAAGCTGTTACTGACTTCCACCTTACTGTCTCTGCAACTCAGCTGACAAAACAGTGTGCAAGTCCTTCCTAATCTATTCCGTACAAAACCACCTCAGCTAGCACAAAATGCTTCTATCAGTTGCTGTCTGGCTGTGCTGAGGCAGATTAGAAGCGTGCTGTTCAGCCGGACCTTCTATGGGAGCAGTCTCCTCCAGCAGGGAAGCAGTGGGGTTTCTAATCACTCCTGCCACGCGAAACACTTCTGTCCAAGTGCTAGCTGGCAATTCATGCAGTGCAGTGGTGACAAGGGGCTTATGGAGAGATGGGCCCCTACAAGAGCACAAAATGCCTTAAAGCTCCTGTGGCTTTTAGAACAAAGGGGTAAGGGAACAACATCAAGTGATGTTGTGTGGAGTCATCCCTTACGGGCTCACATGAAGGCTTTGCAAATGCTGGTGGACTTGCCTATGTGTAAGTTCAAAATAGGCAGGGGAGACACCAGCTGTGGTTTTCCTGCCCTGTGCATGCAAATGGAGAGAGAATTATCTTTATTAACACCTTCAGCCACGTGTCTCGGATGTTGTCCCAGATATGGCATGGTGTATGCAATAATACGAAAAATGCTCCTCAGCCTAGCCCAGGCCCTTTTCTGAACATCAGTGCCTTCTGCACATTACTGGCATTGTGGGATAAGGTGTGTGCTTTGCACTTTCTATTCCGACTCTGGTTTTAGTTCGTGATTACCTATGGCTTTTGGGTTGGCAGCAGGGTTCCTTAGTGTATCTTCTGCTTAAGGCAGATGGATTTGGAAAACTTGGATAAGATGATGTTTGGCTGAGTTTTGGCAAGTATGTTAATGTGGCAGTATGGCATTTTACTTCTAGCCCACAGGTGTCAAATATCCTTCAATATTTAGTTTTTCTTGTAAATAACCATCTCTATTAAATATCTGAAGTTGAAAACATTTTCTCTCTCTTTAAGGCCGTATGTCAGGCTTTTGGTACAATATATTCTAAGAGCAAAGGGTAAAAAAATTGCATTCGAATGTAAAAACTACATTATTTTTGTCCTATAACAGGTCCTTTCCAGAATCCCTGGCAGTCTGGACTGGTCTGTATAATTCCAGTCATGAATAACATTGCCATTTTAAAGTAGTCTGTGTACATTTACATGAGTACACTCTGTATGAGTGCCTACTCAATACAGGCGAACAGTGGATGAAATCTGAAGCAGAGAATAGAAATCTCTAAAGTAGACAATCATTTGTTTTTCTGCACAATATGTTATCTAATGTGTAAGTGTTCAAATAGGGATGATCTGTACCTAGCAGAAGTCACAGTGTAAAAGTAACATGGTCATTTTCTCTATTAATCCCTTCTCTGCTCTTAGCATCCTTTTATCTTAATGCATCACTTGGCTTAAGAACATACACCCTTCGGACACAAGACTTTTTGAAAATTAGAAGCCTATTCCTGCACCAGAAGTGATGCTGTTGACACTGCTGAGAAAGGAGCATGTTTACAAGTTCTGGGCCTCCCTGTGCCTGCTCTGAGAAGAATACCCTACCTTCTGCTGCTAGGGTGGGCCCTGAATTTGCAGAAAATGAAAAAAAAGAAGAAGAAAAAACGCATTATACTATGTAAAGAGGCACACAAGTGTCTGCATGTGAACATTCAGAATAAGACTGCCAAAATCGAGGGTGCACGCACTTATTTAGGTTTCGGTAAGTACTTGACATGAAGATCCAATAGAAGCTTCACCAAATTTAGCTAGGAACCCCACCTCAGGATGTCTAGATGTCTACAGCAGCTGTCCTATGTAAGCTCTTTGGGGCTAGGACTCTGTGCTCCATTACATGTGTCACCCATCACTGTTCCTCAAGAAGCCATGGGATATAAGCCTACCTAAGATTTCAGCCTTGGGGAATTAAAACCTTTGCTGTATCATTTTTCTGCTGCTGCACAGCAAGGAAAGTGGGCATTAATCACTAGATGGCAGTGTGAAATTCACCCTAAGGTCACCGACGCTGGCTATGTGCAGGCGAGCAGAGGTGTAACCAGGACAACTCTTTCTCCATGCAACACCACTAATTTCACACCTGCTAATTAAACACAGAAGAGCAACTGCTTGGTAAGTCAATACATAGCACCACTGAGGGCTCAAGCACAAGTATTCTGGGAGGGGCTTAATGGTCATCTTCACTAAAAATTGTTGGTGTTAATTGGAGAGCAATTTTTCATTAACTGAAATGATGTCTCCTCTGACACTGGACACCTTGTACCAGATCTGGACTCTGTTGAGTCCTGGTGTTCTAAAATAACTGCGTGACTAAACACCTCTGCTCAGAGCATGGGTTTTGTGGCCAGTTTACACCTTTTGGAGATGCGCCTCCAGAGTCCTACACTCATGCACCTTCACAAGCTGGGAAGTTTTAGTCCCCTAAAGCCAGCCTTTAAATGATAAGTTTCTCTGGTCCCTCTGTAATGAAGTGCTGGCCATTGCCAGCTGTTTCTGTGAATATGAGTTGAATGACAAGAGGACCTGCTCTTGCTTCTTGGAAGTCGGGGGAGGTCTTGGGCCTAATTGAGGAAATCAAGCGTGCTGTTGCAGGTCCAAAAGTGGTTGCATCAGTCATCAGGAAGCAAGACCGAGGACTTTGGTGAAGAAGAACAAAGACAGACCTCTCTTCCTCATCCACTGGTTTGTCAAAACTGAGTCTTGTGGGTTGTCACCACAGTGCAGGTATTTTAAGTGAATGAAGAGATGCCATGTGTGACTTCAGCCAAGCCAGCTTGAGCACCCAGGGCTACTTCCCATCTGTGTACGCATTGAGCTGCTACGACATGCTACCATTACCCTCTCCCACGGGTATAATGCCAGCTCTGGTACCTCTGCCCTTATCTGAAATGGTCGGGTGATAGGTGTAATGCTGCCATATCAGTACTGCTCATGAGAATTGATCTTGCCACTGCAGGAGAGGTCTTGCTGTGGTTGGGCTTCTCATTCTTTCAGGTTTGGTTGCTTTGTATAGGTGTATTTGGTTAATTACTTCAGTGGTTTCCCGATGTGTCCTGTCTCTTGTCTGAGTCCTCTCTCCAACAGACCCAAGAACAGCTGAATAAATACTTGTGCTGCTACCAATAAGCTTTGGAAGGAGGAAAGAAAAAGAAAAGGGAGCTGTGTTTGTATTGTTGATGTGCATCCCCTGTCCTTCCCCTTCTGCCAAAGCCTGTCACCAGAACAAGAAGGTGGCAGGTAGATAACCTTCTTCCCTTTTCAGAGCCATGGTGCTTATGCACATCTGTCCGTGCTCTAGCTTCCAGCCACACCATGAACGTGAGTTTTATTCCCGGTTTTACTAGAGGACAGTGAGAACACACCCTCCCTGTACATCATAGCATATAGTGCTCACTGGCTCTGCTAGCTGCTTCTTGCACTGACAGTTTCTCTGCTGCAAAATGAGCCAAAATGATCATTTGCAGGTACCCACAGCCCAGGTGCATGGCCGGTGTGGAGGGCTCCCAAGCATTTAACCCTTTGCAGCACTGTGCCGGTACTCTGCTACCCGTTGAGTAGTACTGCCAATCATCTTGCTAAGTTGTTTTAGAGGTCTAGCCTGCAAAGACCCTGAGCTCAGCTGAAGACTACAATAAAAGGAGAGTGTGTTCAGTATTTTAAATGGGCAAATGAAAACCAGAAACATCTGTTTTTAAAAACACATTTTCAAATGTCAATGTTGATCATTCTTTAACTGAAAAATTAAAAACTTGTAAATTGAGAATAGAAAACTGCTTGGCTTCTGACATTCAGCAGGAAAATGTATGAGAGAGATTTGTTTTAGGCGAGATCTAATTTTTTGTTAGAAGGGGATTTCTGGACAAAACCCCAAAAGCTGGATGAGTTCTGCTTGTCATTAGCAGTGTCCCAGGAATAGCTAGGTCCCTCTCAGAGATGAAATTTTCTCTTTGCAGAAGGAAGGGGAAGATGGGGGATGACTGGGTCTGGGGCAATCCAAAATCACTACTCATGCATCACTAACATCTAAAAATATTACAGCAAATGATTTCAGGAGAGGCGCCTGTTGCTGAACCAGACAGAGACACCTAGCACACCCAGCAGTTCTGGGCATTTGCAGTAAGTGCCTTCCCTCCAGGTTAGTCTGTATTGACTTTCTCATTTCTTTTTTTAATTGCTAATATATTGGTGGCTCTGTGCTTGTCTGACCGATGCAGGCTAAAATGTATAGGGAGAGAAGAGGAAGGGAAAGATGAGATATAACCCATTTTACTGCAGGATTGCTACTCAGCAGCCATGGCCAGGACATGACCCTCATCCCCTGGGCTTTATATCCCATGCTGCCAGCTTCCAGCTGCCACTTTATAGCATGGGCTTCTTACAGCAGAAACTACATGTCCTCATATGTTTGAAAATGCCCGGTGTACACAGAGATGCCCCCCCACTCCAACAAATGCTAGCAGTCTCTTTGTCGCCGTAGGAATTTCACCTGCTTTCTGTTCCTCAGTTCCATGCCTGCATAGCAGATACAAGAAGTGCAGGGCAATGCTTTGCCATGCTGCACTTAGCCTGGGTAGTGCTGGAGTTGATGAGATTTTGCAGTGACTTCCAGAGGGCCCCTTTGCTCACAAGGGTCCTCATTGAAAAGGACCTAGCCATGAAGGCCCCCTGTTAGCCCCCCAAGTCTTGGGCCAGTTGTGGAGACTGGGATATGTGACTCCATTGTACCACCTCATCATAGCATCCCACCCATCACATGATCCCAGCAGGTGAGTCAAGAGGTCTAGCCATAAGGTAGCAGCTGGCTTAAATTTTACTGAAATAGAGGTGTATAGATCCAAAGATTAACCACGATGCTTTGCAAAGAGCAGTTTGTCTCCTGTATCAGATGGCAGCATCCACTATAAGAACAGGCACAGAGCAGCACTCAAAAGGGTCAAACAGGGTCACTCAGTGATTTGAATTCATAGTGAACCTGCCTAAGTGTGGGTATCGTTTTGAAAGAGGGTGGGGATAGCAGAGAAGAAAAGGGCAGAAAAAAACAGAGGGTAATAAAAACCTAACTCATAGCCTGAACCAGTATTGTAGCATGGCCCTGAGAAACATCTGCATAAAATGTATCTGAGCAGCAGAGGAAAGAGGGTTTACAGTGATGAGCAGATATTGTTTTATTTGCTTCCTCCTGCTCACAGAAACAGGGCTTTGTAAGTAAACAGGATACATCCCTGCTATCTCCTCCTTGCTGGAACAGTGCTTGGGACACTGTGTTTCTGRTTCATTCACGCAGAATGGAGTAAAACCAGCAACATTTGTGGTTATCAAGTAGAGGAATATTGGTTGGTTCAGCAGTAACCTCCAAAGGAACAGTAATAATAATTTAAAGAAAGGATAAATTCTTTTTTCTTTGTCCTCTTCTGACAGAAAGTAGAGCTGGAATCTGGAGAATTTTTAAAAGCTGTTTCTATTTCCTAGTACACTGTGACTTTAGGTCCTGTAAGAACAGTGTGCCTACTGGAACCATGCCATTACAAGGGCACGTGGTCAGTTTGGAATATTTTTGTAAGAGGACAGAATGATTTGATGAATTTTCAGTGTTTGTTTTGGCTCAAATTCTTCATAAAGTTTTGGCCAGAAAAGTAGGAGAGAAAGAGGTAGCTGGGGCACTTTTAGCTTTATATCAACATCTGGTATCTTAACCAACATCAAAAACTGACTGCTGAGAAGCATGAAAGCTCTCAGTAGTGAAGGACAGATCTGGGATAACCTCTGAATGCTGACTCCAAAGTGGAGTGGTCTGGAAAGGTGAGGAGATTAACAAGACAATTCCTGGGTTTGCTGAAGTCCAGATATATTTGCTGATAGAAAGAAAAGAGCAGCAATATATTAGAATTCTGTGCAGTGCCTGCATGCATATGTCTGACTGTGTACAAGTGCTGATCAGCTTAACTTCTTCACGGCACCTGTCTGGCTTCCAAAAAGATTTTGGGAATGTGCAAAATCTGTTACAGATGGCCTGGGGAGAAGGCAGTGGTTTCAGGGTATGTGCAGGTGAATATGGGGATGCCACTGCTCAGGAAAGATGGCAGACGTGACATCTACACCTGGACTGCATGTCTAAAAAATGGAACAACTTCTGCAAATGCTGCTACAGGCATAGCAGTGTAGCATTTGCATTGCACATCCTAGCAGTGTCCAGCATTCAAAAGGAGGAATTCTAATAAAAGTTTAAACTTTTTTAAAGTTTAAACTAAATGATGAGCATTTTATAGCATATTTAGTTGTGTTTAGCTCAGTTTAGCTCCAAGGTCAAATAAAGTTTCCACAGGAAGGATGTCACTGCTAGAAATCCAAGCCCCGCTCTCTTCCAGTGGGATGCTTGTACTCCATTGCAAAAGCTCCAAATGAGACCCACTAAGCAAACCCATCTGATGTTCCTGATGACTCAAGTTCGCTTGTGCTGTCCCTCAGCGCTTTGGACACTTCAAGCTGGATTGCGAGACACTGTCAGTATGCCTGGGAACGTGGAAGGATTCAGTTCACAAGAAGTATTTATGTGGAAATACCATTTCGTATCTAGCATCCAGCCACAGGAGTCCCAGAGCCTTTGTGTTTTCTGGTCCATTATTGTGGCAGAACAGGTGTCCTTGGCGCAGACGCCAAACCAAAACAGAAGAAGGTCTGTTCTTTCAGGTCTTTCCTTACAAATTAGAAAGCAGCAAGACTGTCTTTCTCTGATTTTAAAAGCTTTCTTTACAGATCACGCTGAACACAGCCAGTCAGCACTTCTAGATCATGTTGAACAGCTACTGAGCAAGAGGAGGCAGAAAAGCAGCAGTTAGAAAAGAAAGTGTAGTGGGAGGCCCTGGCATGTATCGGTGTACAAATTTACCATTTGAGCATGTATGCAATCACAGTTCTGTATTTATCTTATGATGACTGGACTGATCCAAGCAACTGATTTATGTAAGTTTTATACCACTGTGGTGACAGCATATCCTACCTCCAAGTACGAAGCTGAACCATCAAACCAACAAGGAGCTAGCGTTGCATGTAGCGGGGTGCCCAACCTCGGTAACGACAAGTCTAAGCAAAGTGAAGCAGAGATCACTTCCTCAAATGGATGAAGCATGGTAGGGATAGCACTGAAACAAGTAAAAACACTGTTTCAGTGGGCTTTCAGTAGCCCACAAAGGGATGAAAGATTTCAAGGAGATTAATGGACTAAGTGGCTCCTAACGTAACAGTTTTACGACTCAGGAGCTCTGCTCTAGGATGTCACTATTCAGTTTAGTATCCGAATTTGTCCTGCTCCGCGCCAGACACCGAACCCTTTTACAGTGGCAAGGAGAGGAACCGCACAAGGCCACACAAGCATCTCTTCCCTATTTCAGAGGATTTTATTACTTCCAGGCACAAATTTTATCATATTATGATTTCAGGTTGGGAAAATTCATGAATTTTTCTGTTTCTCACTGTGGCTTATACAATGGCCTAATTAGCTATGAGATCTGGGTCTCTAATCCCTTGCCTGGCTCTGACCTTGAATCAGCTTGGATAAGTAAATTTTTATTTCTCAGCTTGCGTTTACCCATCAGGAAAATACTAATGTTGAATTTTTTTCCTCATGGCTTTATAGGAAGTCTCAACTATGGATTATTCTGCTGCATGGGAGAAAGAATGAGAAACCTGATTATGGCAGGCTCTTCCCTTAGGGACAGAAGGATCCATCCACACCAAAACTTTATAAACCTCACTAAAATCTTTCTTTCTCATTCTGCCTGTGGAATAACAGCATGTGGGTTTGAAAAAAAAAAATTTTCAAAACAAGGACAGTATAGGTTATTAATTATCAAGTTCATGCTAAGAAGATAAGAATATTTTCTACTGGTGGCTATGACCTTGTAAAGGACCTTCAAATTCTGTTATGCACCTCTTTCCACACTCAGCCGGAGTTGCCACATGCTCATCTCTGGGAGCCTCAGTGTCTTACGTTTGCAGCATTTGCTATATTTGCAGAGGAGGTAATCAGCAAAATTCCCACTGAAGGATATAACGCAGGTGCGTTTTACATACTATTGCACATGCAGGCATATTCTACTGTGATTCCAAAAGTACCAAGGCTTTTATCTATACTGTCTCATTGGGTTTAGATACTGGCCTTAAGGCAAGAAAACAGTATACATAAGAGGATGACAATTTTAATTTTGGACTTGAGCCTCCAAAGGTGGCCGAGAAGAGGCCGCAGAATTCTGCTTGGCTGCCACAGGCACCAGGGGTGTTTCAGAAAAGTCGTGTGCTGAGGGGCTCACCAGCATGTGCTGGACYATGTGCACTCAAAGGATATCCATGTGAATAAAACTTAATAGATGCAGGAAAGGCTATTAAACCATTTTGCAACTGAAGCATGGAGAGACAAGATGATTAGCCCAAGGTCCTCCATGACCAAAGACTGAATCTTCCAGGTCCCAGTGAAATGCCCAGGTTGCAGTCTGTATTTTACCAGATGCATGGGGAGAAGCTCCTGTGGGAGGCCACTCTGCCAGAAACAGGATAAAACTGAGCACAGGCCAACACAGCGTCATAGTGCTCAGAGCGAGGCAGAGTTACGTATACAGGGAACCACAGCCTTGCACAGAGACAAGATATTGCTAGCCAGCTGAGTTACCAGCTTGCAAGATAGCTTGCTCTTCTAGGGACTGAAAGGTAGCATCAGCCAAGAGCACCTGATGGTCTGTATGTTGCATCCGGGTGAGACAATCGCCATTTGCATTTAAAAATGCCAGTGCTAAAATAAAGTAGTAGGACACATATGACCCACTGCCGCATGCTGTGCACTGTTGCTGTGAACTGCTAGCAAGATGGGTACAGCTTCACCTCCAGAACTATCTTGAAGATACTTTCATAGTTTGGTAGTGAGTTTTATGACAGTTGCAGATTTCTCTTCAGTTTCTTGTCATCTGTGGGGTGCTTCTTGCAAACTCCTTGCATGGTCACTGAGTCTTCCCCTGCTTTCAGAAACAGTGAAGCCATTGGCTCCCATCAAAAAGACCCCCAGTTTCTCCTACAGCTTATCCAACGCGCAGGTATTGCTTGCTTCCAGTGAAAATGCCCACAACCCACCGGACTTTTAGACAGACTAGATCCAGGTTACCCTCTCAGTAGGCACTGTGCTTATGAAACTGCATGTGGCCAAGGGAAAGATGGAAGTGAAGCAGGTGGCCAGAGCACAGGGGACAGAAATGTGCACATGCATGTAAGGGGGAGAAGCAGAGGCTATATAATATGATTGGCATGGGAGGGAGGTGGTGCAAGGAATGA
Organism: Phoebastria nigripes; assembly: GCA_035582835.1. Taxonomy (NCBI): domain Eukaryota; kingdom Metazoa; phylum Chordata; class Aves; order Procellariiformes; family Diomedeidae; genus Phoebastria; species Phoebastria nigripes. The sequence continues at coordinate 39,828 of JAYKAV010002914.1, read as the reverse complement.
GGCTGGCACTTCCTCCTTTCAACACTTACTGTTTACTCCTGCCTTTCACTGCAGCTTGATACTTAGGCTGCTCTGCTGTGTGGGCCCTCACGGCCCTCGAAACAGACTAATGAGGAGGTGCTTCACCAGCGTGAATGTACAAGCATTGCAGGGCTGGGGCAGACATACGGGGGCTGTGGCGTAAGATTGTGGAGAAGATGGAGGTTTTGGACTGGCAGAGATAAGAGACGGAGGAATGCCATGAGCAGGGTAGGAGATGAAAACTTAGAGGAAAATGAAGGCAGGTGGGAGTAGCACAGACAGAGAAGGTGAGGGAGATGGTGCTATTCTGGATGAAATCTGGGGGAAAGCCAGGAAGTCATAGTAAGAAAGGCAGCACAGAATCAAGACGCTTGATGTACGTACCACGTACATCTGAACCAGGGAAGGAACTCAGACATGCCGCAGGTTTTTCACTCATCTCAAGACTAGCCTGCTTTCATGACAGGGCAGGAAGCAACCATGTCGGGACAAAAAGTTCTCATGGTGTGGAGAGACTGAGACACTTGTCTGGAGTGTGATGACACATGGCGCGTGGGGCCTCCTCCTCCTCCTCCTGAGCTGGAGCCTGACGGAAGGACACTTCTGGCAGGAGGACTCTGCAGGCCTGACAAAGAGGGAAGGGGAAAAAATAAGAAGGAAATCAACCCTGTGCCAGCGCTGGAGTCCGCAGCGAGCCGTTCCCCAAAGGTGGCAGAACGAGTAACGCTATCAGTGACTGAAAAATCGGTTCGGGGCATGCGCACTGGTCTCTGCCACTCTTTCCCCCCTCCTTTTACACAAAAAGCTGATAAACGCGTGGTCCCCCGGCCAGACCGGTTCTGGCGGCTCCCCCGCCGCCGCCGAGCCCCGTTACCTTGGCCGCTTCCTCCCCCGCAGCCCGCCCCGCCGCCTCTCGCCACCGCCAGCCCTCCCGGGGCGCCCCGCCGGCGGGGCCCGCCGCCGCCCTCAGCCCGCGGCCCGGCAGCCCGCGCGGGAGGGCCGCCGCCCCGGCGGGGTATTTCCTCTTCCTCCCGAAGCGCGGCCGGGGCGGGAGGTGGAGGAGGAGGAAGGGGCCGGCAGCGCTCCAGCCCGGCGGTCAGCCCCGCCGCCGCCGTCGCTGCGGCAGCGGGCGGAGCGGAGCGGGAGGCGGCGCCAGCGGCCGGCGGGGCCGAGAGTCACCGTGTCACGGCGCCCGGGAAGCCGCTGCTGCCGGATCCGCCCCCCGCAGGGCGAGGGAGAGGAGGGAGGAGGAGGAGGAGGAGGAGGAGGGAGGCCGGCTCCTCGCCGCCTCTTGTATTTTTGCCCCCTTCCCGGCCCTGCCTCCGGCCCCTCTCCTCTCGCACCGGGGCTCCGTGCGTGCGGTGGCGGCTGGGGGCCAGGCCGCAGCGGCGCCCGAGCAGCCCGCGGGAGCCCCGGGACGGGCCTGGGCCGCCGCCTCTGGACTAGGATGTCCCGACATGAAGGTGAGCGGCGCGGGGCGCCAGGCCGCGGCGGCGGGGGCGCGTCCCGGGGCCCGGCCCGGCGTTAGGGCCTGGCGCGGCGCCCTCTCGGGCCCATCATCATGGCGCCGCCGCTGCCGGGAGCGGGGCCCGCGGAGCCGGCGGCGGAAGGAGGCCTCGGCGGAGGGCGGCGGCCGGGCCCCGCTCTGCAGTGTCATGGGAGGGGAGGCGGCCGCGGCCGTTACGGCCCGTCTCACCGCGCGGCCTGCGGACGTGTCGGCCGCCGTGGCGGGTCAGGCCGGGCACGGCGCCCCGGGGGGGACGGTGCGGCAGGGGGCCGTGCCGGGAGGGCGGCCTGGCACCCTGGGGGTGCGGGCTGGGAGCGGGGCCCCGTTTGGTACCGGGGGTCGCGCCCGGCGGGCGGGGAGAGGAGCCGGGCCCTGGCGCGGGGACTGGGGGAAGAGGTGTGCGGGCAGCCTGCGTGGCCTGCCGAGGGGTAGCCTGTGTGCTGGTAGCCCCGGGAGCTGCCTGTTTTCTCTCTGTTTTGTCTTGTGGCAGAGGAGACCAGTGCTGAGGTAGTGGCATGTTTTGAGGCGGTAAGAGAAGCCATGAGAGAAACGTGTTTTGTGTGTTTGCTCTGGTCCTGCCGTGTCTACTGCCGTGGGTGAGTTCTGAGGGTAGTTCAGGATTAGTCAAAAGGAGCAGGATGGAGAGAGAGCTGGAAGCTAAGAAAGGAATTTCTACAGGAAGAAGATGGGAGCGTGAAAACAGGAGAGAAAGTCGCTTGATTTTTCTGTCCTTTCTTACCAGCGGGTAAGGTGCTTAGACTAGTATTAAAATACTCTGTAAAACCGGGGTTTGTCACCTGCAAGGATAACTTTCTGCCATGTTAGGAACTTAATTCAGCACCTGTCTCCATTTGCTCTGTCTTATCTAATTTCTCATTTCTCTGTTTTATCTAATCTTAAAATGTTTTGACAGAAGCGTTATAGGAAAATTCAATATTTGTGGCTAATAATGCTGGCTTCTAGTTGGTGGCTTGGTGCTGGACAATGGTATATATGATGGATTTTTGGTGTGCCGTCACAATATTTTGCAGACTTCTTGTTTGTGCAAGTGTGTGTGCTTCTCTATCAAAGAATTGTCTTCTCTGAATCCTCTAGCGGTTTTTTTTTTTTTTTTTTTTTTTTTTTTTAAAGTTAAAATTTAGTAGAGGTACCAAATTTTTTCTGTCTGTCTCTTCCTCCCCTCCCCCCTATAAAAGACATATTTTCCCAAGAGGGTGGAGGTGCTGGATTTGTTTGTGATTAAAGATGTAGTTTCTAACAATAGTGAATGAAATGAGCATTGATCACAAAGTTGTTGTTAGTGATGTTGTGGGATTATGCAGCCTGGAAGTCTCTGCTGTGATGCATGTATCCATGATACTCTCTTTAAAGTACAGTAGTAGAATACAAGCTTTTCTAGCTTGAAAAGGTTAAAATTACGGAAGTGGTATCGTGTGTTGTTCTTTAGTGTTTTTCAGTGGTAAGTGCATGGACTGTTGCAAAAGGTGGTGATGTTTGCTAAAAAGACGTTTCAGTCCTGGAGCAGGCTTTTTGTTAAGACAGAGAAAATCTGAAAGTAGGTTTCCTTGTAAGTATGTTTCTGATGGAGGCTGTATTATAAATGTTTCTATTGTGTGTTAGGTTCTGTTTGTAGCAGGGAAAATTACATTCCCTTGCTTGGATATTTGTTGATATTTTTAGGAGTGACTGTTAAGGAAACCAGGCTTAATATTCTCTTTCAGAAGCAGATTCATCAGTGTTTGTTCTTTCTAGACATGCCTAGTTAGAAAAAATGGAAATAATTTTCTTTCTTTCCTGATAAGTGAGTGTGAGTTTTGGTGATGTTGTATTGCGGATGTAGACTCCTCAGGTGTGTGTGCGCGTACACACGTGTGAGTGAAACCATGAGAACACTGAGATTAAAAATGACATCTGTCGCTGTATCCTTGTGATATATTTTTGTTAAAAATCTAGTCTGTCTCTTAACTTTTCAGTGATTTTTCCTCTTATTCACACTTCAGATGTTTTGTTTGAGTCAACTTTAGTTATAGGGTTAGAATAACTCATATTAATATGGGAGGCGTGCTTTTCCAACTTCATGGAAAAGAGGTTTGGAGACTTAATTTTGTTAGAAATCTGGAAATCCTTAGAAATGAAAGTAATTCTTGTTTCAGATCTGCATGGTGTCATTCACAGCTGATGGTTTTTGATCCAATGTGACTAATTTGGGAAGGGCTGTCTTGGAAGAATATGGTATAGGGAAAAAGCAAGCTTTAATCATGTTTAAGTAGTGATATCTTTTCTGTGTGTTTCCTTTAAAACTGTCCATCCTCAAAGTTGCAAACAAGATTTACTGATTACTCCTGACAGAGTCTGGATGCTGTACCAGTTTTATGATGGGACAGGATGTCTCTGGAAGGGTAAATGCTGGGGAAGTTGGAATTCTGCGATCTTGGGACTTCAAATACGCCATGAAGCATTTGAAGGAGATTTAAACTTGCTTTCCATCGGGGTTTCTTGGCTGTTTTCTTTGGTGTAATAATCCATAAAATACAATCGGTTGTTTAAAAAAAAAAAAAAAAAAAAAAAAAAAGATTTTGTTATCCTTCAGAAAAAGTCTGACCACAGCCTGCCTTTTCACTGTGCTCTCATTTCACACGTGAGCTCTGTGCTCACGTTTCTTCTGAATTCAGGAAAATGGGCACAACGAGAACTTGAATTATTGTTGCTCTTTTTTGAAATGTTCATTCAGTGTTTAAGAGACTTTGTTGGTAATACTGTCAAGAGTAGCTGTTAGTGTTTATCCACCTCTTGCTGTTGCTAGTCACTTCTAATTTTTCAAAACCATTTTTGTTCTGTGATTTGGTGTTAAGAGACTAGCTATTCTTTGCCTTTGGTTTTCTAGAATGCAACATGAGGTCATCCCCTGGTCTTGGATTTCATGTCGTTCCCTTTATAGGAGCGACACACTGTGTTTCTCTGGGTTAGCCCCTCTGTTGAGGAGTATGTGGTGGTGTAATATTTGGCAGCCTACAAGGAGCAGGTAGGTAATTTTTTTTACAGTCTAGAAAGTGTACCAGAAGGTATTTTGCATATTACAGTTTTTCTTTCTGTGGACATGCATCTGGCAATGATTCTCTCATGTGGCAGTAGACACCACCTAGGAGAGCAGAAAAATAGAGAATCACAACTTCCAGGAATATTATTAGAAGACCATTTTTTGCAACTGTTTTTGTGAAACTAGGCTGCTGCAGCATTATTGGTCATACAAGGGCCTGGCTTCAGATTCCCTACACCCAGCAGCTCCAGAGGGCTCCCAGGGCCACACCGCCTGCGTCACTTGGTTCTTGGTTCTTGTTCTTGCACACTCTGCACCCCACTCCCAGTCCCAGTTCCATGCTTTGTTTCTTATTTTTGCTAAGGGATGTATTCTTCAAGCTTCAGAGAGCTAGCAGCAAAGCAAGTGGTGGTTGTTTTTGACAGTGCCCATTTGTCAGCATTTCTTATGAATCAGCAAAACTCTGCAGTTAATCCTAGTCCCATGTGAAGTAAAGCTGCGAATGGATAGTGGTAACAAAGCGAGGGAGGGAGAGCAGTGACTGTCAGGACCATGTGGAGTTTCCAAATGTTCTCTGTTGGCTTCAAGCTCCTTATATTCGAGGGAGCTGGAGTCTCAGTGCACCTCTTTTTTTGTGTGTGTATGTATAAATGTCTTGCATAGAGATCTTTAAATCATGTGTTTATTTGTAATAGAAGGGTAAATAAGTACATCTTAAAAATAAATACACAGAACTCRGTCTTTGAAATTCAAGAAATCCTGGAGCTACCCTTGAATACGTACCAACCACTTGAAACCAGCTAATGTAAGGATAATGTTAGCTCCAGTCTTCTAACTGTACAAGGAACAGAYTGGGAATCTGGGCTGATGATATTTTCTGTATGATCATGATACAAAACATAAATAAAACTTTATCCATAACAAACTTTCTGAAAACACTAAAATCAAGTGTAATTTCTGCCCCTCGTCATTATGCAATAGCTGTGTCATACTTGAGCTGCAGAAGGGTGCTACGTACTTCTGTCAAGACAAATAGCACTTAGCAGTTGATGCGTAACTTCTAATATTTCATGTAGTGTCAGTTATAGAATTGCCACTAAATGCAGAATTAATCTATTTTTGCATGTAAAGCTCTTAATTCACATAACAAGACTACATATTTTTCATACAAAGTACTCAAGATACTGTCTTGGTGAAGTATTGCATTTGATAATGAAACATGCATCTGTGAGACCAGTTATAACTTGCTGCCTTCTGTTGCATTTTAATACTTTGCTTATGTCTTCTCCAAACATGGAATTTTCTATTCCACAATGCAGAATAATCACAAATTCTTTCATATGTTGCTGCTACTTAGATCTGTTTTGTAGAAAACAAATCCAGATTAAGTTGTACATGTAACATAAAACAGTGAGGTTTTTTGAATTTGCACTAATATTTGACTCTGACAAAGCATTTTCTAACTGTATACGTCAAAGTATTTCATACTGTTGTTAGTCTTACTCTATGGTAGCATATTAATGCATATAATTACAGGTGCAGTGCAGTATCTGAAAACGAGTTGGTGTGATAATTTAACTAGCGAGAGCTATGTTTAGGACACAAAAAATGTTAATGTTAAATGTAAACAGCTGCAAATGTGATTAGAAATATTGGAACACAGTAATTTGCTTTATTATGAAACTGTTGTTTGCTTTCAGTAAGAAACTGAATCATCATTTAATAATAAAAAGAGCTGGACACATCAGTGATATTTTAGCTGGCAAGATACTTACTGGTTTTGAGGACGCTAGGTTTTCATTTTAAAAAAGGTTTCTGGCTCTGATGGTTTAGGAAACATACTGTGTGTGAACCAATATGCTGCTGTCCCTGCAGAGTCTGTGAACAAGGTCCTCCAAAAATACGTGTAAAGAGAGGCCATTTTTTCTCTCAGGTTTGTGGTAAGAAGTAATGTCGTGGATCAAATATTCTTTGGGAAACAGGAGAAAAAGATTAGATTTAAATGATCGATGTTGAAAGGTTAATAGCCAGTATCTTAGACAGAAAAACTGGAAGAGAACTGTGATACTTTTAACGTTATTGGGTGGGGATGAAGAGAGAACACAATGGTGAAATAACTCTTACTTCCAAATGTTTGTTTGAACTAGTGGTGACTAGAAGGGATTCAGGGGAAGTTTAGAGAGCCGTGCAAGTTGCTTGAGCAGTACTGGACAAATAAAATTCATACACGTTAAATAAAAAGAAGAAAGCTTTTCAAATACCTTTATGTGTTTACATTACTGATAACCTTTGAGGAAGAGTTGTGGGTGTCGCTGTCTGTAGTTGCGTCTTTATTGTTGTTACTTCAGTTACTGTTAGGAAATACAAAAACGGAATAGTGACTAATACAGAAAGTGTTACTACATTCAAGAAGCTGCTGGACACAGCAGCAGATTTGAAGAACAGCACTCGGGAGTTGGGATGTACCAGAACTTGGTTGCACAGACAGCACTAATTCAACCTTCTTTGAGTATCTGCGTTGTGTAATTACACAGCTGCATATTATCTACTCCATACCACCCCTGCCTCCTTCAGGGTGCGCAGGAGGGTTTTGTATGTTAGACCACTGCTCACTGTTTGGGAGCGTACGGCAAATGAGCCGGCAGAGGCATTACAGAAAGAAAGGATGGTCAAGGTCTTGACAGTGGAGTTTTCTTGTGGAAAGTTGGATCGACCCTCCTGTCCTCTGCTGCAGAGTTCATGTGAACTGCTAGGTAAATCACTTCGGCAAGAATTCACAGGTGGCTGTTAGCTGTTTGTTCCTTATGTTATGAAGGCCTGATTTGGGATTTTGGGATCTGAGCATTTACGACTGCAACTGTAGTGACTGAGTGATAAGCTTTGAAAAAACACTTAGCTCTAGAAAATCAAAGATTCTGAAAAATCCATCCTTTGGCATCTCAGATTGGGCAACTGGATTCAGTGGGCTTGCAGTCTTAATCTTTACAGGCCTTGGTTTCCCTCTATTTCAAGAGACGGAAAATACTGTTTAGAAGTGCTGTTAAAGTTAATTAATTGATATTTGTGCTGCACTGAAATGCTATAGAGAAATGCTTGCAGGGAAAAGGCAGTGAGAAAATCTATAGTCAATGCAAATTTTTGAAAGTGTGTGATAAATAAAGGCTTGGACTGACCAGTGATGATAAAACAAGTAGAGACTTTTCTGTTTGTTTACTGAACACCATGTGCCCTGGTGCACTGATTGAGGTGGTATTTTTCTAGAAAGGAATATAATTGTGTTAGATTGCATTTCSTATGGATTCTGATCATGGATTGATACTAGGATACATATATTTTAATATGAGCAAGGTTGTGAGTTTTCATGGGTTTTGTTCTTGGAATCACTTGGGCTAAATCCTCCACACACAATGCATTCTTCCCTCTACAGGATTTAGAATAGATGAGCAGATTTGGTAGCTGTAAGTTCTGAACATGGAGTCATAATGGAGAAGAGGTATACAAGCTTAACTGTAGGCAGCAATGTTGCTCACCCTTAAAGAAACAGCATTATAAGGCACTGTGAGCAGCTTGGGCACACTGAGTTCGGAGAACTCAAAAAGAGTGCTGTTAGTGGCTCAGGACACATGTGAGGGAGAATTGCTGCGTGGATGGAAATTGAAAAGGTGTTTACCTCAGAAAGGCTGATGTGGAGAGGGAATATGAAAGAAAGGCATCATCTGCGTAAGAGTCTGTAATCTCCCTTTCCGAATACAAGAAGATGATATTTCATGAATTCAAGAGGGTGATTAAAACTGAAGTGCTTTTTCACACAGTATGTAATGAGATTGTGGAGAATTTTTTCACTGAAGGTTCTTGAGGCTACCTAGTATCCAGATTAAACAATTAAAGCTTTGGATTTTATCTTAAACTTTATACTCCAGGTCACTTAACTATTTCAGATTTGAATGTGACTGTCGAGTATCTCAAATCTTACGTCCCATTTGGTTCCTATGCCTTTCCCTGAAGCATCACATGAACATCTGGTTTGAACTTACTCTTTACTGTTTTTTGTACATATGGTCCTTACAGTTACCCACATTTTTATCTCTGTGTAGCATTATTGCAATTACTTCTGACACAATGAAGTAAGACCATTCTGAATTCAGTGTGGAGCATAAGAGACAAGCTCATTAGTTTCACTGTTTCAGAATACGTGTGTGAACCCAAGGTTTCAGTTTAGACCTATTTAAGAAGTTTTATTTGGCTTATTGGCATTTACTAAGTTGATAAGTGAGGTCTGTACCAAGTGAAAATTGTGGGGCATCATCATAGAAGTGTCTTCAGCTTTAATATGATTTTTGTCACTCACACTCTTCATCTGTAGGTCTCAGATTTGTATTTCAAAGGTGTGTGCAGGTGATGGCTTGTTTTCTGCCACTCAAAGTCATTGGTTCTAGTTTGGAATCCATTTTTAAGTACGGATAGAAGTCACTGGAGCCTCTGACATATTTGGAAAAATTCCGCCGCCCCACCCCCCCGGTTTGTTCTGAGAATGTAGTTTGAATGACTGTTAGGGGGAGGATGGATTTGTTTGAAGGAATTTTTATCTTTTTTTAATGTTAAAATATTTAAATAATTTTTTTAGGCTTACTCTGTGATTTGCCTTTGTATGAGAATTCCTCTTTTTATTGCCCATTTGTCACTCTGCAGTGAATTTCGTGAGTGTGTTAATTCTTCCTATCGTGATTGCTTTATTTGGAGCTTCTAGGGGACTTTCTCTAAAAGTCGCCCCATTTTCAGTTGGAGACCTGGGTAAAACTTTTTAATTACAATTAAACAGGGAACCTGGACACAGGAGGCCATGATGTTTCTCCCATTTGCACATGGGATATCGGGTAGAGATTTTATGTCTTGCCAGGAGGCACTCGGGGAAAGTTTCCTAAAGAYAGGCATTAGTGGTCTTGTACTCCATTGCATTGAGTTTTATAGAGGCAAGTCTGTTCTTCCAAATTTTTGACTCATTGGGATGTTTCAGTGGCATACAGCTTCACTATAATATTTTAAATTTGTTTTTCATTTCAGTATTCGCATAGATTTTCACATTTTTATCAAAATACTATTGATGCTGTTCCACATTTGATTTGGATCATCCCACTGTCATCACTGACAAAATGCAGCTGAAGAAAGACATTAATTTAAAAAAAAAAAAATCACAGTTTTTTAAAAAATATATTGCAAAAGTAAGATGAAGCAACAAAGTTTAAAAAAAAAAATCATAACTCCATTTTTTTTTTTTCTTACCTCAGGTCAGATTTGGTCTTCCCCCATCACTTCTGCCACTTCCTGGTGCCAGATTCTTTTTGGGAGGCAATGTTTCTTGTCTTGACTGACAAGAGGTGCTGTCTCTGGTAGGATAAATTATCTTCTTTGCTTTCCTTCTTTTTGTCTTTGATCTTTCACCCTCTTATTTCCTTGTCATTGTTTTTCTTTCCCTTTGCTGTGCTCTCCCTCTCCTGCTTTCCTCCTTAGAGTGCTCTAGGGTGGGATTTTCAAAAACACCTGGGGAAGCTGTAGACCTGTGTTGGGTTCAAGGGCAATAGAAGTTTAATGCCTGCCTCTGTAAGCCTCTTCAAAAAGCAAAGCTCTAGTGTTTCTTGGTAGCACAACTAGCCCTCGCTTATTTCAGAAAACGGCTATTGCTGAAAATGTTTTGAGGCAGTGGTTTCTCTGACCTATTACAGAGATGGATTTGTGTTTTGTTTTTCTTTGTTAGATGAGACAAGGTGGCTCTAGTAGTGAAAATTTTACTTAACTAGTCTAGGTTATGACTGATGAATTCTTTAATTACTTGTTGAGGAGAGTCATTGTTTACAAAACTCTTCAGTAACAATTGATTCCTAGTGTAAATGGTATTTAAGGTCTGACTTCTGTTAGCTTACTGATACTAAAGCAGCCAGTATTCTTGGCTGAAGGTAACTTCTGTTGGCCAGCTCTCTTAGATTGTATTTACCCTAAAAAATTGAAAGCATGAGGTGAAGTCTTTATGTATAAACAATTAGTGTAGAAGTTAGCATGAATTAATGTCACAGATGGGATAAAGCAGTTCGAGAATATCAATATTCATATTAGGACTGTAATTTTAAACTGATTTCTAAACAAATTCTGCACCTCTACAGACCAACAGAGTTGCTGTCCAGATGCTTGATACTATGGCAGGAACTTCATGGCAGCTTCTGGAAGTAAACACCTGGGCGTGTGCCTAGAACAACATTAGAATCACTTGGGGGCTGAGTGGAGGCATCCTGGAGGTGGCTGGTTGGAGAGCAGTGCTGTGAGCTGTTAAACAGGTGATATTCTCTGGATACCTATCTCAAGTATCCTAGCTCCAGCACCAATAGATCGTACAAGATTTTCAAGGTCAGAAATGCCTTAGGATATAGTCATCTAAGGACTTCTTGTGTGATTGTCAGAAACTTCTGTCTTTACTTCCAAATAAATAATTCTGGTAAGAAACAATGTTCAGTTTTACTGGTAATATATTTTTTGCATAACTTAGCAGTTTTCGTGTGTATTAGCTGTACATGCTTAGAAATCAGTGTTCACCTGGAATGAACTTGAAACTGCTGGGAGTCTGACTGTAAACCTTTGTCGGCTAGACTTTCTGTTGTGATAGTTAGAATGAAATTAGCTCTGAAGAAATCTGTGGTTTGGGCACAAAGGCTTGTCTGTGCTTGGGATACCATCACCTCACTTTCCCTTCAACAAAGCAAATGTTTGAATTATTGCAAATACTTGCATATGCTTTTAATATAGGCAGTAACGATGAGATGTGCCTAACACAAATGGTATTTAGTGTACAGGTATTATATGTGTATCAGTATGCGAGCTGAGGTGTGGATTGTCTCTGCAAGTGGAAAACTTCTGTACTGAGAAGCACCTTGTGATTCACTGATGAAATCAGGTCTGTGAGAGCAGCTTCACCAAGAGTAAAAGTGGTGGAACATAGGTCACAACTGGACAGACGTAGTTCTACCACTGCAGTTTCCAAAGTTTCTTCTGACTTTGTATCTTCACTTTCCGAAAGCAAATAAGGCCACTAACTTCAGCACCTGAATTGTTGTTAGTATTATTTTTCACATATCCAGAATAGGCTCTCTCCCTAAACCTAGCTCTGGAAAATGAGGTAAGATTGGGAAAGAGAATTCAGGATGCCCTTGAAGAAAGACACCTAAGCTTTGCAAAAGTAATCTGTAGAGAATGCAGAGCTTTCTGTGTCATGACTAAACTTTCAATCTAGATGTGCATAAGATAGCTCAGATGATCTTCATTCCATACCTGTCCCCTGCTATTGTTTGTACTTGTTCTGATAAGATGAAAATGTCAGTAAGTGTAGTTTGATGTCTGACTGTACAGATGGAAGTCGGTTACTTCTGCTGTAAACCATGACCAATTGTTTTTATTGTTTAGACTTGTATTTGTTAATTATATTAATTAGATACCTTACAGATTTAAGAAGGCAGAGTAGAAGCTGTACAGAGTGTCTTGACTCAGGAGGAGGTCAGATACATTTTCCAGCTTTCTTCTCCCTTGGTCATCTTCAATTTTGGAAAACTGCAGAGGTGAATAAATGTATTTGCCCTCCTGAATGCAGAAAGAATGGATGCTATGATCTGCAAGTATCTTCTCCCAGGTTGTTTTAGCATAAGGCCTGTGAATTGCCAGGCAGGATCTGGCAGCATACCAAGTGTTCCTTATTCTGGAAGACTTTTGTGAGGAGCTGAGAAAACAGCTTGAGATTTTGCTATAGAAGAGTGGCTTTCTAAGCAAAGATTTATAAGTGAAGATTCCTTAGAATATAACCTTCACTTTATAAGTGAAGATTCCTTAGAATAATTGACTGTTATTAGTCAAATTTGTAGTGGTAGAGGTTGCTATAGACAACATTCTTGGGTTATTCCAAACTGCTGTCTGAAGGTTATTTAGAAGCAGAGGATCTRCAGGATGCAAATGCTCAAGTTTAAGTGATGATGTCACATTAAAAAAATAATATAAATGGAGGATTTTAATAGGTTTTGGGGTTGTTTTGTAGTCTGTTATGATATTATCCAGCTCTTAAGTATTGGAGCCAGTTACTGGGAGGTGTCATTGTCATTGTACCTCAAAGCTCCGTTAATATTTTGTTCCTAGAAGCATTAAGAATTCAAGGAGAGTGACCAAAAAGCTGAAGGAGTGGATTGTTGAGAATTACATTCCAGAATACAGTTATCTAGCCAAGAATAAAGTACTTTGGGGTGATAATTGATTGAGGTGCAGGACTCCAGACTGTAGCTTTGAGGAACACCATGATGTATTTTTTCAGAGCAAATATTTCATGTCAGCAGCTGATAAATACTGTTTGTAGTGCTTGCATTGAACTTTGTGTTGAGCTTCTTCCAAGCCTATTTTTCCTTTCTTCTGATGTACTTTTTCACAAATTAATGCTTTTGAAGAAAGCAGACACTTTCTTAACTTGTGTAATATGACATTGCATTAAATGTCTCTAATCTGTAAGTTGACACTGCCTGCATGCTCTTTCATATAGTGCTAAGCATTTGGAGATCTTGGCAGTGTATAGCAATTGTAAAGGTCCGTACTGTAGTTTCTTGCAGTTAATCCAGGAACTCTGGAGAAGCTGCTGGGACTCTGAGGAATGTCTCAGAAATGAGAAACTAAAGAGGAAATACTTTGAATGATCTGATGACCTATATTCAAGACGAAGCAGACGTTAGGGGTAAAGAAGACTAAAGAAGTTGTGTGTGAGCAATAGGGTTGTGAATCCTTTTGTTTTCTTCCTGCAACAATTGTGAGGCGTCTTCTAATTGTACACAAGGAAAAAGGACTCACTGTTGGCTGTACTGTAGGCTCTAAGTTGCTGTATGTGGGTCTGTTACCTGTACTGAAAGATATCTGCAAATCCAAAAAAAGCTTCAAAATTCTACCTGTAAAATATATTTTATGTGGACAGTATTTCAGGTGCAGTGTCATAACCTCTTTCTTCCTGAAAAATTAATGTAGAATTGTAAACTTTGGGAAGGTAAGAGGTGCTGAATTGCTTCTGAGTTTCATTGCTCTGCTGAGAGGTGTATCAGTGAAGTAAGGTAGCTGCTCGCTCTAGCACGTGCGGAAGAGTCTGGAAGGAAAGTAAGTTAACGCTTACTGTTTCCTGTAGGAGCTGGTGTGTTGTTACAGTTGATAGAGAGCTCAGAAAACCTGTTAAAGTAACAGTTGGCTTAAAGTTGTACCAGGAATGTGCACATTCTGTTCTGCTGAATGGGCTGAAGGTCTTAATCCGTGCTCCCCAGTGACACCACCTTGAAGACTGCCAAGGTAAATGGATAGAGTATCATGCTCATACCCAACGTCAGTTATGGGTATCTGTAGACTAGAAGGCTGTGCTATTTTCATGGTAAAACTGGTTGCATGTTTGACATGCATTCCCAAATCAACCTTGAGAATCCAACACTGTGCAGTGAGGCAGTCTTAAAAAATATTTACGTGTTTAAAGAAGGTACTAACTACAGAAGATGCAAGTACGAGGGTGAGTGTTTTTGCTCATAAACATCTCAGAACTTGAAACAGCTCAGCATTTCAGTGGGCGAAAACTACCTTTCTGTGTGGAATGCAAGCGGAGTCCAGTGGGAAATGGAGAACAGAGCTTATAAGTTAGTCTGAAAATGTAAAGAAAAAGTTGTGGTTTTCAGTGTTATGAATGTACTGTGCTTCCAAGATGCAGAAATTGAGGTAAAACAGTGAAAATATCTCTGGTGTCTCCACCTTCTCCAGCTTCATTATCTAGGTTTTCTTCAGTAGCATCCTTAYATTATAGCACTCAATTTTTTTTCTAATAGGCAGATAATTTAAAAACTTCCTTCAGTGAAGATCTATCGGATTTGTTTGTACAGTTGATTTTTCCCTTAACCTTAAAATACTGTTTTGTGCATTTTGTAACTGCAGCATGGCATCTGAGCCTATAGTAAGTAGTGGTGAGACCTAATGGGTTTTGATGCTCACTCTCCTTGTTTCTTAAATTATGAAGTGAGGTATGTTTTATCTGTTTTGATAAAATGCTGTATTATTAGGCACCTGCTTTTTTCTTGTAGTTCAGCAAATAAAGAAAAACATCTCATTTCTAAATATGAAAATAAGTGTCTGTTATTTTCATTTAGAAAAATGTTACTTTTGTTAAAGCTCAATTTCCAAATTTTTAGAACTCTGTGGGAAATAAGTTTTTTTTTTTAATTTTTTTTTTTACATAGTTGTCATTCAATCGTTAAATTAGGTTCTTGCACTAAATATTCCTCTGCAACTGTATGTTTCAGACTGTTTTCATCTGGCTGTTGATCCTTTGTGCAAATGCAGTTTTCCAAATGTTTTTGACCTTGTTTAATTCTGAATGTCTTGTTCTAGAGCAAGGGTGAATGATTCTGACTATCTGCTATTCAGAGTAAGGATGAGGGGGTGCAGAAGGCTTTTTTCTGAAGCAAGGTGATGGAAATTGTGGTACCTGTCTGACTCCTGTGGTGTAAGTCAGAGTGCTTGGCAATTTGCTTCATTAAAATTTAACATGAGGATTTGAAAGATCCGAGTTTTGGCAGGATAGAACAAAAATTCTTTTTTTTTTTTGTCTTTATTCTGCCTTTTAGTGTTTCTACCTGCAACAGAACAGTTGCATTGAAACCACAGTGATTGTTTTGTTCAGAGTTGTTGTTTCCCCTTCCAATTGAAAATAGGTGCTCTAAATACTGACCTTAATGTATCTTCAGTTTCTATACAGATAAAAATAGAGATTGTTTTTTCTCTGTGAAATTGTAGGTGACTGCTTCCAGTTCTAGGAATAAAAATTGAACTCTCCCTTCCTGTTCTTAAATTTCTTAATATGATTGGGATTTTATCGCAAAATAATAGTGAAGCTGATGAACTTTTATTTCATGTTTTCTACAGTAAATTGATCCCTTGTTACGTGCTTTGACAGACTTACAATTTTTTTTTTCACACTTGCCCCAAGTGATGCTTTCCTTTTTAGTGTGTTGGATTAAAAATCCAGTTGTGTAGTGTTTTTCCTGAGAATCAGGTGTACTTTGAGGACAGGTTTGAACAGAAATTTTTTTTTAAAGCAGTTTTTCTTAAATTAAAAAAAAAAAAGTCTTGTTTAAGAGATTGAGCTGATTACAGTAAAAATACTAAGTACTGAAGATTCATGAACTGTGATCTGTAAATCAGTAACAGCTTTTAGTGTTTAGTGATAGATTGAAGGCTATTTAGGAAAATGATCTGACTCATTATTTTCGAATAGGGTGGTTAGTAAATTATTCTGAAAAGTAAGTTGGATATGTGTGTAAAGGATGGATGGGACTGTCAGGGAAGTGTTCAGAAGGTAATATTCTGATAATCTTTGGTTCTTTATGCACATGTGGTATAAGAGGAGAAGAAAAAAGAAACTACAAGTAATAGAGCTAAATGAAACTCCTCCTAATGAGAGGAAGAAAGAGAAAGGCAGGCATTTGGTATGGCTGGCAAATGGCTGGGTTGCCAATGCAGGGGACATATGAGCAGTTAGCAAAGAAGTATGTGCCATGGAGAATCAGAAAGAAGGGGAGAGAGGAATGGAACAAACTCAAAGGCTGACCGAAGTAGGCCTGAAACCTTTCTTGCTTAGGTTACTGCATTTCCCACAGCACTTTCTGGTGTAGCTTTCACATCATAAGCAATTGTAGTTTCTGCAGGCATGTTATCAGCCTGAGAAGCTGTTCTCTGTAACAAAGAGTGGGAGTAAAAGTGGTTGCCAAGGCAGTCTGTTTATGTTCATAGTAAGAAAAATGCCTGACAAAGCCCAGGGTAGAACATTGCTACTATTTAAATGAATATACTGTAGGTTTTTAACCTCCTATTGCTGTTTTTTAAAATAAATTTACGTTATCATTCTGTCTTCTGTTCAGAGAAATTCAGTTATTTTTACAAGTTCCTAGACCTCTTGTGGTGTTAAGGAAAGATAAATTCCTTTTATGACATTGTGGTGCCATTCAAAATGGTGATTTTGAAGGTAGGCTGTAAGTTTGAAAGTGTTCTTGTGCTCCTCTCTGTAAACTTAGTTGGGTGATGGGGAGGAATCTAGGTATGGCTGCCTGCCGCGTATCAGACATTGCTGTTTTCTTTAGTGAAGAGGAGAACCACTTGTTCTTCTTTCCTTCCCTCTCCCAGCTGCTTTCTGGATGTGTTTTCCTGACATGAAAAGTCTGTGTATTTCCAGACCACCTTGCGCAAGTCTTCACTCTTAAGTCTCAGCTATTGTGAGGCATGTTGTAATCACAAGGCATTACTGCGAGAGCTGGAACACTTGCTGCATGAAAACTTTTTTGTCTTCTAACTCTGTGGTTGCCCAGCCAGTGCTGCCTGCTTCCTGCATTGCTGCCTGTGCTAAATCTTACCTCTGCTCTGTGCTGCAGGGGAGGAAAGCTTGCCATGTTTGCCTATTCAGGGAATCTTTAAGTATAAGAAGCGTCAAGAGTGAGTCTGATAGTGCAAAAGGAAGTAAAGCTGAGTGTGTATTCTAGACACCAGAGCTATGCGTAGGGTGTACCTAAATAGAGTATTTAATTTTTTGCAGAGGTAAGAATTTACAAGGAAAGCTGATGAATTTTGCCTCTGCCAGGTGTGTTGAGTATTGATGTTTTTCTCATATCTGCCTAAAACAGTGGCTCATAGAAAAAGGAGTCAAGACTATCGAGTCTTCAAGCACTTTAACTTGTCTCAGTTGAGCCATACTACTCAGTTCTCTCCCATGCCTGATTAGACATGTGTCTTGTTCTCCTTGTTAGTTTTTCCTTTTTTTTTTTTTGTCACTCTTCTTAAATAGCACTCTAAACCAAAATATGCAAAGGTTGATTTTCTGTCTGTATTTTCTGTTTATATTTCTGCCTCTTTAATTCTTGCAGGGCTCAACAGAGATGTACCAGTTCTTCTGTTTAATTTCTTTTTGGGATTTTCTCGGTGTTTCTTTACGTTTCTTACACCTATAAAACTCATATGTGTGTGATGTTCTTCCCCCCAGCCCAAGTCTCTTTCAGTTGGTGTTTGCCTGAGCTGCATATTTCTGTTGTCTCTTTGGTCCTGAAAGAAACTCAGGAACCTGGTCCTGTCCTATTAAATGAGAAACTTTGCCATTGATTTTACTAGAAACAGTAACAGCACTGGGCTAAATCCTGTAATTTTCTTGCCCTGGCACTGTTTACAGCTTCCTCAGTTGAAGTATTTTTCTGTTAATAGAATTCACATGCTGTTTGCCATTTTCCAGATTAACAGAGTTGTTAAATAAGATCACGTCTGGTGCCAGTTCCCTTCACTGCCACATTACAAACTTTCTGCGCTCTGATAAATGTGTTGCGATTTGTTTAATTTTAATGTGTTTACAGTACGTTAGCAGGTTTTCATGTCATGATGGCAGGTTTTGATGGTCAAATTAAATTACATTAATTGAATGATAAGAGACATGTGAGACAGAGTAACAAATACTAAATTAGAAATCCAAATCTGCTTGATCAAAAATCCTTGCAGTGTACAGTTTCTAGCTCTGCTTTACAAGTCTTAAACATGTCTGGCAAAACCTTTGACTGTGAATCAGTTCTCATGGCAGGTTAAGAATTCTGCTGATTTCTAAATGTTTAGATATCTTCTCTGAATAAGAGTACTACATATAACATACTTGACACTTTTTTGTTGAAAATATAGAAGTCTGTGGTACTCTGAGTGAAAACATCTTTGTGCTATAGGAGGCCAGGACTTAAAACTGTAACCTAGTTGTCTCTGAATTTAAGGAGCAATTAGTCTGATCAGGATATGAAGCCTAGAAAACACTATTTAGATTGTCAGTAACTATTTAATATGCTTTTTGGGGGGGCTGATATATCTGGAGAAAGTGGTTTGTTTCTGTTTTGTGGTGTTTGCAGTAACTTGCAAAAGTAGCAAAACAGAAAATAGAAGCCATAACAAATATTATTCTAGGAGGTTTCAAACATAATAGCTCTCCTCCAGTAAAGGTGGATTCCACATTTATATTTTGATAGACAAAATTCCTTAGATAGAAACAGGGTGGGCTAATTAAAAAATGTGTTTTGAGAGTTGGTCTCCTGCAGCTGCTTTCTTACCTTATCTAAAGGAGTTTCCCAGGACTCCTATGAACTTGTTAAAAATCCTTTTTTCATTCATGCCTGCTTTCTGTATTTTGGCACAGGGATGTGCATTATTTTGTCTGTCTTTTCCCTTCAATATAGACAAGTTTGTTCTCTGTTATGGAGGATGGGAAGGTATTCCACCTAGCTTGTCAGGAAAGTAGGTTTTTGCATCATAGGCTGTATAGTGATTCTTGGTAAAATGATGTCTAGATAGTAAGTCCAGAGTTTTCAGCAGCCTCTAGAGCAGTTTCTGGTTTATGTGCATGGTGTCCCAGCAGTATATTTAGAGAGATGAAAGAATCTGCAGATTTGTATGTAAAATGTTTACAAAGAAAGTGATGGCTCTTTTTATTGTGTAGAGAGAATATATGTTTAATATTGACAAGAACCGATTGAGGTTATGTGTGTGTGCTTGTACAGAATGTATTTTGGCCTATTTAAGGTCAGAATAAACGAGCAATATTTAAACCTCATCTTACAGAAGTATTTGTATGGTATCTCCTTTTCCAGTGATTTGGTACTTGGGCAAATGAACTTTACAACGATTTTTGGACAGTGATGAATAAATTCATATTGATGGTTTTTTGTTTGGTTGGAATTTTTTTGGAAAAGGTGGTATATAAAAGAAAGTTGCATGCACAGGGTTTACTAGTTGGCTGTCATGTCATCCATCTGGGGTTGTAAGAAAACAACTTCCCTCTTTCAGCCAGTTTCAGCAAAGGTGRTAGTGAAACCACCAGTGTTTCTGGGATCTATTTTAAAAAATTAAAATGTTCACTTAGTGTTTATATTTGCATTGATGATGGCAAAGTTGTTCTTGGACCTGCTGGGTAAATATCATTGGTGTCATGAGATGCCATCTGCTGGGCAGTATGATTGGTACATAGGAGATACGTAGAACTTGCCTGCGGGAGTAGTAAATCCTGAAGTAAGACTGCTTAGGAATATTTTGATTAAGATGTGGAAGAACTGCAAATACTTTGTTAGCATTTCAGTATGTTTTTTGAAGGAGTAAAAACAGCCCTACTTGTTACGTTTAGATATTGTGGCCTTCCTCTCAAAGTTGGATCTGGAGAAGAGATCTGTTGAGTGACTTTTTCTATTCAGTGAATTTTTGATGGTGTTTTAGGGAAATACAAATGGTTGTAATGGTCGTCTTGTTCTTTGGCTGATTTTAGTACTACATTATTGAAATAATTTATGTAATCAAATAGAAATGGATGGACTGACTTATAAAGGTTACAAATTCAAGTTAGGAAGCAGCAAAATGAAGCTAACTAGCATAACTTTATTTCATCCCTTACACATAGGCCTTGAGATAATAAGTTTAATTACCTGGCCAGATACTAGTTTGTGTCTGGAACACTCCTTCCTCCCTGACTGCCTCGGTGCACAGGATGGACTGCTCTGAGGATGAAATAGAGACATATTCTGTTGCATATCTGAAACAGAGATGCGAGGCAGTCAGCTGTGTGAGGTTCTTGTTGTGGTGTCAGAATTCGAAGGCATGATGAATGAACGAATTGGGGAATTCCAGAGAGGAAAGGACAGTTTCATGGGAAAGGCGGGTGGCTGTTGCTGTGGGGAGCCATCTCTCTCTCTTTCCTGCATGATTCCTGCGTAATGGTGGGCGTGTTTTGCAGTGCTTACTAATCACTTCTTCCTGATGCCCTAGATGACTGAAACTGTTCTGTGTATAACTTCCACAACTTGGGATGCGAAAGCAAAAATGGAAAAACTCCTTTTGGTAGCAGGCTGACTGATGCTTATGTGTTAGGACCAAGGCTGGAACTTGCTGGGCCAGCCGTACTGCTCAATTCTTTCTTTGTAGACCAACTCTAGACAAGTACCAGACACTGTGCAAGTGGGCTTCATGAAACTTTTTGATGACAGGGAGATGACAAGATTTGGGGGTCTGTTTCTACTCCAGACTCTGGAGAGGAAGGAGGAGTGCTGTTCAGAAAAGAAAAGCCTTTTTGCCCTTCTGGTCTAATGTAGGCCTGATTCCCTCCCTTTCCTCCCTGCTTTCTTTCCAATTCCAAGTCAACATCATCTCTGCCTGCAGCTTTAATCCTACTAGTTCTTTTTGCAGACATGCAAGTCTGGTTGCTTCTTCCACTCTGCTATGGGAAGATATTGCATGTTCAGCCCTGTTGCACACAGGATGTGTGAGGGGATGGAGCATTTCTTAGTTACTTCAAGGGTATGGTGTGTGAATTTTCTGTTCAGCACTTGGAGCTGCAAGGGTGATGGAGTATGCTCTGTGTTGTAGGTCTCCTTGATGTTTGTTTTCACAATCTGCTTAAGTAAACACGTGAGAAAAAATAAACAAAAATCGAAGTTCTATGGTTTGGCTGAATTTCTGGTGAAATTTTCACAGAAACAACAGACGTTTCTGTTCCTAGAAATCAACCTCTCAAATTAGGCAGTAGTCTGCATTAAGAGATGAGGCTATTAAAATAAGAAACACTTGGCATTTCTTTTTTAGATGTTATCAAATGGCATATATTTTCCTATCTTCAGTCTTAGAAACAACTGAACCACTTAAAGTAGAATGTCTTGCTTTAAGGCCTGGGGTTGCCATGTGGCATGTAGGCTACAGATGAGATAGTTGATGTCAAGCAAATTTATTAAACAAAACCAAAACCAAACCAACCCACTGAAAAAGCATCTTACACTGGAATGTATCAGATGCATATTAAAAGTAGTGTTACTTATGATCTTCAGAATATGAAAATAAAATGCAGTATACAGGTTGCAACCTTTTGTATCACAAAAGAGGCAGCACAACTTTGTAATTTTCACTTGCATGCTCAAGTTGGGGTTTTTGAAAGGTTATTTTGAAAGGTAGAATCCTTAAAGTTGGTCCAGTCCCGTTGGAATTCAGTGGTACTCTTGCATGTAATTCTGTCAGTCTTTGAGAAGGGTGAACCCCTTTAGTACTTCAGGTAAGGTAGGAAGAAATGCTTAAGTAACTGCCATTTTCATTCTGGAGGAGAAATCATTGACAGGCTAGTTTTGTATTTATGTTGGACATCAAAGAAATTCAGTGATCCTCACTCTGAGCACTGATGAATTAAAAAAGGTACCTGTTTTAATTCCGCCCCCCCCCCCCCAGTACCAACAGGCCAGAAGGTTGGTTTTTGGACATTTAGCTGCTGACAGGAATGTTAAATGGTGAAACTACCCATGAAGCCAATGTCTTCCAATGTGTTTCTAAAACAAAGGAGTTTAATTCTCAGGGATAGCACAAGGATTAAACACTGCTCTCAGGAGCTAAATGTCGCAGTCTTCACTGTTTGAATACTTCAGATGCAGGCTTCATATGTGTTTTAAATGTTTTCTAGTGATTAGCGGATGGCATTTTCTCTGAAATTTCTAAAAATTAAACGATATATCCAAAGTATTGATAAAAGTTTAGCAGCTCACATTTCTTGAGGCAGGAACATATTCCAGTGTCTCTGTGTAGCTTATCTTTGACCGTATGTTCTTCATAAGAAAAAAAACCTGCTGAGTTCTTTACAGTTTCTCAGGTAATTTTTATCTGGGCCAGATTATTGGGCTTTTAATATTATTACTCAGATTGCCCATAGTATCTGAGAAGGCCAAGTGGGGAAGAAACTCTTTGCTCTGTTACAAATGGGTGTCTATCCAAGGCAGTAATGGCTTGGGACATTCAGGACACTTTAATTAATGTTACACCTTAGCTTTGCTTGTAATTGTAGAAACAAATTAATCCTGATGTATGTAGTATTTGAACCGCATGTCTGTCCAGCGTTATTCTCTCCATTATGAAATCAGATTATGTGCTCCCTTTGGTGTCTCTGCTAAACCCACGAGAAGTTGCTTTCATTTTAGTTAATTCCTAGCAAAAACAATTCTATGTCATAAGAACAAATTATATTTGGCTATCAGGATCAAAGTATGAAAGGTGTTGGGGGAGGTAGGTTGTTTTGGGTTTGGGTGTGGTTTTTGTTGTTGTGGGGTTTTTTTGCGGCGGTATTTTTTTTTTTTT